>JAEMWC010000407.1:650000-737397 GCA_016490735.1 Pachyseris speciosa
GTGTCGAATAAACAAAACATTTCACATACAACTACTCAAACTTCTGTGTCTTCACCGTTGCCTGAATGAACGTCAGATTTCTATGTGATACAATTTTTCGTGCACAAAGAAGGAAATAAAGTAAACTCTGTTCTGTTTCGGGTTCTATAACTTGGCTTCGCAGGAAACGCGATGAGACTGGTAACTTACTTTTGAGCAGTACTGTATTTAGAATCCTATTAAGGCTGTTATTATAAAGTTAAGTGCATTTGATCATTGTGTCATTTGAAAATGTGCTATACAAATTCATAAATTATTACTGTTATAATAATAATAATAATAATTATTCAGTGCTCGAAATTAACTTTTGGGTCTGGTCTTCCACAGGACCAGTAGGGTTAAAAATTACTGGTCCATCAGCGAGTGTATGCCATTTGTGTCTGCAAGTTAAAAAATGAAACTGCAGTCAAATAAATGCAACCATAGTATTTATTTACCAGTACATAAGCAAAATAAGTGTATTACAGTATGATTTCACAGTTAGGCTGCAATATAGATGCATGTACATAATTGTAGTAGTACTATCACGACCATTGCTATCTTAGGCTTAGCTCATGGATCCTTTAAGCAAGGCCTTCGCATTCTTTGTGAGGTTTGGTTCCAATGCAAAACTGCTCTTGCAGCTGTGAAGTCCTCAGGATTTGGACCATTGAGGCAAATGTTCATGAGCATGTGAACAGTGCCAACATCAAGTGAGTTTCGATACTCTGACTTGAGTCTCCCCATAAAAGAGAAGCCCCTTTCACAGCAAGATGAGGATACTGCCATTGCCAGGGAAATCTCAACCACCATCAACACATGTGAGAGATCACACCTGTGTGAACACTTCTACCCAGAACTCAGCCTGACTTAAGCTTGTTATATGTCTGTGATCACAAGAGTACAGTTTTAGAGATAGCCACTGATCCTTTGCTACTTCCAAGTCAAACACACACACAAGCTTTTAGTACTGGGGAACTGAAGTTTTCAAATCTTGAGGTCAGAAATTGCTTAGTATCACTGATGATTACTCCTTTGGTTTGTTCAAACATTCTGTCATCTGTGTTGTTCCTTGAAAGATTGACCCCTTTAAACATGGTTCCATCCCCAACTTCTTGAAAGGTAGCAAGATGTCTTCCTGGTCGTCTTCACATGTTCTCTAAGGCTTGGCTAGCTCACTCTGTTTCAGCTTTCACCTGAAAAATAAGCGAGATCCTTGATATTTGCTCTAGAATGTCCCACATCAAATGAAGGTGAAGCTGGAATTTGTAAGCCTTGAGCTTCCTTGGCAAGTTCCTTCCCCAGCCTTGCATTTCTGCTGAAGTATCTCTAGCTTCTGCTGTGTGCTCAAAGTGAGAAATGATTGCTGGAAGGTTCTTCTGCAACAGGACAGCTAATGCATGCAGCAAATGGGAAACCCAGCAAGTTCCACTGGCCTTAGTTGACTTTCCCACCTTGATTTCCATTGTCTCTGCCAGTTCTTGCAGTTCTCTCAGAGCCTTCGGGGAGTACTTGTAATGTTCCAACAGCCATTTAAAAGATCCTTGATGCTCATCATGGTCAATTGACTTCAAAGTGTCACTGAATGCCAGTTCTAAATTATGGGCTACACAGGGAATCCCAATCACTTGAGGTGCATCTTGTTTTATCAGTGAAACTACACCACCACTCCTACCGATCATCACAGACACCCCATCAGTGCCTGTGCTTATCAATTTCTGCATCCACTGTGGGTCAATGGTATCCATAACAGATTTGATTGCCTTTGAAATTCCTGTTGCCTTGGAACTTTCAACCTCTTCCAGCCCAACATACATTGTTTTTGGAGCCCCACCGGATACAAATCTCACGTACACAATTTCTTCTTCCAAACACGAGACATCTGTTGTTCCATCAGCCATAATAGATATAAACTTAGCAGTACGTAAAGAATCTAGTAGATCTGCCTTGAAGGTTTGAGAGATGTATTTGCAGAACTCTTTACAAGCGTGATCATTCATGTATGTGTTTCCAAGGAACAAACCATTCTTTTCTTGCAATGAACACAACTGTGGGAAAATAGAAAACGGAAGTTTTAAATATACTATATAATATGCTGTGTTAAAAAGAAATTCCACTTTCTTGAAAGTTTCTTCATCAAGTCTGGTCATTGCAGCAGGAATAGGTCTTTCCTTCCTTGGCCTCTCGCTTGCACGTTTCGCTGCTGAGCTCATCGCATGTCCCTCACTTGCCTCATGTGCTTTTAGGCTGTCCATTTGGAAATTATTTGTTCCAATCCTCAGGGAGTATTGCATGTTTTTGCTATTTGGAAAATCTCTGCAAACCTCGCAGAACATTTTGTTTTCCTTTCCGTCAAACCTCAGCCATTTGTATTTATCCTTCCATGACTCCTGGAACTTGTGTGTTTTTTTGGCCGGAGCAGGTGTTTCAGAAGTTGTGTTCATTTCTTTATCATCTGATGATTGCTTTCCTCCAAAGAAAGAGTACAGTGAGCCTTGCACTTGTTTCCGTTTTGACATACTTTGGCTTACGTTTTCATTCACCAAAGGAAAATAGATGAAATCACAATCAGACTTTCGAAATGAAAACCCGCCATATTGTATCCCACAGTACATTTTGTTTCAAGTAGAGTTTTATTTGGCAAGAGAATGCCTAGCACTTTCGGCCTGTTCGTTTTTGAAACGTTTGCCTTTGGCAATTCTTCGTTTGTTTCAAGGCACTTTCTGGTACAATACAGAACAAATTACATTGTATTTCTCAGAGAGTGATACCTTTACTCGTCCAAAGGACTAGTGGGAAAGACAACTACTCGTTTACGGAATTTTTTACTCGTCTTGGACGAGTGGACGACCGTTAAGTTCGAGCACTGTTATTATTATTGTATTAAAAGCCAGCTACAATGTATATTCCGAATATTCGAAACTGTTTTTGGTAAAATAATCACTGAATGATATGAATTTTAGACAACCTCCCGTCTGGAATGATGAGGAGAAGACCAAGACCTGTGAAACCAAAACAGGAAACTGAAACAGCTCCACCTGAGAAACACGAACAAGATCCACAACATGAGGACATGGACATCTCAGAAGACAAAACCACTGCTGGTGAGAATGATGTTATTTTTTTGCTTCTCTCACTACGGGAATTTAGGTTGGTACTAGCTGTTAATAGGGAAACTAAGTTGGACAGTGTGTTTGATATTAGGTGAGGTTACACATACATGTACCATGTCAAATGGCATTTTCCACGGTAGATCATCCCACAGTGCATCACATTTGGGTTATGACATGAGATTTGTGATTTGCATGAATGAAACCCATGAGTTTCATATACATGTAGTATCAAACAGAGAATACAGGGTTTTCAATAAGTTTTGGAATAGCCGTTTAAGCTAACTAAAGTATAAGGAGGCAACCTGACAAATTTGAAAAAAAAAATTTAGTGAAAATACGGACAAAGTAGGCGGCAGTAAGAGGTAAATTCTGACAAAGTACAGTGTAGGCAGCGACTTTCGCTGGTTGCCAGCTTCTAATGAAACCCCTGAGCATAGTGATTGGCTTATTACTGTATTCTATGGGGAATTCTTATGTCTTTCAACTTGAAATATGTCAGTTAAACATTTATTTACAATAGTCATCTGCCTGACATGTTCCCCAAAGTGGAGGAGGGGATAAATCCCAGCCAACAGACCAGGATGTGTGTGGTGGAAGTTTGCTATGTTTGTTTATAGAAGCACTACTCACAGTGTGACAGCGACAAAATATACAGCAATTATTGCATTTTGCTGTTGCTTTTATTCTTGTTTAGTCAACGATTGTCAACAACAACAACAACAACAAAACAGCTTTATTTTCAAAATTTGCACAAAAACGGTCTGCTGGCCTGCAGGTAGCTTGGGGTAAACTAGGTGGGCCAGACTTCCAATTAACTAATTTTATTAAAAGGATAAATTATCAGTACAGTTGGAAAGACATTCAAAAACAGTAACGACAGAACTAATAAGAAGTAAGGAGCAGGGATCATTGGTGCAGTGGTGAGAGTGGTGAGAGCACTCGCCTTCCACCAATGTGGCCGGGGTTTGATTCCTGGACTCAACGTCATATGTGAGTTTGTTGTTGGTTCTCTTCTCTGCTCCGAGAGGTTTTTCTCCGGGTACTCCGGTTTTCCCCTCTCCTCAAAAACCAACACTTCTAAATTCCAATTCGATCCGGAATGCTCGAACGTTTTATACATGAGCCCCTGGCTCGGGAGATTGGGCAACCACTCCTCACGCTATGAAACTCAAATAAATTGATTTGATTTTTTAAGGAAATCCAAGAAAAACGATAATAGTACAAGCTTGAGCAGGGTTGGCGCAGTGGTGAGAGTGCTCGCCTTCCACCAATGTGTCCCGGGTTTGATTCCCGGACTCTGCGTCTCTGAGTTTTTTTGGTTCTCTACTCTGCTCTGAGAGGTTCTTCTCCAGGTACTCTGGTTTTCCCCTCTCCCCAAAAACCAACATTTCTCCCACATGGCCCCACAAGCTTGCAGCTTTTAATCTTAACCGTGTATAAATAAAGTTTCTTTACCTGTACCTTTTTTTGAGGAAAGGAAGAATGAAGTACAGAGATTTTTGGCTATTTAAGAAGTCTTACTTTTTGCGCTATTATATGCATTTCAATATAATCATTTCCATTTTCGAAAATGTCAAAGAGAAGTTGATTATTTTTTTTGAATGCACTCTTACATTTAGGTAGGTCTTCTACACAGTGTGGTATATCATTCCAAAGTCACTGTTATGCCAAAATGCAGGGCTCAAAGTTTACTTTTGGTTTTGGGAGCAATTGTGCTACCAGGCGTAAATTTCTAGGCACACTGTCAAAACTTTAGGCACACAGCCAAAGATGTTAGAAGTACAGCTTAAAATACTGGTGGCAGCAAAAAGCTTGAGACATTGTGTAAGTAATCATTTGTCAGTATGTTATCTTTTATTTCAATCCTGCATTTGTGAACTCCTTTCAGGCTCTTACTGTACATTTAAGATAACAATAACTCTGTTACGTTTTTTTTTTTAATCAACCTTCTCCGCAATCTCGATTCGTATTGCACTTTGTTACTTTCAAGATGACAGAAAAATTCCACATTCCATGCAATTTCCTTTGACTTTAAAATGAATAACTAGTATACACTGTCAGTTTACTGCTTACAACCCTTTAACTTCATTTTGATGTGCAATGTACTTTAGTGTTAGATTAAGGCGGGATCTGCTGGCCGTGATATATGATAAGAATAAGGCTCTCATCAAAGAGATAAAGTCGATGATCATTCATTTAAAATTTGTGAACGGTCGTTTCTTATCGTTTAGCAATGAGACGAACATCAGTCAACACCGGTAACTGATGCAAATTGGGAAGATTCCTTGCAATCTAGTTGGTCGTGCTGAAGTCTATGTTTCTTCATGTGGTGGATGTGAAGTTGTTGGAGAAAGTGATCTTTACACACAAGAAAGAGCATCTGGATGTGTTTCTTGTGATAAATTACTACGAGAGCTGAAAGCCAGACAACTATTATGGTAGAAGCTAATTGTGTGGTCGTAAACTATGAAAAAGAGCATTTTTGTCATTATTTGTCATTATTATTCACACTTATTTATTACCAAATAATAAGACCTATGTCCACACAAACCTTAAGAGGGGTGATTTGCCCTTGGATACAAATAAAAACAAAATTTTAAGTCCAATCACCACTGTCATGGAAAAGAAGAAAAAGACCATGTTCACTTTTTGTACATTATAAGTGCATGTTACAGTGATCTTTACACACAAGAAAGAGCATCTGGATGTGTTTCTTGTGATAAATTACTACGAGAGCTGAAAGCCAGACAACTATTATGGTAGAAGCTAATTGTGTGGTCGTAAACTATGAAAAAGAGCATTTTTGTCATTATTTGTCATTATTATTCACACTTATTTATTACCAAATAATAAGACCTATGTCCACACAAACCTTAAGAGGGGTGATTTGCCCTTGGATACAAATAAAAACAAAATTTTAAGTCCAATCACCACTGTCATGGAAAAGAAGAAAAAGACCATGTTCACTTTTTGTACATTATAAGTGCATGTTACAAGTGATCGTTAAGTGGAAATGATTGTTTGCAAGCTAAACAGAACACAGGGCTGTTGGAACAGCAACAAGCAAGATTTATTCTTGATGAATGTAGACTTCACAGTCATAAAATTCTGAAACAAATTGCCACTGCAAACACTGAGATGTGGCCTCTGCCATACTTGGATAATCACAACCTCAGTCACACTTGAATAAACTTGACCTCTGTCACACTACTCAGCTTGTGAAAAACTAGTCATGCACTTACTTACACTAATCGGCTTATATATACTAACAACATAAGATTCTCTATAATTTTCCAGTTAGCCTAATTATAGTTACTGTAGCATTACAACATCAAACTATTTACAGTACAGTATTCTTACATAGACTTAAATAAGCTTACTCACGAAACTCCTAGACAGTCATGCAAGTTACGTAACAAATTTTTGCTACAGTACAAAATACAAAAGTGGTGGTAAATGGCTATATGCCATGCACTGTGGAAAATCTTTATAACTGTTGCCCACCCTTCTGACACTATTTCCAGATGGTTTGTATGTTATGACCTTCAGATGTGCCCTTTCCTATTCATGCTTTTTCCATAAATATCGATGTGATTTATTTCATCACTGTCTTGATCAATTTGCTTTCAATTTCAGCAGCAACAGAAAGAAAGGAGAGTTTATCCATGGATGATAGCAATACAGTTCCTTCACCAAAGCCAATCCCTGCTTCGGCTATTCTTACATTTGTTCCTGATAATGAAGTCAAGAAGATTGTCACAAGACCTTTAGCTGATGACTCCAATAGTCCAAGCACTGAAAAACAAATGGTGCTGAGAGATAGAAAACCTGCTGTCCAAGAGAGTCCTTATAGTAGACGAAGGTCGCCTGTTGTGAGTAACCACTCCAAAATGAGTGGAGTTTCTGAGTCTGGTCAAGAGCCCATTGCGGACAAGAAGCTTAAAGCTGCTGAAGGGGACACCGAGGGAGTCTTGTCCACTTCAAGTTCTGCTGTTGCTGAAGCTGATGTGAATGAGGGAAAAAATGATCTCCATACTCCTGACATGATTTCTAAAGCAGAAAATGAAGGAAGCATAGAAGCATCAAAGTCTGCAAGTGAATCCAAGAACCAAAGTGAAATCCCAGCTGCATCTCGTATGACAAGCACGTCTGGCAAGGAAAGTAAAATTGCTGTTACCTGTCAGCCTACAGGTGATTCTGGGAGTGAAAATAAAATCCCTGTTACATCAGAGCCAAAAAGTGAATCTAGCAGTGAGAATAAAATTGCTGGTGGTAGCGAGATGATGACGAGGAAAGAAGAACAACTCTCTTCTAAATCTATGCCAAAAGATGATGTACTATCCCACAAAAAGCCTGATGAGGAATCTGGCATTAAAATGGGGCCGTCACAATCAAAGAATCAAACTGTTGATGCTAAACTCAGTGTGGTTGATAACAAGATGAGTACCCAAACTAGCAGTTTGGCGAGCAGTAGTCCCATCAAGACTGAAGTGCCTCCATCTGTGTTGGCCAACAGTAGCACGGGAAAACCAACAGTAAATGACAGTAAGCCAAGTGTGGCATCCTCCAGTGGGGCTCCTGGTCAGTCTAAAGTGAATGCTGTGAATACCTCAAGTACAAGTGGTATTGACAATGCTGTCACTACTGTAAAACAAGAAGTTGAAGGCCCTGTGTTTAGGCTTGGCCAAGAAGGAAACTATTCTTCATACGTCAATCAGTTCACAACCAATACCTTAGCACTGACCAAGCAGCAGCACTTGGACCAACGTGACAAAAGACGCAGTGTCACTCATAAGTTTAGTCTCAATGAGTTCAAGTGGCACGGGGACTGCTGTGGCACTAGAGATGTCATTCTAAACACTCTGCGGTTTTCTATAGTTGCCCTTGAGAACTCAGTACCTACATCTTTTATGCATCCTTCCTGGCCTGTTCAACGCTCCACCTGGGTTAGGGCAGTGCACTTGTCAAAGAGTCCTCAGGAGTTTGCAGCAGCTTTGTCTTTTCTCGAAAGTTCTATCAGACCCATCTGCTATCTGTCTGTATGGAATGATGCAGTCGGTCATGTGGAGCTTCGCAGGGTCATGTCTGAGGCCCGACAGGCAGGAACAAAGAAGAAGGAGCACAAAGAAGAGGAGGAGGAACCTGAACTTGATCCTAAAGGATTTGGTGGGTACATGTGGTATTAAATGATATGATTAGTGTTGAAAATCTACAACAAAACATTTGATGTGAAGTAAAGAAATTTCATGAATTTTAGTAAAAAAAAAAATGTGGTAAGGGCGCTATCCATTCATTTTGTCCGATATGGGCAGGCGAGCCATTTTGTGAATGCTTATGCACCAATTTGGAGTCTTGGTTATCCGCCAAAATGCTGCATTCCACTTCTGAATCAACCCTTGTAAGAGAAGAATAAGTACATGTAGAACAAGCCTTTTAAAATAGTCATAAATTCACAAAATGAGAGGTTGGGCCAGCCAAGGTTCTGACAAATGGAAAGCACTCTAAGATGGACAGAAGAAGAATACATGACTTTTGACTCCCTGCTCATAATACTCTTACCTGGAAGATAAAGTGTCACGGTGCCCATTCACACTAGACAGCAAAACAGTCGTATCTTTTTGGCGTTGGATCTGGAGCAAGTGTGTAAACGAATACTGGGAGCAGGGAGAGATGCTAAAATTAAGAGAGAAAGACGGCTGTTTTGCAGTGTACATTTACACTGACCTGTTAGGTTGATCTGAGATCAATGTGAGTGCACGTGTGCTGTACCCAAGTGTGAATATGTAGAAAAGGCTTGAGATCGATCTAAACTGTGGTTCACTATGGAAGGTGGTTTCAGAATGATCCCAGATCGATCAAAGCAAGTAGTGTGAAGGCTCCCTAGCTAGTCACAGCTTAGCAAGACTGCACTGTATCTTGACTTAGTATTTATAGTATCTGACTGGTGTGGTGGGGGCCACCTCCTTGCTCTCTCGTGCTCGTGAGTAATTGCGCTTTTCTTACCTTTTTTATTTTTGTTTATTTCTTGTCAGTAAATTACACATGGATGCCCCATCACCAAGTGTGGAAACAGAAGGGTGAGGAGTACAGGCTGTTTGGTGGTGGTGGGTGGGTGTGGACGAGTGGTCTTCAGTGCAGGAAGAGGAAACGCCCAGAAGATGAAAAGAACACTTTCGGCAACAAAAAGCGCAAACTTTTGGACACTGCTAACAAGATTGCAGCCTTAAAAGAGAAGAAAAGGGCAGAAGCGTTGAAGAAGGAGGCAGATAAAGCTGCTAAAATAGCAGCACAACAGGCGTCTGCTCAGGATGCGTCCCTTGCTCAACAGAAAAGCACAGTGGCTCCAGAAGCAATGGTACAATCTGCAACAACTGCTGCTGTCACAGCTATTACAATGGCGCAGAAAACTTTGACTGCTCAAACTGCGTCTTTATCAACATCTTCAAAAGTGCAAAGCACTATTGAAACTGCCTCAATTTCATCTTCTGTATTGACAACAGTGCCACCTGCCCAAAAATCAACTATAGCTTCCACTTCTAGTCCTTCAAATTCTAGTACTTCGATGACTACTGCTACTGCTACGTCAACTATTTCTTTAGCCCCAACTCGTATTGTTTCGCAAACACCTGGATGTACACCTGCTTCTCTCCAGTCATCTGTGAATCCGCCAGTCTGCTCCTCAGCAACCACAAATTCACCAGTTCTATCAGGTATCCCTTCTATTGTGCCAGCATCATCTTCACCGATTTCGTCATTGTGCTCACCAGTACAAACAGCAAATCAGCCAGTTTTATCGGTGACTCAGTCTGATAGAGGAGAACCTTCTTCGCAATCAAGGACAGCGGAACCTATTTTGTCATCTAATGCAGAGTCTTCAAGCATAAATTCGTTGTCTCAGACACTTTCCTCATCAATTAAAATGACTGCTAACAGTTCCACCGCTTCCTCGGTGTCAGAGGCCTCTTCTATTACAAAGCCATCGTCCAGTCAGTTATTACCTACTGAATCATCCTCTAATTCTGCTGGTGAAATTCCTTCGACTGCTGCACAAGTCTCTTCAAGTTCTCCTTCATCCAACTCCCTGGTCACTGCATCATCTTCCGCTACACTTTCGTCTTCCAATTCTGGAGTAACTTCTGTAAATGATACTGCGGCTTCTTCAAGTTCCCACCCAAACATAGTCCAGCCTTTAAGTACCGGTTCATCACTTTCATCATCTTCCTTATCATCTGCAACAAATGCAACATCTTCCCTGAGTTTGGAATCCATTTCGTCAATCGATGATGCCACATCCTCAGACGTCGTTTCAACGAAACCATCCACAGCATCCTGTGACGTAATCGACGCTGAAATTAAAAGTTCATCCGATGTTCTTGACTCGACAACATCACTGGTGTCTTCAAAGTCCCCCGCTGAAACGGAGCATGTTTCCTTAGCTCCAAACGTTAGTGAAAAAACAGACGCTTGTAAAAATGTTGATTGTTCACCTCTAGTTGTCAGTCGTAATACTGATGTTGCTACCAGTGGCATTGATGAAAAATCTTATCCGTTTAAGGATGGTGTTTCCATAGATTGTTCAACGAAGGATGATTCTGACGATGCTAGTAGTGCAAGAAATACAGTACATGTGGAATCGTGCATGATAAACACCGAAGATGAAGTACCTACTTGCTCTTCTGATCAGCCTGATGAAGTTGCTAATCCGAAATCTCAAAGTGAAGTTTGTGAATCTGTTGACTCCGTCCATTCTGATGTTTGCGACAACCCAAACCTGAAGAGTGTCACTCCAGCTGTTTCGTACCCAGAAGACGAGACAGTAAAATCAATTGAATCCACATCGCAACAGACGTCTTCAGATTCAAGCGTTACTCTCCCCGAAGAAAGGCCAGCTGATGACCATCAGGATATGGGTGAACGACATTCTGGTTTGAGGTCTGCCGAAGTTGAAGACGTTAACGACTTAGGGTCGCTGCTACATTCTGAAAGTGATATGGAAAAAAAGGACACTGAAGTTGTCGGTGAACGCACAACTGAAGCATGTTTGGCAGAAGAGAAACATGATGAAAATGCTTTATCCTTAGTTAGTCAACTTAGTAAATCTCTAGAAGAAGACCGATCGAAACAAGACGAAGTTTTGACAAAATTACTAGACGTGGGTTCGCTGCTACACTCTGAAAGTGATAGGGAAAAAAAGGACACAGAAGTTGTCAGCGAACGCACTACTGAATCATGTTTGGCAGAAGAGAAACATGGTGAAAAGTCTTTATCCTTAGTTAGTCAACTTAGTAAATCTGTGGAAGAAGACCCATCGAAACAAGACGAAGTTTTGACAAAATTGCCAGACGTGGCTTCAGGAAATGAAGAACAGCATGACTTGAATTATACAAAAGCCAATATAGAAAAGCCATTGGAAGGAACGAAAGATCTGGGTGATTTAGCAAACTCTAGCATCGTGGGTGAACTTGCAAGCGTAAAGCCAAAGGATTCGTTCGACCCAAGGGATGGGGAAAATCAAGGAACTCAGGAGAAAATTATATCTGTACAGGACACAGCTGTGAATGATAACCAAGGTGAATTGAATGGAGTCGTTTCACGTAACAAAGATTTACGTGACAATCACTTCGAAAATTCACTGGGCAGTGGCAGTTTGACAACGGAAAATAAGGCAAAAGAGGACGAGATGTTGGAGACTGCAGAGAAAGGTGACGGTCATTTAGAGCAGATGCCGCCAATTGTGGAAGAGGACTTGGTGAGTAATACCGATGTTGTTATGAAAGATGACAGTACAGTTGCAGATGCTGATGCACCAGTTAAAAACGACAACAATGATGCTTTGCTCAGGGGTGGTTCAGACAACATAAATTCAGAAACCCTTCGCCACCGCACTGAAGAGGCTGATGCGATTGCTACTGAAAAGGACAAATTAAAGGTGGAAACAACAGAAAGTTGTGATGGTACAGCATTATCACGCGCAGCATCAACGGCTGAGGTGACATCTGAACCTTCAAATGAGTGGAAAAATGAACGGGTATCAGAATCGGAGATTACGGAAGAAAGTGTGAGTAAGCAGCCCTTTGAAGAAAGCACCGGCGACACCAAGGACGAAGACTCCATTGACAGCGACAGTGTCTCTAAGACTGCTGATACTCCCAGCTGTCTTGCAACAGAAGCTCGCGTTTCTAAGGCAGCGGACAACACATTGCAAGTAAGTACTTCAAGTGGTTGTACGACACTAACTAAAGTTGTGCCTCTACCTCCTGTCTCTTCTGATCATGGGAACAGTCAAGATGAAGAGCCCATGGATGTTGATTTCATCTCATTGTCGCCTGTTCAGAAGTCGAGCTCAGTAACGTCAACCCAGATCAGTGATGCTTCAGGCGCAGACTCGCCCACTCAAGTGTCACCACCAACAGCCTTGCCTGGTACTTCTGTCGGTTATGAAGCAAGTCCCAGACTGAGCAGTGAAAGTTTACCAGCCCCTGCAACATTGCAGACGTATTCAGCTACTGTGTCATCCCCAGTTTCCACTGTGGTATCACCTAACAAGACCTCAATTCCTCATTCAACGAGTAACACACCACCAGCTACTGTGCAGACTGTGCTCTCATCTCAACCAACATCGCAGCAGTCATCTCCATTGCCATCAGGACAAGTGCAGGTTGTAAAGTCAACTGTTAGTCCACCCACGGTATCTTCAGCCTCTACAGCAGCCAAAGTGTCAATATCTTCTACAGCAGCTGCAACGTCAACATCTACACCAGCCACAGAGTCAACAGCTTCTGAAGCAGCCACAGCATCAACAGCTTCTACGGCAGCCACAGTGTCAATATCTTCTACAGCAGCCACAGTGTCAACAGCTTCTACAGCAGCCACAGTATCAACAGCTTCTACAGCAGCCACAGTGTCAACAGCTTCTACAGCAGCCACAATGTCGAAAGCTTCTACAGCAGCCACAGAATCAACAGCTTCTACAGCAACCAAAGCGTCAACATCTACAGCAGCCACAGTGTCAATATCTTCTACAGAAGCTACAGGGTCAACATCTACAGCAGCGACAGGCTTGACAGGCGCAGTTATTGCATCACCCTCCATACGAATGCAGCCAGTTATATCAGTTGTTCCTTCAGGAAGCACCAAAGTAGTAAGAACAAGTCCTCAGGTTGTGGTAGCAGGGGGATCTCCTTCAGTTGCAGTTGCCCAGACAACACTTGCCCAAAGCTCGGTAGTGAGTGCAGCACCTGCGGTTCTCAACACTGCAATCAAAATTGTTCCTACACAGAAAACACCCATTACTACTCGACCTCAAGCACAAACCACCCAGTATGTTCCAATTGGCCCTAGACCCATACTCCCGTCACCAAGGCCACCTGCTCAGAGCAAAGGCATACAGGGGTCAAATGTGGCTAGATTCAGTGTGCAGAGTACAGCTTTGGGGCAGTCTGCTGAGGCGCCAGTTAAAAGCATTGCAGCATTAGTAGCGAGTCTTCCAGCATCAGGTGCAACCATTGGTCCTACACAGCTGATACGTCTGGTCACCCCAGATGGCAGGTCCATCACTTTGCAGGGTTCACAGCTAGCAGCTATTGCCCAGCAGGCGGGGTCTCCAATGGGGCTAGCTGTACCCAAGAGTATAACAGTGCAGGTGTCCAGCGCAGCCGTACAGCACAGTCCAGTCACCAATGTTCTAAAGACCGTTGGTGCAACAACACCAGGTGCCACCATTACTGTGCAGCGACCACAACACCAAGCTGCTCAAGTGAAGCCTCAGATTGTTGTCAAACCAAAGGTGGTGGCAAAACCGATCAAAGAGGAGAAGTTTCCATCTCTGGAGCCACTAATCAAAGACCCTCGTGCTCTGCTCAATCGAAGACTCGCCAAATGGCCGCTGCGGCATTCAGTTAAAAGCGTGTTCGCATTAAAAAAGCATGATCTCAAAAGACTTGGCAGGAAGGCTGGGATGAGGGAAGTAAGTGGATATGTGTACAGCTCTCGTGCAGTCGGGGTTAATTGGCCTGCAGGGATCCCTCGTCCCTCGTTCAAGGTTGCGTGGCGTTTTCGTACGCAGAGTTTAAAGACACTGGCTGGTGCTGGAGTGCAGCTCAGGATTCTGCAATCGTGTTTGAAGTGGGACGAAATGAATGTGAGGCCACCACGCGGAAACAGCAATACGGTGTACACTAGCTCAGGTGAGATTCACGTGCCTTATGCGTAGTGAACGCCACTGTAGTCAGTACATATGCGTGTGAACGGCAGGATAAAGCGCTTTGAACCTCGGCGACGGACGTTACATGTGCATGCAAACCAGGGGCAGCTGAGATACATTTATGCAGAGTCTAACGATCCTTCTGGTCATTATTCACTTTTGCTTTTGATGGCAAGCAAGAGATTGCGTAAGATGGGAGTTTTGTTGTCGTTAATTTTTTCTGCTCATACAGGATTACGGTTATCGCATAAAGTGGTGTTTATTAGCAAAAAAGTGGTACTTGATATCAGAGCTAATCTGGTTTCTTTCACAGGATCGCGAAATTTTAGCAAAACACAATCTATGGAATCCGTCGCGGAATCGTTATCAAGTGATGGAGTTTAACGTTCCGTCACGTGATTTAGGGTGGTATTACAGAAACACGTGACAAAACGTCCCGGTAGATTGCCGGGAGCTCGTATCCGCTGTCTCGATTGAGTGTTGGGGCCTAGCAGTGTATTTCAATGGCCTCTCTAATTCTTCTGTTTAGAGTGTGATCTTCCCTTTCAGTGGTCACGGAGGATGAAATATCAAGGTGTGCCCCATGTCTATGAGGTGATCACCCACTGCATACTACGTGATATTTAGTTTTACGCATTTACACTTACGAGCAAACCTCAGGAGATACAACAAGGAAACATAACCACCAGAAAGTAGCAGAAACGAACGAGCAATGTACATTTTCTTTTTTGTGCTTAGAAAATGTCAGTCATTCAACTGGTATTATTTTTCGTTTCTTTCAAGGCACAACAGCAACAGAAATTACTGACAGAAAATTTGTTTCTGTGGATGGCCTCCGTTGTAAGTATCTTGTAAGGAAGATAATTCGCACGCTTAATAAGCCGGTGGTGGAAGCACCCAAACCAGCGCCCACTAAAAGCAAGCGAGGCCGGACACTGAGACCTAAGATTGTACTGCAGCCTGATGGTGAGGACGATGAACACCATTCACCATCTGAGCCACGTGTGCTTGAGGCTTGGTACCCAGAGGTAGGTAACTTCAGCTGCTTCAGATGCCTCTTGTGATTCTTAGGCTGAATTTATCCATTGCTTTTTAGTCACGTACGGTGCAAGTTATGTTGGAGATCATAATAAGAGTAAGTTATGAAACAAGTTATGGTCCTGATAAGAATTGAATTGATGCTCTGTTCGAATTTTAGGTCTTTTAGATCAAGTAATTCATGTACCGGTAGTTCGTACTTGCTGTCTATGTGGCGCTTGAACTGATTTATAGCGACAGTTTTGTGGTTGTTAAGTTTAAAATTTTCGTTGTATTTTATTCACTTCCAGAACAATTTGTGTAACAGATACACTGTAAGAATTGAACTGGCGCTCTGCTCGAATGTTCGGTCCTTTAGATCTCAAAATCAAATATTAGTTTGAACTTGCTGTCTGTGTAGCTGTTGGACTGATTTTCATGGGCACGAACGGAAACCTGACTCTACTTAAATGCTACCTGTCAACTGGACTTTATCAACGTTTTCATTTCGCATTTGTAAGTGTCTTGTGGGTTTCGAATAAAAACTCAGTGGAGGTGCCACCCTTTTATGATGAAAACTCTTGTTCGGTATCGTGGTAATGTAGTCCACAATTTGGAGTCCTATTATAACCAATTTCCTTTTGTTTTAACCAGGCAAAACTCGAACTTTGGGAGATTCGTCAGTATCACGAGCGGATTGAACGCGAGAGGGCCTTGGAACGAGAGAAGAAAGAACACGAGGAGGCTTTGAAACGAGCTGCTGAATTGCGCGCTGCCGCACTTCAGCGGAAACAGCAGGAGCAGCAGGCGCGACAACAGCAACAGCATCTGCTCAAGATGAATAAGAAGAAGGTACAGAATGCTATCAAGACTCAACAAAGAAAGGTTACTGTAGCTAACCCTTCAGTCACGTGCAAGCCTGCTGTTACTCCGCCTGTTCCCCCTGGGGCATTGCGCCGCACGCTACCTGTTGTAGGCCCCGCAGTTCCCACCAAGCTGCCAGGGGTACAGCCCCTGGGTATTACCTCCCAGATACGAACGCATATTGCACCTCGGACCACGATGAACACTGCTACTACACCGACGACTCAGTATGTACAGAGATTGCAGCCCAAGCCTCAAGTTACTCAGAGGGTTTACACAGTTCCGACAACAACTGCTACAGCAGCAGCAGCGTCTCAGATCTCAAGAACGAATGTCCCAGGCACTGCGCTTGGTTACACAGGTTAGACATGTTTGTTTAGCACCCTTTTACTCTCTGTTGGGTTGGCAGGGTGTGGGGGAGGTATGTTGCTTTGGGGAATCGGGTTACTGCTTATAGACTGTCATGATTGATCACCCAAATTTGCAAAATCTGGCCATCGTCTGTCCCACGACCGAGTCAGAAGAGGCTTGGGTCTATTCTAGATTTCACGTCACAAACTGATTTACATCGCATTAAGTCTTTGTAAACATGCATGCGAAGCAGTTTGTGACGTCAAATCGACTCGGTCGTGGGGCAGACGATGGCCAGATTTTGAAACTTTGACACCCTAGAAAAGTCAAAATAACTAGTCAAGATTTGCTAAAAAATGCGCAATGCGTTTCAAACAGGTGCAAAGATTTATTTTAGCGGAAAACATTTTTGGGTTTAGATGCATTTTAAGGTAGTGGCATAACAGAAGAGCACTTTCGCCAGTGTGATTGTAAGTAATGACCGAGATCATTTTGGCAAATGGAAGTCATATTAGATACGATTTCGTCGGTGTTATTTGCGGAACCGCGGCTGGCTTAAACCAGTGCTATCTACGCTAAGTATTAAGACAACCCATTTTACAGGGCTTTAAGTAATGTTTAATGAATAAGCAGTAGTGTTTTATCAAGTTTAAAACACGAGGCGCAGCCGAGTGTTTTAGGACTTGATAAAACACGAGTTGCGAATTTATTGCCGGAAGCTTTACTGTAAATCTATCCATCCTTACACTAAAATTGGGATTTTGGGTTATTTTGGCCTAGAAACTAGCCTTGTCTTTATCAGATATAAAGACACTTATTAAAATTTAATTTCTTTTGTATTTCCTTCATGAATTACATGTATTAATGAGTTGTTTGAAGAGTTCATACCGTTGTCCATTGCAGTAACTCGTCATGTGCCACAAGCCATGGCCACACCTGCACCTGTCCGAGTCAACCCAATGACTGCATCCCGCATGAAACACTCATCTAAAGAACAAGTCAAACAAGCAAGCAAGGCCAAATCCCGCAAGGGGGGTGGGGGCGTGCCCTTGCTGCATAACAAGAAGTACATGACTATAGAGGCAAGGCAGGATTTGAACAGGCAAGTGGTCGGATATGGTGCAGGGTTTGTTTTGTTACTTGTGTTGCCCTATGCTATGGGGAAGTGAATCTTTCTCTTTAGAGATGTCAGGGTTTATGATGCGAGAACTGCACGAGTGAGTCTGTTTTGAATACGAACAAAAGAATAATTTAAAGACAGCCATTTTGCATAGGGTCAAATGCCGATGTCCAACTTCCCTTCTTTGAAAGTGAAAGAAGTAGATTCCAGTTTGAATATTTAACTTATACGCCAATCTGAGGAAGTAAAAAAGAAAAATTGATAATTCCAGGGACGGGTATGATTGTTTAATTGGAAGGACATGTCTTCTCGCCCAATTCAAGCCCTCGCGCGAGGACACGTAAGTTCCACTGGCTTTAGTAACGTTCATACGCACATCAGCCCACGTTTAGACTGTTAGCTGTTACTTTCTTGACCGACAGGCTTTTATGTATTTGAAACTGAATTAATGAATAGTTAAGAACGTTTTATTTGTTTTCCTCCATAGACTTGCCATTTGTAGGAAGGTTCTGGATTGTATCTTGGACAAAATCGATCGCAGTGAAGAAACCGAACGGAAAAAAGAGGAGAAGAAACGCGCCAAGGAAGAAATCCAGGCCCTTAAGCTAGAGAAACAGAAGACTAACAAGCTTGGAGTGTTACTGCAAAAGCGCAAAGAAATGCTGAAGAAGGAGATGGTGAAAAAAAGGGACCTTCTTGAGAGGGACCTTATCTTGGAATTGCAAGAGAGCGGTGTGAATGGGAATAAAAGAAAACATGGTAGCTCGGACAGACGAAACTCACAGAGCACACCAGAGACTCCAAAGGCCAAGAAGAGGAAAGTTGAAGATGAAAGACTTTTCTGCATTTGCAAGACGCCTTATAATCCAGCTCAGTAAGGCTTTTTTCTTTATTATTTAGTTAAAGTCACGAATTTTCAGCAATAATAATAATAATAATAATAATAATAATAATAATAATAATAATAATAATAATAATAATATAATAATAAGCCGCACAAGAGATGTTTGTACAGACTGAAATCCAAAATAGCGCTCCCGTTTTGTTCATAACTACTATACTAGTGCAAGGACAAGGACCCTTGGCTACCGATGGTCAGGATGGTAACGGATTGCAACTTGAAAAATGATGGCCTCTGTTTTTCAAGTTTCAGCTTTCGTGAGAGCCATTATAAACCGATTATGCTTAATTCTCCTTTCAAGAATGAACCTTATGTCTTTCTGTTGGAGTTCTTAGACCACTTTGTGTTTATAAATGGTCTTAGTCTTGATTCAACCCGAAATTTGGTCCAAATACAGAAAAATACCCGTGACATTGCCCCTTTAATTATCAACCGATGATTCACGTTGCACTGAATAATGGCTTTTGTTTCGTAACATCGAAACAAGGGTCACCACTCTACAAATTAACACTGTCTGTATCATTGTTTATCTCGGTGTATAGTGTTACAGGATTTAGTAAGTTGTCTTCTTCGTCTTCTGTTTAAGTCAGGCGAATACTGCAATTTTATTGCCTCATTCTTGCAAATAAGGCAATCTGTTTGCGGGTTCAATCCTGCGAATACGGCAACATGATTGCTTCATGAAATAATTGGTTTTTTTTTTTTTCGGTAATGTCACTCGCATTTTCGGAAGAAATTTCAAGTTCTCCCAACAGGTGTAGAACCTCTGCATTCAAGCCGCAATTGTTCAAAGAGCGGATAAGTCGCTACCCAGGGAATAAAATGTATCAGCTGGGCCCGGTTGTTCGAAAGCCGATTAACTTAATCCAGGATTAGCGTAAACTTTGGTTGCAGTTTTTAACTTTCGGATGAAAGTTTCTTTTGCTGCTTTTTGCTTTTCAGGATTGACGTCCTCTAATCCAAAATTTTGCAGAATATCAGCGTTGAACAACGTTTGTGGATAGAGAAATAAACTCCTTGGTTAATTTTAAATCTCGGATTAGGGTTAATCGGCTTTCGAATAACCCGGCCCAGTACATTTTATACGCTGGATAGCGACTTATCCGCTGGATAGAGTTATTCCTTCTTTGAACAACTGGGGTCTGCTTACTAGTCTGGATGCCCCACAATCTCTCGTTTTCCACGTCTAGAATACATCATCACGGTATACTCTCATGATTGATTCAGTGATTGGCATCACTCGGAATTCTAAAAGACTAACATTTTACGTCCACGATGCATATGGAAGAGTTTATAGTGCTTTTTTTTTAATTTTCTTCCTCGTAGATTCTACATTGGGTGTGATATGTGCGCAAACTGGTTTCACGGAGCTTGTGTCCAAGTCACCCCAGAAACCGCGCAAAGTATGGAGGAGTGGACCTGTGCAGAGTGTACCCAGGCCCGCCGCGGGGTGGAGGAGGAGGAGCTCTACTGCCTTTGCCGGCAACCTTACGATGAAAGAAAGTATGTTATGTGTTGTTGTTTTTTCCATAATGGAAGGTGAAGAAGGTGTATTGTTTAGATCGGCGATCGAGTGTTCGTTTTAGAGCGGCAACGCTTCATGCCACATGACCGAAAATGCCTGTTGTACCGTTACAAATTGCTCGAGGTGTGTTGCACTGGACTGCGTTTTCATGCAATTTCGCTCGTTTAATTGGATAAGGAAACTAATTGTTGGGACAGTTTATTCAAAACGCCGGTGCCAACTTAGCGTTTTGATTGGTCTACTTATTACTTACTTCATTTATTTGCCATTTTCATAATATTTACAAGTAATACACCTAAGGTAGTGGCGAGGAGACCGCTCAGGAAACCACAAGGCTTACAGGAGAGGCCACCTCGAAAGATAATATAGAAGCACAATTTGGTGCTGTGTGCATGAGTGCGGCATAACCGATTCAGGATTGTTTAAATAAAATTTCTAACACTTTTTTTAAAGGTAAGAAAACTTGCTAAGAGAGGTAGTAAAACTTGTTGAAGTAGGGAGAGATTTTCAAATTATAGGACCTTGAAAGAGAATTGTAAATTGCTTAATGTTTGTACGATAACAACTAGAGGAGCTTGCTCTAGAGGAGTTTGCGATTTAAGGTAGAGACACGCATTACGTCTCTAGCCAAAGAAAGTAAAAAAGCAAAACAAACAGATCCCGTTTGGCTGGGTGTGTGTACTCTCATAACGCATGATAAGAACGTCAGCGGTGACGTCAATCACCTGAGACTCGTAGCGTTAGTAGCGTACTTAACATGTTTTGGGGAGCGGGGATGGCGCAGTGATGAGAGCGCTCGCCTCCCAGCAGTGTGCCCCGGGTTCGATACGCGGACTCGGCGTCATAAGTGGGTTGATAGTTCTCGTCCTTGCTCCGAGAGGTTTTCCTCCGGGTACTTCCGCTTTCCCCTCTCCACAAGAACCGACAAATTCCCATTCGATCCGGAATTTCGAGGGCCACTGGTTTGTTAGTCGAATTGCTGTTAAGTGTCACCCTGTATAAAACAGAGTCGGTCGGTCATCCGTGTGTTTTCAGGGTACACACGCAAGGCCAAATGGAGTGTATTTGTTAAACAGTGCACTTGAAAACAATCCATTACACTTAGACTCCAACGTCATAACTCCTGCAAGAGAAATTATTTCCAAGATTTAAGTTGTTCAGTCAGAAGGGTTAGCAAGCTACTTCAAGGCCTGCATACCTGGAACATGTTTGTGGTAATGAAGAAAACGTCAAAGTTGTTTTTCTCCAAGAGACATAATATAAACACAGTTCCTGTAAAATAGCCGGCGTAATCCCATTCAAATGATGTAAAGTTTCTGCCGAGGGACTTTGTTTGATAGTTGCCCCGCGGAGCTTTGATATCCATAAAACAAATATTAGCCCGAGAAACGGAGCTTAGGGAACTTATATTCTAGATTTTGCGGACATACCATTTCTAAGGGGCGGCAATCAGACGGATAGTCTCGAGACATAAACACTTGATTGTTGTTATTGTTCACCGCTGAATTTGTCACAGACACGGGCATTTAAAATTTAAAGCTCCTTAATTTGTCCGTAAAGGCGAAAGGTTAAAGAAGAAAAAAAATAAACGTCAATGAGTCCCCCAAAAAGACAATAGTGTTAGCGACATGTTTATTAATGAATTAGAAATTAAAGGGGAGATTTTGTTTAGGAAGAGCACTATCCATCCGTGACTTTTCGCCCAGTGGAGTTTATGGACTGATAGTGTCACCGCGGATGAACACTATCATCTCGTGTGAGTAGTTTAAACCAATCAGACTCGGCTATGTCAGTAGAGCTAGAGTTTCCTGTTACATGATGGGAGCGATATTCGTGTATTCATTTTCTGCAGTAGCGAGGGAGAAGATACCAATTCGCCCAGTTTTGTTTTCGCAGATTCTACATCGGCTGTGATAAATGTCAGGACTGGTTTCACGGCGCATGCGTTGGTATCACGGCCGCTGAAGCGGAGACTATTGAGTTTTACACCTGTCCGAGATGCAATCAGTCCCAGGCTCAAGAGAACAAGCAGCCGCTGGCTGGCAAGGACTACGACTCACTTAAACGGCTTCTTCGTTCTTTACAGGTGCGAGGGAGATTTTGAACACAAGGCGCTCTTGTAGTAATCATACCCAAAAATAATTCTCTCAAACCTTAATTAGAGATAAAAGTGGTTTGGTTATCAAGCCTTTCCTTCGGGGCTAATATTTAGGGCATCAGGATGCACCCAACTGCTTTTGTTATCTGGGCTTTTTTAACATCCGATTCATTCAATAACAACCTCCCCCACCCCAGTCCACTCCACTGTAAACGAGACTGCCTTCTAAATACACCCTTGAAGAGCCATGGATTGTGTTTGAGATTATACGTGGACACCTGCTGCAAGCGTAAACAACAACGAAACAACTGTGTGATTGCTTTTCCGAGAAATACCGGAAATCGTATGTGCTGCGGCAGAAATCATGTCTGTTATATTTGCTACTGGTTTATGCCGCACTCAGTTGATCTGGGAAAGATGGCAATCACTTTTTTTAGTTTATTTGTACAAAGTTCTCACCGAATTGTTCTAAATTGTTCCGGAAATATTATGCGCTGCGACAGAAAACATGTCTCTGATATTTGCTACTGGTTTTTGCCGCACACAGTTGACCTGGTATAGATAGCAACCAAGAAAGAAACCCGTTTTTCGTTTAATTTTAGTTTTACAAAGGTCTCACTGAATTGTTCTGTTTTGATCGCAGAGCCACAAGATGGCGTGGCCATTCCTGGAACCAGTTAACGCAGATGAGGTCCCCGAGTACTATGACGTTATCACGGATCCTATCGGTGAGACCGCAATCATTGACGAATGATTGGTGAACGATTGAATAATTGTTTTAAAACCCGAGATGTTTTGTCTTGACTGGTTTCATTCTTAGTTCCACGTGTATTTCTTTTCGCTTGGCACCTAGTTGCGTCTTTTCATGCTCTCGATATCAGCTGCAAGTTTTGTCGCAAGTATTGATTGGTTCGTTATGTTGATTGGAAGGTTCCTTAGCTTCTTTGTGGACTCTTACATCACTGTGACGAGACGTTTTGTTATCAATGCACCAACCAGAGGCGCATTGATCCTAAAACAGAGATCTTTCGTAGGGTCATTTCAACCACAAAAACAATGTTGGTAAACAGTGAACACCGGTACAGGACCTCTTGCTCCTGATAATATAACCTTAATACAGGCTATATCGTCACCTCGTAACTGCCAGAAGGGAACAGTATTTGACTTCTGTTTCCAATATCACTACCTGATCAAACGTACCGGTCATGAGAATATGAAACGGAAGTGATCCCTCTCCTCTCCCAAGATAAGCGGCCTTGTTAGGGACTGAGGCGAATATGGCTTCACTGCTGAACAATGTTTAAGTGCTCAAAGTTTTAACAATGTTTCTTTCTGACCAACAGACCTGTCAACTGTAGAGGAGCGTATGAACTCCAAGGCCTACACATCACTGGAGTCATTCGTCAGCGATATCACAAAGATATTTGACAATTGCCGATACTTCAATCAACGAGACTCTCCGTATTACCGCTGTGCTGAAGTATTGGAGAGTTTCTTTGTCCAGAAACTGAGGGCTTGGAAGACTAAAAAATAAACTTAAGATGGCCTTTGTAGATCCCAGCGAAGGCCGTTCACCCCACTTTTCCCCCTGGGATGCACAAAGAAGAAAATTACGTGAATGTGGGCGCGAACCTTGCCTTGCACGCGCGTTGCGTGGCTGTGCCTTCCTAGGGTGGAAAGAGGACTGCCTTAGTAGTCTGTTGCGTGACGGGTGGCTTGTTCGCAGACCACAAACCAGAGTTTTTGTTGCATTTCACGCTCGTAACAAAATAGTACGAGTGAATAGTCCACTGCAGTGGGGATTATGTTGCACTTGCTTACCGATATCTACTGGATCAACAAAGATCTTCTTCAGGTAGTTAAACAAGGGACTAATCAGGGACTTGACAGACTTGATACCTTGAAACAAAAACGGATATAATATGCCTTGTGTACAGTTACACCAACGCAGATCTTGAAAGGAAGTCTAGTTCGAACTGCTTATTTTCTGAGAGCAACAAAATATCGAAGAATGTTTGACATAACAGACCGCTGATCATCAATCTGTTTTATTAACGACGGAGGCTTCGATAAAAAGAAAAAAAAATGAGTGTATGAAGCGTCTATTTATAAAAGAAAAGGATGTAGAAAATTAAAATTTACTAAGGAACATTACACGATACTTAAAACTCTCTTCGATAGAGAAAAAAGGCAGTTGTTGTATGTTGTCTCAACACAAGTGTTTTTGTTTGTGGGGTGTTTGCACTTGCCAGAAATGTTTCGAGTATTCGTGTTTGATTCTTCAAATCGCGATGGCTGTTGTCCACATTTTGCGCTTGACATGAAAATACAATGCCATACCGATCCGTATAACGTGGCTTGGAGTGACTATCGTCTTATGTTATGTTTTACTGCGATATTGACCGGGATATTACAGATCTTCCGCTAAGTGGTCACGAACGAGTGGCTGACATCTGTCCGTGGTTTTGTAACATAAAGCGTCTGGGAGCATTTTCTGCCCCCCCCCCCTTAAGGAAAGGTCCCCACCCCTACCCTAGGAATTTGCTAGGCTCCCTAACCATTCGCTGGCACCTTTATAAATTCACTTGGGTAACGATTAAGAATGTTTTTTTCAGCTAAGGAATTCGATGCAATGTCTCAAAAGCCTTACCTACCGTGGTTCCTGGCCTCTTTTTCGCTACGATCTAACCGTTTCCGATGATGTTGTCCGAGAGAAAAAGTGGCGTTCACCTCGGATCCGTCACCGAATCGTGTTATACGTCACAATAAAGGACGAAAGTCTTGGGACAAATTCTTACGTACACCGCACTGTACGTGCGCAAGAGAAACAGTTTTTCGCGAGCAGCAGATGTTCTCATCCCCACCCCACCCAACCCGTACAAGGTTGAGCAACACTCTTCGGGGAGGGGTAAGGTTGGGGATCAGAGTGACATTTGTCCCAGGGGTTATGTCGACCATTGTAGGCTTCCAACGTGGCGACCGCCAGAATAGCGCGAAAAATAGCTTATTAAAGAATCATCCACGCTACCACCACCCGACCTCCTCCGCCTGAATAAGGTCGCTTTCACCTTAACTAAGTAACAAAGCGTGTACTAACGATACTTTTTCTTGGTCTGTATTGTTATCGTCTCAAGGACATCACTTTAATTTATGCCTAACTGCTGTGGCGATTGTAGCTATATATTATAACTGAATGGATCAAATTTTACACTTTGCATGATGTAACGTGGACATCTTTTGAATGTCACTGACACATGCAGATTAATCAATATCATTAAAACTAATTGAGCTGCAGCGTCTTTAGTATTAACAAACTTCCGTGATCAGACGTAAAGAGTTCGACTGTCAAGAAATGCCGGAAGAAACTCGCATTTCCAAGCGATTTCTCTGGCCCACTTTGATAGCATCCGCACCAACAACTGAACTGTAAGTAACCTTACTTTCTCTCTCACCGTCGTGTCTTGAACATCATCTCACTTGTCCAGCTACATTTCACTTGTCACTTGAGTTCATTATCAGATACAGAAGCAGGTCTCTTTGACCGAGAGACGAGGCGAGGTGGGCTGGTGACCAGCCGTCGCGGTTCGTCCTTTTAACGTCAGCGCCAAGCTCGACCAATAGCTTTGCAGATTCTATTCTGCCATCCCTTATACACTGGTGCAATGGAGTGTCCCCTGCCTCGTTTATGGCGTTAATATTAACACCGTTTCTTAGCAACCGATTGATCTCGGCTCGGTCTCTCCTGTTAACGGCTTCTTGAAATTCCTTTTCTTTCTGCCTATTTTCCTGGCACGAGGACGACGCGGCCTCCATTTTTTGGCTATCGAAAACAACAAAGGGGAAGCAACTGCAATCAATAATCCCTTTCAGGGTTTAGAATTACCACTGAATACACCAATGACACAATGATAAAGTGCTACCCTCGACCTGAAGTAAAGCAATAAAACATTCCGGTGGGAAGGTGCCTGAAATTTGAAAATTTAAAAACAATAAACAGAGTTTGTAAACAGGTCATCTTCTCGCTGGAATTTGTGAATATATTCATTTCAGCTGGAGGCTAATCCTGTAAAAATGCGTCATCAGTACTTTTATTCCGGCAGCGGTAATGCTGAACTCGAAACTGGACGGTTAGCAGTCAACGAAAAGGTGAGGAGGAGAGGACTTGAGGGTGGGGAGGGGAGGGGGGGGGGAACACTGGTGTAGGAGCATTAGCCTGCGTAGCAAGCGTTTCCGTGTGGTTTCCGAGCAACGGGATTTTAGACGTTTTGGCCGCGCGGAAAATGGCAGCATTTTCCTCGCGGGCAAAACATCGAAAAATCCCTCGGTCTATCTTTGCAAGGAAACGTATAGGTAATCACATGATTTCGAGTGCAATTTGGAATAAATAAGCACGAGTAAATTTTTTCAAAGACTAACAAAATTTATGGTCTGAAAAATTTTACAAGTGCTTATTTATTCCAAATTGCACGAGAAAAATCGTGTGATTACATAATAATATACACGAAAAAATTGTGTTGCATAAGCAACGCAGATGAATCACGTGCAAAAATAATTTACTCATCACGCGCAGGTCAAAACAACAGTTTTGTCAATGAAAGCTTTTTAAGTCGCAAAAACCGGCTGAAAAGTTGTAGGTTATAGCTATAAGGCTGTTTTGTTTTACAAGTGTCTATCAAGTGCTGTATAATCATTTCCTTCAGTATTTCTGGTTCATAATCTTCTTCTTCTTGTTGTTGTCTCGGCGTAAAATGGCTTGAGCAAAGTGTTATATAAGTTCAACGGGCTCATAACTTTCGATTTCGGCGGTAATTCCCTTCTGTAGACATCATTTTCTCCAAACAGACTGCCGTGCCGTGCTTCTCACACCATGCTCGTTTTTAGAGCTGTTTTCAGCTCCTCTGCGAAAGGAAACCTGCTCAAAACGCCGGCCATTTTTTTATATTTTCACAATTTTCAACGCGGCTAAAAACTTACCGCGAACTTGTTGCTATAGAAACAGCTACGATTTGATTGACTAATTCAAATTTCTATTGTTTCTAAACCAATCAAAATACATTTGTAATTGCACTGTGTTACAACTTTGCACTGTGTTACAGCAAAACTGCACTGCTTTTTTAGCCAATCAGAATTGAGTCATTTTTCGTGCATATTATTACACACGGAAACACTTGCTACGCAGGCTACAGGAGCATCGGCACATCCCCGCGTGATTCCCAATAAACTCTGGGGATTATGACTGGGAAGAATTTTCCATTTCAACGGATTATGCTGACACAATAAGCTAACAACAAAAAGCAGGTAACCCTTGCTGTCTATGAACAGGAGTCAGTGATGTGGGTGATTTCAACTTGGGGTAGCAGGGGAGGTTGGGAGTTAAAGCATCAGTCAATTGAAACCCCGGCCCCCCGATCCCCGGGATTTAACACGTCCAAAGCCGGGATTTAACGCACTTTTATCGGCGCGCGGTGGATTTAACAAAATGTAAGTTAACCGGGCCCGTGGTGCGGGGATTTAACAGCACGCGGTCACCTAAAGCGGGGACGACAGCGGGGATTTAACATGTAGGACTAAACAGAGTCTCTGTCTTTCAAGATGGCATCAGAGGAAAGAGAGGTTCGTACGTTTTCGATTCATTTTTTCAGCCATTTATTGCAAATTTTCTTCAATCTTTATTGGAAAACACTTCTTCTATTGTCTAGTTAACAAATCGAATGTGGTTTAGCGTTGTCTATTTAACAAATAGATTCCATGTTCCCGTGCGTCTGTTCAGTAATAAATCACAGATGACGTCAAAATGTGGTAAAAACAAAAGTGGCACATGAGCCGCAGGCGAGTGTGTCACTGATGTTTTTACCACATTTTGACGTCTTCTGTGATCTATTACTGAACAGACGCACGGCAACATGGAATCTATTTGTTTTATATAATAAAGAAACAAAATGCAAGCGAAAAACTTGTTTATTTTCACATTTCTGGAAAAAAGTGGCTCGTGGTGACGTAATCTGTGCATCTGTCCTCTAATAGATCATAGCTAAGAACCAATCACAACGCGCGAACTATTCACCTTATATAAACTCTTATCGACAACGATATTCGTCATCACAGTGGACAAAATTTGCTGTGGACTCACGAGGCGCAGCCGAGTGAGTCCACAGCAAATTTTGACCACTGTGATGACGAATATCGTTGTCGATAAAAGTATAGACAACGCTAAACCACTTTCGATTTGTTTTCTACCACAATATCAACGTCAACGAAAATGTTAATTTCAGAGCGCGAACTGAAAAAAGGCATTGCGCGTCACGTTGACGCGAGCAGCGTTGTCTAGACTCTTATCGACAACGGCAAATTAGCCAATCAGATTGCGAGATTACTAGCAATTGTGGTTTAAAGGTAAATCTTTTAAAGACACACTCGTCAGAGCGAAAATATAATTTTTTAGGCTTTACAGGAGTCCGTGCAGACCTGTCTCTTAAGGGGCCAATTACATGAGCCGGGCTGGCCCGGTTAACCAGGGTGGCTCGGTTTGCCGAGGTGAAGTTCAACTCGGTATTACATAACTGTAAGACAAGCCATGGCCATCTCGGGGTGAGTTGGTAATGCCTCATGCCCTTCGCTTGATTCAACGCCTCATGGCAGTGGTTCAGTTGACGGCGAACCGGGAGTACTTCGTGGGCCAACGAAGTTTACGTCAATGGAACTGTGCTTTTGGGCTGTCGCCACTCTCGGCGGCTTCGTCAGACTTTTTGACTTTGTCAACATTAAAATCCACGTTACGATACTCCATGTTACTTTTAAATTGTAAAAGCGAGCTCAAAAGATCGTCAACCATCCTATTCGCCCACTTAAATTTTGTTGCACTCGCTGCCATGTTTACAAACAAGGAAGGGAGCACCAGTGCGCATGAGTACCGTAGTTTGTTGGCTCAGGGAGCCGGGCTGTGTCCCGGTGAACGCGATTACATTAATTCTCAGCCTGGTTAGCCGGAATCCCGGCATCGGGCTGGCCCGCTAGTCATGTAATCGCCAACTTAATTTTTGGAGTTTTTCTCAGACTTGCCGGGATCTTGGCTTAACGAGCCAGCCGGCTCATGTTATCGGCCCCTTACTTCCAATCAAACTACAGGTTATTGCATGGAATAGCTTTGGTGTCAAGTCAGCTTTCGTTAAGAACAATACCAATTGATACACATTTTGTTAGGGAAAGTTGCCTCCCCACTTTGTTCAGGTTTTAAAAGTGTTAATCGTCATGGAAATATTATTGAAGGAGAGTATACACCGTGACTTACAGGGAAAGTTGCCTATCCACTTTTTCAAATAGGTTTTAACCCATTTAATCGTGATGGAAATATTTTTGAAGGAGTGTATACACATTTAAAGGAAAAGTTGCCTACCCATTTTGTTATAGTTTAAACAGAATCATAATGAGGATATTTTTGATGGAGAAGGTATATAGATTTAGGGGAAGGTGTCTATCCACTTTTGTTTAAGTTCTAAGAGATTGAATCCCGATGTGAATACCTTTGAAGGAGAAGATAGTTACATATTTTTATAATTAAGTTTAAGTTGATCAAAGTTTATACGTTGTGAATTATAGAAGTATTTTCATCACTATCAATTTGAAATTTATTTTAAAAAAACAGCTTAAGTCTGATTACATCTACCTTATTTTACGAAGTGTTTGAGATATTAGGCTTAGGTATCTATAGAGTATCGTATAAAAGGTGGGTTATTAGCAACGTTTTGGTATCGTTTTCCGGCGGAAGATTGGATACATAGAACAGGCGAGTCGAAGGCACAACTTCCACTTAAGTCACTGAGGTAAGACAGTCAATATTTTGTTTTTTATGTGCTGAACCTGAACACACGCATCCATTTGCATTCACATAATACCAAGATCCATATAATTTTAAAGTAGTTTTGGTTATGACCCATTCGCTACATCCGACACAATGCTGATTCTACACGAACTCTGGCTCATCAAAATAAAAGTGGACTTCTGCATCGCAAATTCGGTATATTGAAGGCCAGCTTTCTGCAGCACAAATGGAGATTGCACCTTATTAAAGAGGATGGAGTTTTTAATGAAAGTACGAAGAACAGGTAAAGATTGACATTTTTATCGAGAAGACCAACGATCCTGATTTGAGTTGAGTTTCGTCATTAGGTTCGGACGTCCCGCTATGCGGGGCTTTTAACAGACGTCTTGACCCAGGGGCGGGGAATAAGCCGTTTTTTAACACTTGGTACATATTTTTCAACTTTTTTTAACACTTGGTAAATGTTAAATTCCCCGCTAAGTCCCGGGGGTCGGGGGGCCGGGGGGCCGGGGTTTCAATTGACTGATGCATAACATCCAAGGGTAGCATGTATTAGGAAAGCTACATATGGTATGTGTTCAGTGTAGTGTCTGCTCTATTAAGCCTAACAAAAGACATTGCTGGTGGAGCAAGTGTTTGCTCCTATTTGAGTAAAGCAAATGGTTAACTGAGTAGATCTCACTAAGAAGACTCTTGAAACATTTCAAAAGGAGTTTGTTTTGCCTATGTCTTCTAGAGGACGAAAAGGAATTTAGAGCTTTCTCAGTGTCCTAGAATTCTAGCTGCATCCTTGTTCCATAAGCCGAGAGTGCAAGAGATCAACGACTTCCCGTTTGGTTTTATCGCAGCCCCAGTTTCTCATGCTATGGCTCCGTTGCCGCACACAAGCTTCGGTATAAACTATTCATCCCATTTAATTAAGGGAACATATGCGTCACAATATTGTTTTTAACCACGTCTCGCCGAAAGCCTAAAACAACAGACTTAGCGACTAGCCGGGCACCGGGTAGTAGAAGATACACCACATATCAAAGTTTAGGAGGTCGATCTGGCAACATTCATTAAAAAATTATATCTTGATCCTTCCGTTCTTAATTTGAGGCGCCTGAGCGCTTTCCTTCGAGGGGGGAGGGGTTGGGTCTACGATTTCTTTCCTAATCTCATTAGGGACTCTCCCGGGAAATAAATCAGGGCTTGTTATGTAAGGTGCATGCACCAGCCAGTAGCTCTTAAAATAAGAAGCAAATTTTGTGGAGTAGAATCGAGTTCCGTAGGTTTCGTGAGATATGACGCAGTGAGGTCAAGGTAGACCACGTGTAAAATCGAAAAGAGTAAACCATGCTTATTAGAATATTTGTCGTTAACAAAGGCAGAAAGCGACTTGATAAGCGATGAAAGTCCTTTGTGTGGGTATTTTCATAGTGGTATATAATGAGCCACACTAATTAAGGATGAAGTCTTTTGTTTTGCTGTCGTCGTCGAAGGAACGGGACAATATGCTCAAACATGCAAGTCAGGGTGGCTTGTTTCTGTCTGAAATTTATTCCATGTGCGGGCATACCCAATATCGTTTGCGAGAACCTGTCCTTGTAATTACAGACCATTGACAAACAACGAGATAAAAACCGCATTCATGTATTGTTGACCAATACATAAGTCGCTTATACTCGCACGTTGTTCAGTGTAGCGTTTCGGATTTTCTGACAGCGCGTATATATCTCTACTCGACATCTATGCCACGAAAATGGCCCGGACATCCAAAGAAGCCGATCATTTAAACACTCTGGAGAACCTAATGCTAATTTACGGGCCTGAAGCAAATATTGTTTGGAATGTTTATTACTGTTAACCTGATTAGTACAACCATATCCTAGCGTGGGAAAATACGGCCGCGATGTCACGGTACAAAGATTAACAAACAGAAAACGGACGAAACATCAAAGGATTCTCCGCTGAGGACGTGATTAAACGAAGAACGTGTACATAGCACAGGAACTTCCGACCTGTGAGAAATTTGCAACAATTTTTTTTTGTTTCGTTGGATGTTCATTTGGCAGGCATTTAAAACCTTTTTCCTTGTGCGCCACAACATGTGACAGCTGGGGGAAATTATTCCAGCTGGCGTAAACATCCCGATACATTTTCCCATTGTAAAAGTTAGCTCATAGAACCATATAACGCAATTCAACCGGATAAACTAGAATGCTTTTCAGAGCCCTTTGAATTGGCGCAATTACAATGAAGGAAAATCAGATCTCGAAACGAACGCGATCTGAAAATGGTCCCCGGGATATCAAGTTATCCTTTTAGTAGTTTAGCAGATTACAGTACGAGCAATAAAATATATTCAATACGTACCTCTGCATCGCGCCTTGTAGCTGTGATTCTCTCTTAAGGTTTTGTCTCTGTGAAATAACGCACCCCTTTTCCACTTTCTCACCTCTGTCACCTGTCTAGTGATGGAAATGATTTGACATCGGCCAGCACGCTTGCGTCAGTTTGATGGAGAAACCTCGATGGCGTGAGGTCAAATCGGTGACTCTGTGCTATTTTAAGAACCTTTGAATGTCCGTCGAATCTGGCGAAACCCGTCGCAGTTGCCGTCAAATTTCACGGCTGAAATCCTTAGTCATCCAACTCCGATACTCCAGGTCTGAAGGGAATCGCGAATGCCTGTTACACCATGAACCTCGGACTGCAAACGGTGATAAAATCTGTTAGTGTCGTGTTGCCAACAGAAAGAATAACAGGGAATTCAGACCCGACAGCGTCAGATTTGAATAACATTAGTCCATCACCTCGGTGTCACTTCAGAATGCTTGTTTACAAAGGCTATAATGATGATTATTTGGCTGATAAGCCAAGCAAATTGCCGTATTCGACAGGAGGTCATTCAAGCCTTTGACTAAGGGTGCTATAGATACGGAGCAAAGACCTCTTTGGGGTAGCCACGTGTGTCGTGTTTCGAGACGCCTCCGGTTGAACGTTAGTTTGATTTAGCACCTTCCCATCAAACCTTGCGTTGCTGCTGTGGGCTCAAGAGAGAGCGGCGTGGATAGGTTTGTACTGAAAGAGCTTGGTTGAACCACAAACCGGTGGTGAAAAACTAAATAGGCAGTCAGACCATGCTTTGGCAAAAAGATGGCGAGCCAAATAATATAAATTCACCAAGGCTACTGACAGACAACCGACGCCACGACAGAAAGTTTTCTAACGGAGCTTGATTTTAATTACGGTAATGTCAAACAGCACCGAAGCGCTATGACAAGAGCAAAGTTCTGTAACTGGGAGTCCTGGGTAACATCTCAGCTTTGCCGCGAGTCCTGATTGAAATGCGCAAAATTGACAGAAATAAAAAAACACAAGAATAGGACTGGACAATAGGCTAGCTAGCTAGAGCGCTTTTCAATTGAGTGTCGTAAAACCAAAACCAAAGTAATTACTCTGACCGATCACAACTGACCGAAACAGTGCAATGAGCCAATCAGAAGACGAAGCAATTACATGTAGCCGGCAAAAAGCGCGGGAAAATACACGCGTACAAGTCGCGATTGGTTTTGGTTTTTCTTCTCACTGGTTGAGAAAGTGGCGCGAGTTTTGCTGGCCAATCACAGAGCGAAGCAATGCAAAACCAAAGCAAAACCATAATTACTTTCGACTCTCAATTGAAAACCGCTCTATTAGCGACTCTGTTGTTTTCTTTTGTTTACTTCTGACTATTTTTAGCGATTGTGGTTTCCATTTGTTACACGGGTTATGCAAAACCCCCCTGCAAAACCACGGCGCAGGCTCGAATACACGAAGAAGTAAGTGACACTCCAGGCTGGTTGACTCCACACAACTAGGTTTTCATTAACAAAGCTCTCTGTTCAAAAAGTACATGGTAAAAGGATGTCCCAAAAGGAAAGTTGTCGATGAAAATTTTCTCGCTTAACGAATCAGTTGGCACTTTTTTCTCGACCGGCAAAGCTCGCAGTTTATCATGTTATCCGATATTCATCACGATTTCGACTCAGTGGGTATCAGGGTATTGAGGGCATCTTGATTGAAATCAGGACACCTTGTAGTAGGCCCTTTGCTATTTTTGCCTTCTACAGGCCTCCTAGCTCTGATAAATCAGTTCTAGATGGAATCGAAGATATTGTATTCAAGCTAGACCTAGAACAGAAAAGAAGTTATTCTCCTTGGTGATTTAAATTGCAATTATCAATCAAATAACCAAGAAGGTCCTGTTTGTATCCAAAAATCCATTGTTGTGACGCATCAAAATTATCCCAATTAAGCATCCATTAATCAATACTCTAACTAGTAGAGTAACTGACTCTAGTGCTACAATTATCGATCTTATATTCTCTAACGACACAAGCAAAATTCTTGGCTCTGGAGTTATCCACAGTAGTTTCAGCGATTATCCAGTTTACGTTGTGCGTGAAATTTCTATTTCTTTCGGTAGATCACACAAACATGTCACCTATAGAAATTATTCAAAATAAGATTTGCTCAAATTCAGCAATGTTGATTATCCAATCTCCCTTGGGGCACTCTTAGAACTTTCAATGATCCTGAAACCATGTGGTTGGCTCGGAAAGACATGTTTCTTTCTGTTGCCGATCGTCATCCCCCAACTAAATCTAAAGGTATATACGCCGTACTGAGGGCCTCCCCTTGGCTTACCCGCGAGATTATATTGCTTATTTTCAAAAGAAACAGGGCTAAATTAAATGCGTCCAAATCTTATGATCCCAAACTTTGGTCCGACTACAAGTCTCTCTGAAACAAGGTTAATCGGGATGTAAAGAATTGAAAAAGTGTTGCTACGACGCGAAATTTTCTGAAAATTCTGGAAATCCGAAAGAAATTTGGAAAACTGTTATTTCAGTAAAAGGAAGACCCCAAAAGGACTCTATTATAAATGAAATTATTGTTGACGAGGTACATTCTATCAACAGTAAAGACGAAATTGCAGATTTTCTAAACAATCGTTTTGCAAACATTGGGTCTCAATTAGCCTCACATCTTCCAAATCCTAGTCTTTCCATCATTATATGAATTCTACTTCACCAGTTTTCAATATTCACCCGTCTGAAGGATTAAATATCCAATAAAAAAAATAATCACTAATAAATCAGCTGGCTTATAGATCGCATTCCAAACAAATTGCTCAAAATTGCAGCTGATATCATTGCTGAGCCCCTTTGTTTTCTTTTCAACGCATCAATATTTCCAGCGGTTATATCCCCAGTGATTGGAAAGTTGCGAAGATTTTTCCGCTTTGTAAGGGTAACAGCAAATCAGAACTAGATCCTAACAACTATCGTCCACATTCTATTTTATCTTCTATTTCTTAAGTCATGGAAAAGCTTGTTTACAACCAACTCTGTGCATATCTTTTGGACAACAATTTGTTGAACAAATACCAATCAGGATTTCGATTGATACACTCCACTACCAAAGCTTTGCTTGACGCATGGTGATGTAATGAATGGTACCTCAACATTGAAAATGGTCTTAACACCTCTGCCGTTTTTCTTGACTTAGCTACTGAGCTTTTTACACAATCGTCCATAATATTTTACTGGAAAAATTACGGCTCCTCGGTGTAGGCTATAATTCTCTTAATAAATAAAATATGAGCGGAAGACCCTTTTCGCCTGCTGCTCGCCGTTTTAAGGCCCACAAAGGTCGGACGCGAATGTAAATTCTAACTTACTTCAGGAAATGAAAGAATAGATCGTGTTTGTCATGTTAATCAGTAGAGATCTGTCTCAAAGTTATGTATACTAATTAGCTGAGAAAGACTCTTTTATGAAAGTTAATGCAGCAGTTGATTTGTATCGGGGCTTAGAGAGGTATACATGTGACTCAAATACTACCCGTAGATTGGTTATAACTCTTATGAATTATTAATGAATTTTACAACCACCAAAGATGCGAACAAACAAAAGACAAACCTATTTTCTGTGGTTTACCCCAGGGTTTAATGCTAGGTCCTTTGCTATTTCTTATCTATATTCACGATCTACCTTGTTCTCTAAATTATTCAAAAGCAAGGATGTTTGCTGGCGATACAAACTCAACTATCACAGCATCTTGCTTTAGTGATCTAGAGAGTATAGCTAATAACCGGAAATAAAAATCTTGCGCAGTGGCTTATCGCCTATACGGGTTAAGTCTAAACGTACTTCAAACCGAGTATCTTTTAGTAAACGTAAAGCAGCCCAAATGACGTTCCCTCTCCGAATCACATTGGGTGATGATCCGATTAATAGGGTATAAAATAGTAAATCTTAACGTGTATATATAGACGAACATTTGTCGTGGTGGAGCCACGTACGTAGACCATATCGCAGAGACGATATCGGTAGGCTAGGCTTGCTGGTTTTAAAACAGGTTAGGCCGTTTGTTCCAAAAGAAATTTTAATCACAATTTATAAATCGTTAATTCTTCCGTTATTTGATTATTGTGACGCAGTTTGGGCAGGTTTAAACAAACTGAAGGGCCTGTCAGAAAGATTTAGCAAACTCCATAAACGAGCAGCTCGGATCATCACACTCAAAGCGACTCACTCACTGGGACATCAAATCAGCCCATATACTGACAATACTTCATTGTGGGACACCGTAGTCTTGGACCGTCGCCATCATCATACTGCGACATGATGCACAGAATTATGCACAACAAAGCTCCTGATCGGCATGAATGCCTCACTGACGCATTTCGCCTAGTTCGTGACAGTACTTCTTATAACCTCAGAGACTCTAACTTTAATTTTGCACCTCAAAAAGCCAATACCGAAAACTTAAAGAAAAGCTTTTCATACGTACCGTGGTGCTAAGCTATGGAATTCCCTTCCATCGTATGACTAAAGCAGAGCCATCTCTTGACGTCTTTATGAAATCTTTACGCATATGCGCTCTGTCTCCGTGCAGATCAATTAATATTAATACTTTTGTTTAGCTTTATTTGTATACTTATAATTCATGTTATTGTTATTCAGTATGCCCGTAACTTGTGATATTTTGTTGCATGCACGGCTTTCTTGGAAACCAATTAGGGTTTTCCGATTTAGCAGAAAATTCAATTAAATAGAACGTATTTTTCCGCCTATTGAAAAAGTTATTGAAATCACTTAGTTAGCCCATTGAATGTGCACTTATCTGCTTTCTTGTTTTGTCTGTTCCACTATCCCTTAGTCTACTGTAGTCTAATTTGTCAATAGCTATTCTTAGAAGAAATATTGGGTCTGATCTATAGGGATTTAACACGTTTCCCGCCGTATTTACGTAATAGTTCAGCTGACTGACGTTTGAAGATGGGCTAACTGTCGACTGAAAGTGTGCGGTCACATCATTTTAGGGAGTTTAAGAAACGAGGGCGGCGACGGCAACGAAAACGTCATTTCAAAATATAACTTCTTGTTATTTTAGCCTTTCGCGATTATTCCAATTTGTTCAACTTGTAAAATGTCGGTGAACTGTCCAGGAACTAAATTTCTATGAACGGCGTTAAACTATAGAAAAAGAAAGAAAAATTTTCCATCATGCTCTCACGTTCTCGCCAAAACCTAAAATTTGGTCATTTCACGTTGTTGTTTTGCAGAGGACGGTTAAGAAATGTACCAAAATGTAAAACGCACGTGCAGAGCTATTGTTTTTGCTCATTAAACCTATTGTTTTGTGACGTTCTCGTTGACGTTCCCGTCCTCGTTTCTTAAAGCCCCTTTGATCTAGTCCAGGCCAAAACAAATACCAACCCCCTATGATGATTAGCAGGCGTAACCCAGTAAGTCAAGAATGAAAAAAGGAGTGTTAAGGTGAAGCTAACCGCCAGTAAAGTGTTAAACCAACGAACTCGACTCATGAATAGCAGGCTTACAATCTTCTGAATCTTGCATATTGTGGGTTTCTTTTCAACAGAAGAAAGCACATCATTCGTAGAGTTTTAAAACAGAGTTTTGAAACAGTAGTCTCAGCTGTGAATGTGCTGCCGCATTCAAGGATAAAGTTTCGGCTGAGAGTAGTGCATTTTTTTTTGCGGAAAAGGTTGTGATGTGGGAATATTGTCTCTTAATTTTAAAGCGAATAAAATTCGACTATAACGGACACTTAGCTACACTTATATAACTGAAATTACATTGTGCAAACACCACTTTGCATGTAATTAGCTAGCAAGGTGGAAGAAGTCTTTCCATTTCCGCTAAATCGGAAAACCCTAATTCCATGTAATGGAAGAAACTCCGTGTTGAAATGAAAATCTCTGTCTGTCTGTCTGTCTGTCTGTCTGTCTGTCTATGTGCAAATCCTAGCGGGGAACAAGGGGACTTGCAAGGAGAGAAAACCATCAAGGGCAACTTTCTTGTGTATACGAATTAAGAAGTTGACATTAGCAGCTGACATTAGTGTTTGTTTATTACCATTCTCGACCCCAGAGCCCTTCCCTTTTGTGCATGTCTAACGGGCGTGACGGCGTGTAGAGCTTTGGGCAACTCTACGCAAGCCCCAACTCTGATTGCTTATCAGTTGAAACACTGATGAAATTACTTCTGATTGGCCAACTCGGTCCGCACGAAAAACTGAACTTACAGCGCGCGGGTTACTCTTGCGAACCGAACTAGCTTCGAAAAATAGCTCACAAAACAAACCTGAGTGAAACCCTTAAAAACGTCCTTCCTTGAACAAACAACAGCTTCAATATAATTTACTTCTGCTCTACCTTTACTGCGACCTTCATAATTATGCAGAATTTCATCTTCAAGCGCCAACCGCCAAACCGCGTATTAATAATTAATAACTTAATTATCCTCTCCCCGTCGGGGTTTTTCAGGGATAATGATACAAACGGAAGAAACAAATAATTCAAATAAACACAACATGATAAGAATCCCAAACCAGTTGCCTATTTACAAGGATGACTAAGGAGTTGAATCAGGGACTATCCAGATCAACACCAGCTAGTGGCCAGGGCTGAGTTGCTCGAAGCATGGTTAGCGCTAACCATTGGTTCAGATGAATTAAATCCTATAGGTTGCCATGGTATTTAACCCGGGTTAGCGCTAACCATGCTTCGAGCAACTGGGCCCTGAGCGGTATTTGAACCCGGGGCAACCGCACTGAAATCCAGCGCCCTAACCGCTCGGCCATCCTGCCTCCTATATATATATATATATATATATATATATATATATATATATATATATATATATATATATATATATATATATATATATATGAGAGGCAGGATGGCCGAGCGGTTAGGGCGCTCAAAAGGCACTAAGGCGGAAACAGCTGTCCATGGCTGCTAATGCTTGGGCTCAATCTTTGCTTTGGTAGATTTAAGGGGTAATGCCCGCTACCATGTGGCCTTAGTGCCTTTTGAGTGGCTTCAGCTTACTTGATCACATTAATTTGTGAAGTATCCTTGTCACTCCAGCCACATCCCACAAGCTTTACGTTTTCATTGCTTGTTTTATTGATATGTGGGTACTTGAGCCTGAGCATTAGCTATGCCATGCTGATGAGGCCTAACAAATTAAGGCCGAAACAGCTGTCCATGGCTGCTAATGCTTGGGCTCAATCTTTGCTTTGGTAGATTTAAGGGGTAATGCCCGCTACCATGTGGCCTTAGTGCCTTTTGAGTGGCTTCAGCTTACTTGATCACATTAATTTGTGAAGTATCCTTGTCACTCCAGCCACATCCCACAAGCTTTACGTTTTCATTGCTATATATATATATATATATATATATATATATATATATATATATAGAGAGAGAGAGAGAGAGAGAGAGAGAGAGAGAGAGAGAGAGAGAGAGAGAGAGAGAGAGAGAGAGAGAGAGAGAGAGAGAGAGAGAGAGAGAGAGAGAGAGAGAGAGAGAGAGAGTCTTGTTCGTCTTAAAAGCCATTTGCATTGAAGTTTTATGTGCCCTAGATACGAGATTTAGACTCGTAATTCTCGTAATCTTTATCTCTAATAATAAGTGTAGTCAATTGCAAAGTTATGAGATACCAAGACGATGATGCAATCTTTTGAAAACACTGGAAAATACTTTAGCAAGGACCACCGGCGAAACTATATTTATCAAACACCACATTGACTGTAATTCCAAAAATGTCATATACATGGTACAATGCAATCACTGTCACAAACAATACATAGGCGGAACTAAACGACGACTAAAGGACCGTTTCAACGAACATCGTAGAACAGTTGACAAACAAACCAACAGCTCTAAACCCACTACAGTATCAGAACATTTTCTCTCTAACGCTCACAGCGCTTCTGACATGCAACTAATTCCACTAGAACTGTCCAAATCTAATCGTGACGATGTACGAAGAGCCAGAGAAGCATATCTAATTGATAGAGGTCAAACCTTTGAACCGTTAGGAATCAACAGAAAAGAAGAAATATAATACCTTTCTTTTTGTTTTCATGTTACGTTTTTTTCAAATTTTCAAACTGTAACGTTTTTTATTTTTCGTTGTATTGTTTACCTTTATTATAACATCATGTTACATCTACAACTTTTTTTAAACTGTAACGTCATTTCATCTTAGGGTCATAATATGTAACACCCTGATGAAGGAAGGCTGTGCCTCCCGAAATATTGGTTTAAATATATATTCCTAGCCGTGTAACCAGCCTTGCTTGTTTTTACCGTTTTCTAGCATGCAATCTTTGCAGGGTCTTGCAGGAAGCAACTTGGCCGCTAATCCACCCTGGCCTCGATGCTAGTGCACCACAGCATGCCCACGGAATCAAGCCACAGCAAGGATTGCACTTTTTTTCAGGCAACACAGGTCCTTGTCTATAATTATCGGTCTTTCCTTTCTAAACATCTGAAAAATGAAAACACGAGAAAATGAAAAACCAACACAGAGTAGTACCTAAAGTAGACGCAGGCTTTGAACTCTGAAGCGGCGTGTTTTGAATTCAAGTGAACTCTGTAACTTTGCAAGAAACGGTCCTGAGCTAAGCCGCGGCCACACGAACGATTTTTTGCTCGAACCGGTGATGCGATTTTTTCAAATTTTGTCGCGTCGCCAGCGCGCCAGGGTGGCTACACGAGAGACAAATTGAAGGGCGGGAGCTACACGGCCAACATTCTGTGCGATTTTGTCGCGAAATGTTCAACTCTAGCGACTTTTTTCAGGCGATTTTATCAGCTGTCGCATCACCTGTGCGAGGGTGGCTACACTTGCGATTTTCAAAATGTGAAAAGATCGCATCACCGGTGCGAGCAAAAAAATCACTCGTGTAGCCGCGTCATTTAGCGCGCGCTGGTGCGCGCGTACACTAGAAACATTGCGAATTGGCCTTGACATTGAGCTTTTTCAGCTGAAATTTTCCCTTTGTCATCGTGTTGTAAAGAAACGAGCACGGTGACCCCCCTTTTTTATTGGTGTAATGTAATCGTAATAGGCACACGAAAAACATATTTTCAGGAGAAAAAAAAGTTTAATAGTAGAAGTTGGATTATTTATGTATAAATGGGATGAAACTATGCGTTTGGAACTTGGAAGGAGATGATGACGTAGTGGTCCAATTTCCTTACATTATTTGCAAGATAGGGCAATTTGAAATCACAATACTAAAATAATATAGCCCAGGAAAACAATTAGGCTCTAGTTTTCACTACTATTCATAGTTTTTGCTACATAACAACAGCCTTATTCGGTTGTTCATGCTTCGAACATTTCTCGCGCAACTCCTAGGCTACGTTTACACGGGTCCGGACAAATTTTTGCACGGACGAATTTTGTACCTGGACCGCCTGTTTACATGGAACAGTGCAAATTCTGTTACAGATCGCAATGGTGTTTACATGGTTCCGTGCAAATTTTGAGACCAATTGCGGCATAAGTAGATTCCAGGCCTTAACCGCGCTAGCCGTGCAAAACCTTGCACGGTTCGGGTGTTTGCACGAGTCCTTACGCATATTGGAACCGTGCCGGTTAAAAAAAATTGACCTGCTTTTTTCAGGTCCCAAACTTGCACACTTAGGCTACATTCACACGGTACCGGACGAATTTTCTACCGGTTGAAAATTCGTGCATTTAGAACCACGCTAAACGTACGAAAATTTAGACGCCTCGCCGTTCAAAAATTTGAACGCCAAAATCGGGGACGAATTTTTAGCCGGTACGGTCGAAAATTTAACCGGCGCGCTGTGAACACCTTGACCGTCTAAATTTTTTACGTGGCAAAGGCGTGGTTGCATGGATTCGTGGTAACTCAGCTGGAAAAAGAGAACATGGAAGACCTCATGCCGTTTTAATCGCTTTTCTTGGAAACATCACGGTGTTGATGCAAAATATCATCCTTCAAATGGCCTTGACCTGCACAGCTTACCAAGCACGAAGGCGACGCTGTGTTAGCGTCCTCTTACAAACCGAAGACCGCATCATCCCGGCGTCCAAGTGAAATATTTTTCACTATCAGGTGTTGAATCTTTGCCCTCTTTTTCCCTGCTATCATTAGCCTTTCTCTTTCTTTCTTGGTGCCATTTTGGATTTCGTAAAGTAGCGCCCTGCGCATGAACAGATTGTAAAACCATTGACAAAGGTTAAACTTTAATCCAGTTCGTCAGTTCCGTGTGAACAGAGCAAAAAAATTGCACGGTTCCGTGCGAACAAAATGTACGGTCAAATTTTTCAACCGGTAGAAAATTTGTCCGGTACCGTGTGAATGTAGCCTTAGCCGTTCAAAAATTCGTCCGGTTCCACCGGTCCCGTGTGAACTAAAGGTGAACTAAAGGTGAACTAAAGGTGGAAGTGCAAGTTTTTGTCCGTGCAAAAATTTGTCCAGACCCGTGTAAACGGTGTCTTAGAACAACGAGTATGCAGGGCAAAAACAAGCATGGTGACACCGTCATTTTGTTGCATTTTTCAATTTTCTATGCATGGCTATCAATTGTGCCAAGTCTAAAAAAATCTTCATAGTACTGACATCCTTTTCAGGGGAATTACCTTACGGCCGGACAAATGCATAGTATTCAATTATTTTTTTTCATTTTGGTCCAGTTGTCAGCCGCGTGCACGTCACGCAAGTTAAGCAAATAAAATCATCAAAATATTTGAAGAAATTTTTTTTTAGCTCCAAATGATAACAATGTCCAGACTTTTCGAGGTTCCTGACTCTTCATCAGGGAACAAAGCAACTGAAAAAAGCGCGTGCGTCACATTTTTTATATCAAAATAGCTGATACGTACGGTAACTTGCGCGCGCCGACTTGAGTGTGCTTGTTGAAAGCTTCAATAAAGTTAAACTCATTGTTGAGGCCTCCTGGGTGTATTAAGTCTGATATATACCGGAAGACGAGTTTGGCCTCAAAACGACGCCTCTCCCAGGTACTCTGGAAGTCAGAACGGACATTGGAAACCAACATATCATGAGCGGAGTCATAAGGTAATGCAAAATGGCATAAAATAAAATCATCAACCATTAAATACATAAACTCAAGAAACTGAGAGAACAGTAACAAATAAACAACATTCCAAAGTCTCAGAGCTGTGCGATACCTCGTTCTAGAGATCGTCGGGAAAATGTACCGCTCAAAATTATAGAGTTTAGTATAGACACGCCTTGTTGGTGTCCCTGTGAGAGGCACCAATATGGAGGCAGGAAACGAGTGAAAACATCTGGAATTTATTCGGACTATCTTAAAGGCTTTTTTTCTCCCAGTTGAGCTTGCAAACATTCACATAGATGCTTCTTTTGTCGTTTTGGCTTTTCAGGGACGCCCAACGAGCCAAATCAATCAAAAGCTGTAGAAAGACATTTTTCAGTATCTTATGGTGTTTTTCCATTTCCATTTCCATTTATTTTGCCATTAACCACATAAAAATACAAAATTTAAAAATACGAAACACAAGAAATTTATAATAACTTAAACTTAAGACAATAGACTACAAATGTCTAAGGTGGTAATGACAAGAAAGCCTATATAGAAGCCGGGGGCTTATGAACTATAGGCTTCCAGACAATATAGGATACATCATACGAAATACGGGGACAGCATGAAATATGAAATGTTGAAGGCCGTTTGAAGGGATGTTTTCGTTTGAAGGCCGTTTGAAGGGATGTTTTCGTTAGCTAGAATAATTTGATCTATTGGGATTCTTTTAAATCTTAACTGCCCGAAAATGTTAGGAAACAAATCTTCCTTTGAGAAAATATTCGAGCTGAAATGAACTTTCCACGAACTTTCTAGGGAACTATTTTCTTTCCGAAAATGCTTCCTGACGTTTTTGACTGCCTAAATGAGCAAATACGACCTTTCCGAAAACCTCAGAGACTATGGTTTCCCCATTTCGAGACTTTTAGACCACTTCTCAGGTACAAAAATCCGGTTGCACTCTGTAATTGATGCCGAAAGCCTAAGGCGAATTACACTAGCTTCACCGAACTGCTGCAGGTATATATCTTCCGAAAATTGAAAAACACACGGTGAATCAATGTTTTTATGTACTTGACATGCTTGTGAGCAGCCATCTATTTCACGCACTGTGTGAAAATATCTAAAATTCAAACTGCTCTATTTTCAAAACAAGCTACCGAGCTGAAAACATGCAAGCAGATATATTTCTAAAATGTCTGTTACGTGATGAAGATAAAAATGCAAAAGTCTGTTTACTTTTAAATTTTAGTTTTTTATGACGTCATTTGAAAACCAAGAATAGACAGTGGCAAAACGTCTAAAGTTTTCGGTTTTCACCTAATTCACCGCAGTGTCAAACGATCTTGGTACTTTAAACAGTGAATAAGCGGCCGGGTAGCTCTTGTGAAGCGCAAACCTCAGTCAAATGGAGTGCAATTTCCACACGATTTCATGTTATTTTTAGCGTTTAGATAGATGCACAATTTAACCCTTTCTCTACCGGCATTGACATTGATTTGTTTCGTTCAGTCGTTTGCTTAGTAGAAGTAGATTATTTCTCTTGTTTATGCGTCAATCTAGCTAGATTTAAAGAGGCGCGTGTCTTTTTCCAAAACTAACTGAAAACATGCATTTATGTGTTAATTGGAGCGCTAGGCAATCATGCACATCACGAAATTTTATTTCTAAGAACTACGGCGAGGATTCATCAGGGGCATCCAACGACAAGTTTCGGTAGATATCTGTTCGGTAGAGGGTAGTTCGCCTTAGGCTTTCGGCGTCGATTAAAGAGTGCACTCGGATTTTCGTAACTAAAACGTGGCCTAAAAGATTCACAATGAGGAAATCATAGCCTCCAGGGAAGTTTTCTAAGAACTACGGCGTGCATTAACGCCGCCCACGTAGAATGCTTATTGAAAACGATAATTAGGACACGAGTTCAATTTAAACAAATCAATTAAAATGCTAACAGAACAAATTACTTTCACTTTTCCCGCAATACACTAATTTGACTGTTCAGTAATTTATGACAGCTACAGAGAAAGAAAAGGTCTTGTAAATCTAGTCTGTTTGGGGTTATTCGGCTAAGCAGGCTTATACAAAGTAATTTGGAAAGCGAGGTACCAGTGCATTGACTTAACAGAGTCGCCAATTCTCGAAAGTAATTACATTCGATGGCAATTCCAATTTCCAGTGAGAATTCATTAAGTATTTGTCAATTCGGAAACAATTTGAATCAATCGTCAAGAAAATAAATGAAGAATTTGAACTTTCGGAAATGATCAAGTCATTCTGCATCCGCCCCAATCAATTTCACTGTTGACCATACAGCTAAAATGTCTGTTTTCTGTCATTAACTTTACTCTTGTAATGGAGGATGCAGGAAAAAGAAACAAATTCGTTTGCTTTTCCTACAGCAGCTGTTTGTCGTGTAAATTTATAATATCTAAAGTTAGATAAGGATGAGACATATTTCTCTGATGATTTCATGTTAGACGACTGCTATATCACGTTCGTCCAGAAAAGGTAACATGTCGTAATATAGAAATGTGAGGTTTTACTGCAAAATAACGTACGCTACATTACACTGACCATTACCGATGACTTACTTTCAGCTCCTAGAGTAGATTGCCCAACTATTTAACTCTTCTCCTGGCATACGTTCCGCGCATGTTTCTTTTGTGGTGTACAGGAAACATTTCTCTCATAAAAAACCCTGCAAACCATACAGTGCCGAAAGAAAATGCAAGTAATAGAAACTATTATTATGGACCACAACGTAACGGAAGAAGAATGCTTAGCCTGTTGAAAATTTAGCCGATCGGATTGTACAAACCTACAAAAATTTTTTGGACTTTCAAGCCGCTTCTATCTTAAGCTCTATATCTTGCTTGTAAAGGCGCGAAGCGTTCAGAGAGAAACAGCCTCTTATTTATTTGTGAACGAATGGGCTCGGCTCAAGACGTATAATTTTGTCGACCTTTGCTGCTAGCTGATTACTCCCTCGGGGGGGGGGGGGGGGGGAGGGTGGTTACTTCCTAGTAATAGGTTAATGGGGATGTGCCGCTGGATGGGGTCGCATTCAGTTTCTTCACGACTGGATTGACTGTAATGGGGTTGCATTTTCGATAGAGTTACTAGAATGGGGTTGCACATTTTCCGGACTTTGGGGGTAAATGTACCAGAATATTTGTACTGTAGGTGAAAAGTAAAGTGTCCTACATTCACTTTAACAAATGTGTCAGTTCATTTTAGAATGACCTACTTAAAGGCGTTATAAGGTAGGTGCACAAACAGAAAGTGACTGAGTTGGGATCACGAATAGACTATAATGGGGTAGGGGTTCTGAGAGGCCAGCGGCACATACCCAGCAAAAATTCACCCAAGTAACCCCCCTCCCCGGTTGATTACATTCCGTTTTTTAATAACAAAATACAAGCTCCTAAGAGGTTGTTTATCATGGGTGTAAACCCTTCAGAAATGTCGGAGATGCCAAGAATCATGCAAAAAGATCGTTCGCAATTATATCTCCGTTATAATTTGGAATTTACTCACAATATAGGTCATTTATATCATCAGGAACAAGAATAACTTAAAAATTAACACTCACCTTGCATGGATCATTCACGGTGATAATTTCTTAAATCTAGCTGTCTCATGCATGGCCTATTTAGTTCCTGGTTCCGGCGGCTGTGCACTCTTGTTAAGACTCACGATCAGGCGTTTTAAGTCTGAGTAGAGGCAGGATAATTTGCTTTGTATATCGAGATAAAAAAAGGCTGCAAAAGTAGAGAAAAACTCGTAATCCACCTTGGCACAAATGTAAAAAAACTTACAACAGAATAGTCACTAACTGCTCAATAAGCCCCCCGTTTGGGAGTCGGTTTTTGATTTCAGAAATGACCCCCTTCTCTAATAAGCCTCCGCTCCCTCCTCCCTCCCCCCCCCCCCCTTTGGGACACGGTATTTTGTAATTATTCCCTCCTCTTCCCTCTTACGAAATACACTTTATGCGGTCCAGTTGGTTTGTTTTTAAACAAATATACAATAAAACACAAAATACTGTTTCCTGCTCGGTGTTAAAAAATAAAGTTTTACTGCAGTTGTTTGAGATTTTTACAGAAACTATTTAACACGAAAACGTCGTGTTCAAAGATTTGAAATAAGCCCCCCCTCTCCAATTAGTCCCCCGTTAATAAGGCCTGAAATTGAATAAGCCCCACCTGGGGCTTAATAGAGCTTTTACGGTACTACCGCAACACTGCCTTTTCAACACAAATAATCATTTTCTTTATTTTCTTTGACAGAAGTACGATGAAGCCGCAACTGATTGTTTTTATTTTCCTGGTCACATTTATAATCTCTACACATGCGTCCAATCCGTTTCGTTTATACAACGGGCTAATTGCATTTGACAAACGAACGTCAATTTTCAAGAAAGGAAGAACCTCACGGTGGAATTCCCCAGGTAACGGAGCGAATAACGGACTTGAAAATTGCTAGTAAGAAGGAATCATATTGCCCTGCAGAGACTATAAGTAGTCCCCTTTTTTTTCAGGGATGATAATGGTAGCAAAACAAGCACCATTTTAGGCGGTTCTCTGTTTGCAAAATGAAATCATAATTCAGAGAGAATCTGCACTTTTTGGCACATCATAGGCCATTTCTGAATTACCTTCGGCCTCTTCTTTTCAAAGCGATTCCAGGTGCTCAACTTTTCACTATGAAAAGCAGTTTTCATTCACAAGAAAATTAAACTTATTTGGGAAATGACCAACAGACCCTTTTAGCGTGTAGATTTTGTTTTCACATTGTAGATCATGTGATCTTCCCAAGGGGGTTTGCCTTTTGTCTTTTCATAAATTATGCGTACATATACACGTGAATGAGGCGAAATTTCAAAGAAACAGATCTCTTGGGTAAGATCACGTGGTCTACCTTGGGAAAACAAAATCTACAAGCTAAAAAGGTGTATTCATTCTTTTTTGTTTTGATTTTTGTCAGAGTTTGGGGAGCTGAAAAGTAACATAAAAATTCATGCATGCTGATCTCAATTCATTCCGTTTTCAGATGCTGTAAAAAGAAAATTCACCAGAACATGGAAATCAAAAGACATCGGGAAAGATGAACTTTCTAACGTGAAGAAGATGAACAAATGACTTGTAATCTGCAAACGAGGTGTCAGATAAACACTGTTAAATTTGAATTTATACCCAAGATCTAGAATAAACGATGAAAATGAAGAAACATTCGACTCGAGACAAGGCCAAAAAATTGGACAAACAGACCAAAATAAACAATAATATTGCTGGCGGAGTCCACATTTTTTATCCTCTGATTATCCTCTATGTTGAATCCAGTCTATTTACCCCGGCTCTTCCATAGAAGTAATAGCCTTCCACGCAGTCGTTTTTAAGGGACTCGTATTTCACCTTCTATTGAAAGGAACAGGTGAAATACGAATCCCTTAAAACCGACTGCCTGGAAATCTACTAAAGCAACGACCAAGTTGCAGTATTCCGTGGAACCTCTTCTTTCAGTTGTTCACCATTTAAGTGTGAGGTTTTCTCTTGTTTTAATTCCATAAAATTTCTTCAAAATCTATATCGTTCAAGCTTGTCCCAGGTTTAGGACAATTTTTCACGGTCCTTCCAACGAGCAGCGGTTCACAACTGCATAAAAATAGGGAGCTTTAGATTTGACAACGAGTACGAGATTTAGGACGAGTACGACTTTTAAAATTTAGTTCGCGCGCCTTACGTAATCACTCCGCGCATAAATACTGTTTTTAAAATCTCCTTTTCTGTTATTAAGCAATAGGGCAGAGTAAGGGATCCGTGGAGGCGACGGGTTTGAAATTTGAAAGTCGTACTGACAGTACTTGTTCTCGATCTCGCCACTCGTACTCAAATCTAAAGTCCCTTATATCTCGTGGACGTCAGTCATTGGTGTCCCTACATTTCTTTTACGACAACTGAGCCATCGCATCAGCCGCAAAGAAATGTTAACGAAATAGAGGGGAAGGTGCAAAAGAACATAATTAGGAGAATTTTTTATTCTAGGAGATACTAAAACAATAAAACAATACAACAGAGAACATTCTCTGCCATGGAAGTGAAAGATCAACCCAGACAAGGTGTTATATAATACTATAGATAGTTCGCAAAGGTGAATTTAAAGGTGCAGCACCAAATTAAAAATTATCAATGGAAGCAACTTAAAAAGTGTTGACATGACTACATGCATCGCATCAGCTACAGCCCTCAGGACACTGTCTGGCGTTTACACGATGTAATATACCTCTCTCCTATGGAACAGACGTATACGCGAAAGGAGAATCCTTGGTATCAGATATAGAACGGCTGAGAGGATATAGACGAGTTAGTTCAACTGGGAACAGTGTTTAGGATTAAGCGCAGATATGAAAACGGTTAGCTTTCAGTTGAGACTGTAACTCTATCTAAAATATGTGAAAACCAGTTAATTTTGAAATAAGTTTTACTTCATGTAATTTCAAGTCAAAAAGAAAAGGGGCTGAGACCGATCGGATCTAATTCCTACCGCTAAAAAGGGTGTTATATAGCGCCGGATAATGATTCCATGTGAGAAGACTGCTCTATCATGCCCATGTGTAGCAAAGGAATCGTAGTTCTGTCGACTTACAATAGTGATCTACTAGTTTACCTAGAAATTAACTGCGATTATTTCGCTGCCACTTTGCTATCGGTGATCAACTCGCTATGCCAGTTTTCAAGCAATTTAAATTACTTTTTTCCAACAAAGCGTGTTTAAAGCCTGTGCACCTTGAAGAGATGGCTACCTTGCCTTGGCCAAAGCTGTCACCCTACTAACTATGCTGTCACTAGCTATCAACTAGAGTGCAGGTAACCTTCCTTACATCAAGAAACCCTGTATGAAAATCACGACCATTTATTCTCTTCCATAGTTCTACCTAATATTACTTATGCTTTATCTGTGTATGGGGCTTCTTAATCAGAGCTTACTATAACCCAGCAGTTTTTAGATCGAAGTTTTAAACGCAGATACATATCCAAGAAATTAGAGATAGGTGAATTACTTAAAGTGCAAGATCATAGAATTTGTAGGAAGGTTTCTAGTATCCCGAACCACCCTCTTTGAGCTTATTTCCCTGAGACTAAGATTACAAGATACAACTTAAGGAATAAATCTCCCGCAATGCCCGCCATTCACACGGACCGTTTTAAGAATACATTCTTAAATAGAATTGTCTTTAAGTATAATGTAGCTTTGTAAATAGTGTACTTTCTGTATTCTATTTTTGTATTTGTTTTTATGTATATACTAATCTTATTTAGAGACATACGTTAGCCCATTAACATTGTTATATTTAAATGTAACGTAAGATATGTAATTTTATCTTTTGAACAATAAAGACACTTTACTACCTACATCAGGGAAATAAAGAATATATTCATGCGATTAAAATAATCCAACCAAACTGTGATCTAAAATGACGATGAAAAAAAGTCGCCTTTCAAATCCTTTAACTCCCTTTTTTTTATTTGATCAAATGTCCATTTTTTGAAACCGATCTATTTTTATTGTTCTCCGCGCCAAGGCACCCAAGTTGTAGCCGTTATATAGAACTCTTTCATTCGACCATGCAGGCGAACGATAAGGGTGAATTTTCTTTACATGATCTTTGCAAATTCTTGTTCATAAAACAAGCTACACATCCAGGATAATTATCTCCGCACGTTGATTCAGCGTTCGACCTGGACTGCGACTACAAGTATTCCCTAATTTTCCTTAGGGAGGTTTTAAAAACACACAAGCACTCACGAAAATCGTCTTAAGCGTTAAAATCTCCCAGCACTTCGCGTTCCTCGCCCGCGCGGGAAGGAATTTTCACGCCCACTCGCGTGTTGCGCCCGCTTTACAACCGGCCCGGGAAGGAGCGGTTCCAAAGCCAAAACAAGATGGCTGCGTACGAGTGGTAAGTGAAATCTCCATAATTTACTCTACTTTTGAGTGATTTAGAGCACCGATTTCAACAACATTCTGGATCTATTCTATCCTCCATTTGCATTTTACCTCTCTGTACGTAATAACCATTATTCTGTACTTGAATTGCTTGGTTTGAATCATGCAGGCAGAAACAGATTACACTTCCTGTAGCTTTTGAGTTTAAAGCCCGGGCCAAACGGACTTGCAAGTAGTTGCAAGTAGCCGCAAGCTGAACTTGCGAAGAGACTTGCGTTGGGTGGCCAAACAGAATCGCAAGTTTCCTCGCAAGTGCACGCAAGTTGCAAAAAACCCATTTCATTGGCTAATAAGTTGCTATAACAACGAATGGACGTCACTTAACTTGCGTTGACCTACAATCTTGGACAAAACTGTTGAGAAAGTTGAGCTTAGAAGCCTTTGTACATGCAAACAGTAATAAACCAAGTTTGAAAGCCCCCCTCTCCCCAATTCAATGTTGTTTGCGCCTCCTAACCGTTTCCCTGACAATGACGACTTCCCAACTTCAACATTGAAATAGGGAAGGTGAGGGGAAGTTACTTTAGGAATATTGTTGACCCACACAATAATTATTGTAGAAGAATTTTTGGACCCCAAGAGCCCTATTTTCTCAAGTAGTTTTTTCCAAGATTGTAGGTAGGGTCATTAGGGTGGCCTAACGGTGAAAAAACTTGTGTCGACTTGTGTGCAAATTTGATCTCGACCAAAATGTCCTCTTCATGGGCAGGCAATGGTACTGAAGTAAATAAATAAATAAATAATCAGTTTATTAAACCCTTTTGTAGTGTATAACACTAAATTACAAGGGAGGTGGTCAATTCTACACAAAAAAGCATAATTACACTTGACACAGAATGCAAAAACAATTAAACCCTATTATAACAGTGAGTAATGAAACTACTAAGGCGGTCCGTTCTGACAAGGCGGAAATCAGAACGGGAACAACCAGACCTCAGCCCATACCCATGAGCGACACTCGTGGACTGTGGCAACAGGTGTGAGAGGAAACCGGACTCCTTGATGTTAGATATAAAACGCCTGCAAGCTTCATCACGGCGCGCCAGCAGTGTAGGCAAGCCACAGATCACTAGTGCCGACTTACAAGAGCAATCTGGAAAAATGATTCTTAGAGCAGACTTCTGCACGCTTTCAACCAACTGAACCAGACAAACGGGTAACGCGGCCCACACCGGAGATGCAAATTCTAAAATGGGCCGCACAAGGCTACAATAAACTTTAATGAGATCAGCTGGTGGGGGGCCTGATTTCCTTAAGACACGCAAAACGTAGAGACACTTGCGTGCTTTCTTCACAATATAGTCGCAGTGAATAGACCACGACAAATTGTGCGACAGATGGACACCGAGCAACTTATAAGATGACACCTGCTCTATAACACAGCCGGACATCTGTAAGGGAGATGGGTCGGAAGGCTTATACTTTAGGAAATCTATGCGTAACTCTTTACATTTGGATGGATTTAGCTTGACATACCGTGACTACTAGCATATGAACAAATATCCCTTGCTACAAAGGGTAGCAAACTGATTGAACATCTAGGAATAATTTCTAAGACTGACAAATCGTCCACATACTTAACTTTAGTTTTCCAGTCATTCACTAGGTTGTTGACGAGGACTGCAAACAACAGGGGGGCTAGCCTTGTCCCCTGAGGGATACCACCCCTCGGGATAACGCTGCTGGACAGAGCACTACAAATTTTGACTTGTTGCGACCTACCCGACAAGAAGGCCCCAATCCATCTAATTAATGCCTCATGCACCCCCAAATCGCGAAGCTCAGAAACCAAAACAGAATGATCCACCAGGTCAAATCCTTTGCTAAAGTTGGTAAACAAGAGGCGTGCATAGCAATGGCCATTGTGAAGTGCTTCTAGGATACAGTGAAGCAAGTACACGAGCGCATGTGTTGTTGATCTGCCTGGGAGAGCAAACTGTTTTAGATCAATTTTGTCGATGACCTCGTTAAATAGGGGGGCTAACATGAACCCCTCAAATACTTTAGCTATTTGAGAAGTTAATGTAACTGGCTTTAGATCGTTCTTAATACATTTAGGTGGCATACATTTGGGGATGGGCGTGACTACAGACTCCTTGATCTGATAAGGGATGAAACCTTGCACTAACGAGGCATTGTAAATGTCAGTAACTACTGGAGCAAGTTCAAAAGCGAATTCCTTCCAAATCTTGTTAGGAACCGCTGAGGGCCTAGGTGATTTATTGATCTTAACTTGGCGTAGGGCTTTATAGCAACTAGAAACATCAACAAGGAACTCCCTTGGGACATCAAGGTTAAGATCGAGGTCAGCAACTGTGGTGTCCAGGGGGGTTAAGTGTGATGTAAGAGCAGCCAAAAAGAAATTAAACTTCTCTGCTATGGCAGCTGGAGTGGGAGTATTCTCATCAAGTAATTGAGTTACCCAATCTGTACGAGCTCTTTGACCAGTAAGGCCCTTTACCTCATGCCACCAACGACTAATGTTACTTTCTTTAAGGGAGGCAACCTTGCTATCATAGAACTTTTGCTTACATTCCCTGCATGCCCTCTGCACCTTATTACGCAACTCTTTGTAGTGCTGTGAGTCTTTTCCATAGGCAACAAGAGCTTTTTGGCGTTTAATGATCAAGGATTTGAACTTGTGTGTGATCCAGGGTTTATCTGACGAGCAGCATTTAGTACGCTGCAAGGGAAGGTAGTAGTTGACAGCCTCTGTCAGTGTAGAAATAAACACATCATATTTCTCCTGGACATATGTAAGGCTCAAAACGTCAGACCAGTCATGGTGTGTAATCCAGCGACCAAACTCAAGGATCCTACTAGGCCTGAGGTCCCTTTTAGATATAATGTTCACAGGAGGAATTTGATTTGGTGGAATGATCTTGGGCTTGATCAACACAGTATAGTAGTACATACATACTGTAATTTGTAACAGAAGTTGGTAGGAAAGTTTGCTGAGTGCTGAGACACTTCATTGCATGCATATTTTGTGTGTTTGAAGCAATTTGCTTGGAAAGATTTCCAAACGTATAGCCACAAACACTAATTACTTGTGCAAGCATTGCTCTCCAACTATTCCTAAAAATCAAATGGTTAATTTGTGTCTCATATTTGAAGCTTCTAGGAGTGACTTTTCAGGATAGCCCTACCAATTGGGATATGCATTTTGATGAGTTGATGGAAAGAGCTGTAAAACGTATGCATATCCTTAGAGTTTGTAAAAGAAATGGTTATAGTGTATCTGATCTTGATTACCTCTTTAATTCCCTCATTATGTCACTTTTTACTTACTGTATTAGAGTTTGGGGTGTTGCTGCTTACACCAAATACCTTAGTCAAATTGATAGGCTAGCGAGAAGGGCCTTTCGATTTGGGTATATTCGACATGAATTATCGATTCAACAGGTTATCAAAGACAGGGACGTGAGACTCTGGAAAAGTATTATGGCTACTTCCTCGCATCCCCTGAAGGATCTTCTCCCCCACTTAAGAACAGGGCTCTACGCGGTAGGTCGCATCCTTACCAGATCCCACGTGTTAACACAGAGAGGTTCAAGAAATGTTTTGTAAATAGATGTCTTTTTGATTCTAAATAGATTGTAATTAACAATTAGATAGCTGTATTTATATGGATTTTGTAAGTTTTAACGTTTGTTTAAAACCTTGAATAAAGACTTTTATTATTATTATTATTATTATTATTATGCTTTGAGTCAGAATGCATGGGTAGGAAAGTAATTAATATATGGGGTTGTGTGGAAACGTTACCCTTGAATCCTCATTTGACATTTGTTTTTCCTACCACAGGGTTGCTCGTATTAGGAATTATGGGAAAGAACAGAGCCAGTTTGCTTCTGAAGTGGTTCATGATCACCCACTGAAAATGGGCTCAGTATTTGTAAGTACTAACAATAACAATTTTCTTAACCAATAGTACATGTAAAATATAATGAAAATACAGTTGAACCTGCTGTAAGCAACCGCTCAAAATGTCGCTCCAAGTGGTCACTTATGAAAGGTCAGACCACAGAGGGTGTAAAGTTTGAATCATTACTGTGTGGTAATAACAGAGATGTTCTCTAGGCTCTCAATTCTGGAGACAGCAAGACATGGATACCCTAACTAAAATTGAAGATTAAAGACCTCTGTTTGTGACATTAACGTGTGCAGCACTGACAGTGACCAGGTGTTTGCAATCAGACAGCTATGAAATGTTTGCCTGTAGAGAGGTAGGATTGTGTGACAAGTGGCCACTGGGCTTATGGGAGGTTAATAAAAACAATACATGTATGCACTAAGTCTCAAACTGTCAGCTTTAAAAGTGGTCAGTGGCCACTCATGAGAGGTGGTCGTCTATAAGTGGTTCCAATTATAGTGATTTGACTGGCAAAATTTTAGTAATTATGCAAATATAAAGTGGTTGCTTACAAGAGGTGGTCAATAATTATTAATAATTGAAGGGCTCGGGGCAAGAATGTCCTCCCGGTTTTTGGTCGATTTTCGATGTGCTCAATAGAAACTGAGATTTGGCATGTGGACTTCATTCCAGTTAAAAAACATTGCTCTGTATTTGTTTTGGCTGATTTCCAGAGGGCTGACCACAGAGGGCGCTGTCTCCTTGAAAAGTTCTCGCAAGGACTGGAAATGAATATTCGCTCGGCTGCGGTGGGAAAATTTTCACTTCGGAGTGGAAACATTACGGAGAATTCATCTAAGAGTGGGAAATCGCCCTCTGTGGTCGCATTGAATTGTGGGCATAAAAACATCCTTTCGAGCGTGGGCAACACGTCTTCAAACATCCCATATTTTTCGACGCAGTCAAAAAAAAAACTCTCCTTTCCGAATTTCTAGCACGGCAACCTTTGGCAAATGGGCCAAGGCTCAACTGTGGGCCGCTTTTAAGACGAGAGTTGCTTTCAGACTGTCGCGCCTGGCTCAGTACTCTGTACTGCGAAACGCCGATTTGTTCCAGCGTTTGGCAAGCACAGAGAAACACCACTAGCTTCTTTGAGAAGTGTCTGACTTTCGGATCGACAGACTTAAATGACGTCCATTCGACCACCAGGCTTGCGAGTTTCAATTAAATTTAGCTAGCAATCGACACCTCACAGCCACTTAAGTTTCCTATCAATGAAACTTAAATCGATGTTTAAACCGCCAAATGTATAGTCTATGTCACACTATCAAACAATACTTTCCACCTGTCAATCATTTCACGTGCTCTACAGGTAATTCAATTCGCGCATGAATATTAATATGCAAGGGAATGAGCTGACTTGCGTTTTTTGCATATGTTATTTCTTGAAAACGAATCTAGGAAATCAGCCAAAACAAATACAGAGCAATGTTTTTTAACTGGAATGAAGTCCACATGCCAAATCTCAGTTTCTATTGAGCACATCGAAAATCGACCAAAAACCGGGAGGACGTTCTTGCCCCGAGCCCTTCAATTATTATAAGAGGTAGTCACAAGGGGAGATTTGACTATCATACATTATAGTATATGGTTTTATTTGTACTATTTGTGCTATTTTTGGCAAGATTACCACATAAACAAAATGAATCCCAGGTAATGGTTCCAGAAAATATCCAAATGCACCGTGACAAAATTTGACGGATATTCCAACATGGGGCTTAATTCTCAAATGTCAAAGTATTCAATAATGATTTAATATGTGAATGATCATTGCAGTTATGAACACTACATGTACTGAAGCTGTAGTGAAAACAAAACCTGAAAAAATAAATAAAATAAAAAAATTACAGCTTGCTTGCTCCCATACAAGCCTGAATTTGTTTTTGATCAGGCTTTATAAATTTTCACTACTGCTTATAGGTAGTGTTCATAGTTGCAATGATCATTCACATATTAAATCATTAATCCGCAGTTCAAATATATGATTTTCACGTATTCACTCTCATATATTCAATAATGATTATAACCATGAAGCTAGATTGGGATTAATTATTAGAGAGATAAGGTGCTCAACCCCACCTCCCCCCATTATAAAAAAGTCTTCTTTGCCTAGGAAAGGTATTAAATAAATGTTTATAGATCATTGCAGAGTAATATTAATAACACTGTGAACTGAATCTGTTACAGAATATAGACAACACCCGCAAAAACTCTAGCTCGTCAACTCCCAGTGCAAGTTCATCAGCAGCAGATCCTCTCAGCATGATTCAATACAAAGCAGATACATTTGATGGGTTGGATCCACTCTCCATGTTTGCAGCCCAAGAAGCTTCTTCAAATAAGACACCTGCTTCTGTACCAATGACCAAAAAAGTAAGGGCGCTGGTATCATGATTAATGACTGAACTAGATAAGGCTATGGTTCCTGAATACCAATGAAAAACAAACTGGAAATTTTACTTGAAAGAAGTTCAGAAAGAACAAGAGGCTACAATTAGCCTAAACTCGAGCTTGTAAAAAACAGTAATATTGTTGTGATCCCTAATTTAGCGCTAAACAAAAGAATAGAGAGAAGGTTGTCTTTCTTAAATCAGACGCATAATGCGCTTAGCTTGTGTTGGAGTCTATTTCTTTGCAGTGTATATCCGTAGACCCCTATCAGATCAACATATATCTCTTTAAAATTACAAAATTGCTTTACAGCTCAACCATTGAGAACAATAATAATAACACTTGTAAAAAATATTTATAAAAGAAGAAGAAAAAGAGAAACGGAACAAAAAAAAAAAAAGAAAAAAGCCCACAATAGGTGGCACTAGTAGAAATCGAACCCGGGTTATTCACATCAGAGCCATAGACCACTGAGGTTCAGCATGAATGAGGTAAAATAGTGTATTTATGGCAAAAAAACTAAGCACACAAGTTTGTTTTCACTTCGATGAATATTTCTGCTAAGTTTTTCAGAAAGGAAACGCTTATCAAATGATGTAGGATTTGTTCACATAAATGTTAATGGAGTCTTGGTGAAACGTGTGGAGAAAAAATAATCTATTTACAAATACGCCATTTGAAACATAAGAAAGCTGAAGTAAGGTTTCTGCGGTCAGTTTCACGTCACGTAAGTAAAACTAAAACTGCTTATCATTCAAAAACTAATGACCAGAAATTGAGATATTGTGGAAAAGTAGTAAATAAACTACCTATCAAAGTCTCAGGGGTGTGTGATGTCCCGTACTTGAGTTATTCAACAAAATGTACCACTGCTCAAAATTAGTTTAGTATGAAGTGGCCACGGGGGAAACACAGCAGTCTAATTCAAACATGTGGACTTAAGTTTGGTCATGTTAAAACCTTTCTTCTCACTGTTGAACTTGCAAACATTCATATGGACACTTCTCTTAACATATTAGTGGTCATTAGTTGTTCAAACTTTAAAGACACAAGGTGAATCGAAGTTTTCCGATGCGTGACAACAGGCATCATTGATCAGTTCGTGTCTGTTTCCTTTGCAGTGTATATCCATAAACCCCTATCAACATATATCCCTCAAAAATTGCTTTACAGCTCAACGTACAATAATTATAACACTTGTACAAAAAAATAATATTTAAAAAAGATGAAAAATAAAAAAAAAATAGAAAAGGTGCTGATAGCGGGAGTCGAATCCGGAATATCTGCATCACAAAGCGGTGATGATGACCGCTAGGCCATGGTCATTTTGCATAGCTAATTAGGTAAAAATAGTTTCCTTATTACAAAATGACCATTATTAGTTAGCGCTTGCGCAGAAATGCCTGAAGTGAGCTTTGTGGATGAAACTTGACGACGATGATGACGACAAAGGAAAACGGAGCTCATTTTCAGACTTGGGCGGTGTTCCTCGCCCGAGTAAAAAGCGTCACTGGAAAGAGGTCTTCCAAGGGGTGGTCTGGTGTCATTTTATCGCTCTTTTATGACTCCATCTGTCGCTTGTTTCATTAGGGACAAATGTTGCTGTAGCAAAGAAAGCAAAGGGGAATGGAAAGTCAGTTGTCGCTGTTGCAAACTGTTGTGCATTTTCTGCCAATTTCTGTCTGCTTTCGGTGTTTTGGCAGAAGATTGTCGCCTTTTTTCAGAGCTATTTTCGCTTCTATCCCTTGGAAGGTCTCTGAAAAACATTTTGAGTACATTCAACTCTGACTCAGAATTTTGATGATGCAGTACTACAGCTACAGTTGATCATATACACATGGAAAATGCGCTATATAAGTTCTAAATTATTAAATGAGAGAATCTGCACATTGCAAAATACATATACTTTAAATTGCACTTGCTTATTTGGGTGAGGGGCCTACAGCATCACTTGCACTCATCTGACAGATTTTACACTCATGTTAGTGAGCAGGTGAGTGCTACATACATGTAATTTCCATCGCTGCTACAGCAAAGTCCTTCTTGCTAGCATTCATTGAAATGGTCACTCTATATAGTACGTGTAGGGGAAAAAACATTTCTCTTTATGTTCAAATTTAGAACCCTTTCCCCCTTTCTACAGGGGTGAGCTGATGTTTAAAGAAAATTATACCAGAAACAGTATTTTTGCTTGTACTGCAGAGCAATAGTGGTATTTTGTTGCTTTAACTTTGCTCCTTGGATCAAGTCATCAGGCTTGCTTTTGTAGGTTACAGCATCCACAGACGTTGAGTTGTCTGTTTATTTTGCAGTCAGCTGCACCCAGGGGTGAATCTAGCAAAAGTGAAAGTGAGGATGACTTCTTTGAGCCCTGGTCAAGCAAAAGAACTGGAATCCTTGCCAAATATACCACATCTGAGAAGCTGTCTATCACTACAGTAAGCAACTAATATAAGTTCAGATTAAATCAAGTCTGAGAAATATTAAAAATTAATTATTATATCTCTCACTAATAGTACGTGCACTCAGTGATTGGTCAATTTTGTGGGCCGTATTCTACAGTATGGCCCACTCGACTTCAACTAGTTTTCCTTCCCGCACGCCAGATAAACCTTAGAGATATGATAAATATCTTACTAACCTCATTTTCTTGGTCTGTACTGTAAGTTAATTTATGGCCCACACACATTGTGCTTGGGCCATAAATCAACAGGAAAAAACTTGGTCCATAACTTGCAGTACGGACCTCGAACCCGGCTATTGGGTGAAAGGCAGAGCACCTGTCCCAGTGTCTCTGTTTATCGTAGAAATCCTCTTGGGGGGTCAATGTTCCTGAGAAGGGGCTTGGCCCATATACAGTTGTGTACATGTAAAGTAACAGCACATACAGGACATTTTCATGGTGCAGTTATACCTCACCTCTTTTATTGCTCAAAACTTTGTCAACAATAGGAAGTGTCACCAAGCTAAAGTACTGAGTGTGCATTTAACTCCGCCATTTTTACACTATTTGCAGAATTAGTGTCCTGTGATTCTCAAATATAATGCTTAATTTATCACTAGCCTAAATTTGTCTGACTGATACATGCACATCATTGTGCTTTCTTTGCAGAGTTTTTTGTCATCATCTGATAAAGACAAATGTAAGTAGAGTGAGAGCTCACTTCAGTCCTTCAAATGCCAATATCAACATGCTTATTCTCCTCAATTTTCTTCATGTACATTTGTTGTGATACTAGGTTGCAAGAATGTAACTGTTATATTAGTAAATTATATATATATTTAGCTTCAAAAGCCCAGTGCCCAGTGGTGCAGAGGGTGCAAACAAAAGTTCTCCATTCTGGCCTGCTTTTGGCTAACTGGATTATTAGCCCAACTCTTCCCTTCCCCCAACCCTCAAAACAGATAATCTTGTGCTCGCATTTTTGTAACCAACATCATGAGATTGGGTGACTGTTCAACCTCCAACCTGGAGGGTCAGGGTTCAGTCATGTCCAATACTGTCTCATGATACAAGTGGAAAAATATGTTTTACAACTTGTACGAGTGGACAACTTGTGTTGACTTGACAGACAGAGTTGTTGAGTGGAAAATGCATCTCATTAGTTCACCCAAGGGTCAGTTTCGAACAGTTGTGGAGTTGTACGAGTCGTATGAGTGGACAAAATTATTGTCGACTTGATAAAATAACTGGTTGAGTGGAAAAATGCATCTCATTAGGAGAAAGAATAACATGGCGGAAAATTGAAACAAGCGCGCTACACATGTGTACTGTCAACACGATACAAGTGGGAAAATACGTTTTACAAGTCGTATGAGTGGACAACTTGTGTCGACTTGACATACAGAGTCGTCGAGTGGAAATTGCATCTCATTAGTTCACCCAAGGGTCTACTTCGAACAGTTGCTGAATTGTACGAGATGAACAAGATTTTGCTGTGTGCCTCCAGTTCCTCCATATTGAATAAATTGGTTGAAGTTTCTATTAGTTCCTTTCATTGACTGACTTGGTTATATGAGGCCCCATACACCCTTTGCACTACAGGTTTGATGTAAAATTATCCATTCTTAAATTAAATGACCTACTGTATTTTCATCTCTTTTTGACTGTGTAGTTGTGATCAAGCAGCAAACAACGGTCACTCATAATGTAAAACACAGACTGGAAGAGCTGGATGACTTTGAAGAGGTTAGAGATCTGAAATTCAAAATTGCAGAAGTATTATTTTATAATTGCACTTGATTTTGTTTATCACCTCCTTGGAAATGTTTACATTGAGGGGTGTATGTGTTCAACTTTAAAACCGGGGTTTTCATTAAGAATAATTTTTTGTAGTAACAGGAGAATTGTTATGAAAGGGCAAAGCTCTTTCAGAGAGCAAGCGAAATGTAGCAGGAGAATTCTGCATAGTAACTGGAGAATTCTCTGATCTGTGATGCCTAATGAACACCCTGGAGATCAGGTCTGGCTATTGGAAAAAACTCTGACTTGTTATCATTGCTTCATCTGGACTACCGTGCAGGACATTGTAGGTTCAAACCTCCAGTCAGACCGACACTCAGGGTCTTTAAATAACCGAGGAAAAATTGCTGCCTTTGTAATGACATCTGTGAATGATTAGATTTTCTACTTAACAGAAGTCTTCTTGGATAACAACAACAAACACTGTTCACACACACTGTTCAAAAAGAGTAGGGGATGTACATGTACTCTCCAGTGTGGTGGTCTATCTCTATCTCTCATCTGTCTTTCACATTCATGCATGGGTTGGGTGGGTGGGTGAGATCAAATATAGACTAAGTAAAGCAGCTGCCAATGGTCCTCTCACACGCTGACATCCTACATGTATCTTATCCCACAGAAGAATAAATTGTATACCATGATGTTAATTTATGTTTGGTAATTAATTTATAAATCCATTGCCATTACCATTCATCAACATGTTTATTTGTTTTTCCTATTTTTTCCTTTGTTTTTCAGGGTTCTGTTAAAGAGATGTTGAATCTCAGTCAACAGGATTATGTAAAAAGGATTGAAGAGTTGAATCAGGTATAAACTCTACTGACAGTAACTCCAGTAACAAACTATGCTTTTCAAGAATGTCCCCTTTTGTTGACCCGTTTTAATGTATTTGATCCCCTGTTATTTCAGTGGAATGCAGTAAATTCAATCATGCTTTGTTGATTCAGAAACAATCCCTGCCCCTCCCCCCTCCCCTACATCAGAATGTTTTTTGATTTGTCACTATCCTCATTCTCTCCCACCCAGCACCATTTTGAGAATATTTGTAATTTTAACTTTAGTTAGCTGAACATGCAGTGTGTGCTCTCCTCTTACAGTAGAGTATTGTATGGCTCCATAATACGAATGAATTAGCAACTTGAACACAATTATACAGTGCACTAGTTTATGTAACATGGTATTTTTGCTTACAGGCCTTGATAAGTGCCTGGGAAACTGACCAGCGAGTGAAAGCTCTGAAGATTGCTATCCAGGCATGTAGTTCCAAAACTCCTGTTACAAATGCATTGTATATACTGTATCAAGGGAAAGTGTTACCCTGTGAGTGAGATGATTAAAGGATGACATATAAGCTCCTTGTATTGTTAATTTTAGATGTTAACGTCAATGGAGAAGGCCGAGTGCATGTATTACAGTATTGATGTATTTTGATGTTCATTGGCTCTCTATTTCTCGGATGTTTCTGGCTTCATATGAGTACAGTAATAAATTATTTATATTACAGTATTTTTTAAGACAGGATGCCTTAATCAAATCTTATTATGAGAGTAGCTTTGATTGTACAGTGTACATACCTGATAACATTTATTACAGCTTTGGTATTCCATTGATCATTGACTCTAATTTATCAATTACCCAGTATAAGCAAAAAGGTGTGCATCTATTTTCTTTGGAGTTGAAATTGCAGAAAAATGACAATTTTTATAATGATACTCTCAAATTTCATCAACCATTCTTATACATGTGTAATATGGAACCTCTCAGATCCAGGGCTGGGAGCCCCAGATTTTCCCTGGGTAAAGCTTCAGATATTGTTGATTGAGTACACCACAATAAATTACTTGGGATCTCTGGCCACTTTGGACAATAAAACTTGGTGGCAGCCCTGTTCAGTATTTGTATAACAGAGCTTTAATTTGGCAACAGTCACTTTTCTGACATAGTAGCATTATACACCACTAGTAGGTGTCATGATGACAATGATTTTCTGACATACAGTGGATCAATTGTATACTTACTGTCTAATGCCCTGAGATGTTGCGTTTACGTTTATCTCTCTAAAATGTGATGGTCAATTGCAGTGTGCCAAGCTCCTTGCAGATGTGTCTGTGATTCAGTTCTACCCGAGCAAGTTTGTTCTTGTTACAGACATATTAGATACATTTGGTAAGTTTGGGTGTCATTTCTTTATTTTAGTTCAATAGAGCAAAAGAGCAGAACTATAATAATATAATAATAATATAATAATAATAATAATAATAATAATAATAATAAAATAATAATAATAATAATAATAAAATAATTATAATAATTATAATAAATATGGGTTTATTGGCCAAGCATGAGGTCAAGATAGCAGGATATTGGCCAAGTTCTTGTTTTGCATGTTTATGGACCTCGACTTCGTCTCGGTCCATAAACACACAAAAAAAGAACGAGGCCAATATCCCGCTATAGTAAAAACCTGCATATAAGAACCTAAAATTTAAGAACCTGTTATGCTAAACTTTTCGATTTAGACTCTCTTTACACGAGAACCTGTTTAGGCTAGAATTTCAAAGTGGGTTCTTATTTATCAAATACAACTGTAGAGTCAATAGTTACATTCAGTGTAGGTTTTAAGTGCTCATAGGGCTTGTATAAGTGCATATATTGTCATTTTGGAGATAACTTGTGCATGATATATTAAATGATATACCACACCTACTAAAATGAGTAACTTTTTCTTAAGAAAATAAGAACGAATTTAAGAACCTGTTAAGCCTAGTATCCTGGTGAGAACCATTTATATAAGAACCTGTTAAGGCTAACTTGGAAAAATCTAGGTTTTTACTGTATCTTGACCGAACAAGCTTGGCCAATAAAGGATTCATTATATGACTCGAAGGACGCTATTTTAACAATTAGATTATGAGCTCGAGATTTCTATCGCGTGATAGCTGATGATACCCTGCGAGCAGTTGGTTTCTCGTACGCTTCCTGAGAGAGAAATCACTGCGAGCAACCATTCGTTTCTTTGAGTGAGCAGCCGTCCAGTGCCAAGGACGAATAAATTAAATCTGAACCAGTAAAACGAGTTAGTAAGCTTGTTTTGGCAGTTGCGCATGCGTTCAGCTACACAACTGCTGTGTTTGAGCAAGCCCACTGTGTAGTGATAAAAATGGCAGCCTCGGCGAATTTGCCACTCAAAACCTTCTCTTCGGGTCCAGAGGGATACTTCAAATACTGACCTAAAAGCCAATAGAGAAATACTACCATTTCGAGCTACCATGAACAGCCAACTTTTTTTCCGCCTTGTCCCATGCTTAAAAAATTCAAGTTTGAAACTGTTGCGTTTGTTGATAAATGTAAAGCGTGAACATGTCAAGTTTTGACTGCAGAGGTGGAGCTGTCAAAACTTGACATGTTCATGCCCTAAATTAACCCATTGGCACCCGTGCCGGCCAAAACCGGCCGTAAAAAACTCCCATGCTTCAAAAACATTGCAACTCTCTCAATCGCACGAATATTGCCTTAACTGTTAGTTGTCAGCACGAAATTGAATGCCCTTTAAATTTGGATATCCAATAAATGCAAGAAACGTAGCGATTTTTACCAAATATGGCCTTTTGAGTTTGGACAAGAACGAAACTGGCCGTTTTTAACGTCAAAGAGAAACAACAAAAATGCCCCTTTTGCCTTCATGTTTTTTAGGGAAATCATCGTCGAAAAACCAAAATTCAACCATCATAATGAAATTCAGTCCTTTTTCTAGCTTAGAAATGACTTTTTTTGTTCATATTCTTCTCCCGAGCGTAGATACAGCCTTTTGTTCCAGTGCATTCGGGCCTTCCCGACATTTTCAACATCTTGAGCACATTGCATGCTGGGAACTAACGAGAATTTTTGACAGCGCCCGTTCCATCCCCCAATTCTTTCACATATAAACTTAGTAAGTCTACAGCCACTCCGACCTACCGCCAAATTTTCCTGCTCGTGGTCATCTTCAGTACACAGAAATTCCAAAATATGTGGCGGTAGGTCGAGAAATTCATCAATAGTCGAGTCCCAAAGGTACTAAGTGTTCGACCGGCCAAATTCCCAGTTTCGTCGAGTAACAAGCCAAATTCAACAACAAAGTACATCACCTTGCTCGATTCTTTGAGAAAGTGGACTCTTAGCTACCGTCACGCTTAATGATGCTCATCAGGCAGCCGCTAAAGATGAAAAATGGCTGTAAATTTAGCAGAAATCGCAAGCAAACCGAACTTGGGCCATTGCTGTCGCCTCACGGATAAACAATAGCTACGTCAAAATGACGTTTTCAGAAACCAGCCTCCAGTGCCTTAGGACAGCACCACTTTTCCCTGGTAGTTCAAATAAAGAGTCACGAATTGCTATTCATCGTTTATAGGTGGAAAATCACTCCGAAAATGTAAAAACCTGCGGTAGTCAATGGGTTAATTAAAAAATGCGACAATTTGTCTAGACAAACTTGAATTTTTTAAGCATGGAACAACATGGAATAAAAGTTGACTGTTCACGGTAGCTCGAAAAAGGTAGTAAAATTATTTTAAAATTGGCATATTTTGCAATATTTACTTCACAATAATTATTATTAAAACCCTTCTCTTCTCCCTGCTTTTGTTGGAGTGAGGTGATGTCAATGTATCAAGTGGGGCGTGAGGTACTTCGCGCATGCTCGATGGAAAATCAAACAGTTGCTCGCAATGGTTTCTCTCTCGGGAAGCATAGAGAAACCAACTGCTCACAGGGTAGCTGATGAGGGCGCAGCCCGAATCAGCTATCACGCGATAGAAATCGAGAGCGAATAATCTAATTGTTTTAGTATAAATCTACAAGTCATTCAAACCTAAACAAGTAATTTATTCAAATTCTCCTCACAGACTCTTCGAAAACGCGAAGAAGCATGCGATATTTTGTTGACAACTGCTACTCAGTATCTATCACAGAATAGATAGTGAGTAGCGTAGCCAATCAGAGAACGGCATTCATGATAGAATGCTAGAAGATTTATACTAATAAAAGATAGTAAAATGCAGGACGAACAGGCTATCCCGAGTGGTCATTTAGCCAGTCACAGCAGAAGAATTGATTCATCTTGACCACTGAAAGAGCCAGTCATATAATAATAATGCTATTATTATTATTATTATTATTATTATTATTATTATTATTGTTGTTATTATTTTTACTACTACTACTACTACTACTACTACTACTCTACTACTACTACTACTACTACTACTACTACTACTATTATAAGGCTTGCTTGTTTCAATACATGTATCAGAGAAATCATTTTATGCCTTGAAACTACTTGAACAATATATTTCATTAGAAATAATAATTATTATCTTCCCTTCTTCAGTCTATTATAATCATTTGTCGTAAATTTGTTGCAGGAAGGCTTGTTTATGAAAGAATCTTCCGTAAATCCAGTATCTTTACTCCAGGCAGTAATTTACCCACCATGCTACCAGGTAAAAAGAGATGCCTCCATTGCAGTCTGTATGAATAAATTTCTTTTCTAGTTCATTTGGTCATGTGTCAGTGCTGTAGTTAGCAATGAATTATCTGTAAAAACTGTAGCAGCATTAGTGGCTAATCTAACAGCAACAACAACGTTTATGTACAAGCAAAGTGTTTACAATTTCTCGTCAGCTTCCATCCACACATCCACAAGAAGAGAAGCCCAATCAAGGGGTTACTAATTGATGTAAAAAAAAAAAAGTTAAATCATACATCTGTAGTCCCTATTGAAGGAAATCCAAATTATGCGGGATGATTCTTGAAAACTTGTTTTGTATCTACAGTATAGTTTTCTAACATTATTATAATGGAAGTAAAATACAGTCAATGTATTTACAATTTTTTTTAACCAGGCGTTTAATTAATAAGATGCTTTATAATTAGCAATATTTACTGTTTATTGTCCAAATTGATAACTCACTCACTAAAAGGGATTTTAGATTGTTCCAGGATTTTTTTTATAATTCAAAGAATTTTTTCTGTCACCCTTGTAGAAAACTTTACCCCAGACCAAGTCCCAGACTCTGCCAAGGAAACCTGTAGAAACTGGTTCTACAAGATTGCCTCAGTTCGTGAACTTGTTCCTCGATTGTATCCTTTACAAGCTTGCATTACACTTACGGTAACTATCAGTTGTCTGTTAAGGTTTTGAACAATAAAATATATATATATATATTTTAGTGTGTTGTGCATTTTCAATAATTGTTAGGGAACATAATTCTGTCTGTTGTGATCTGACCTCCTATACATCTTCATGCATGGGTTGGGTGGAAGCTGGTATCCCATGGTTGCCATGGTCAGACTGGTCATGGAAGAGTCATGGATCAACAGATTTTTTTTGGTCATGGAACTGTGCATTAGGTCAGGGAAATTCTAAATTTTACCTCAAAGTCAGTGAAATGTCTGAGGATTTAGCTTTTGGCAAGCCACTAAGTGTTTAAAGGAGATTACCTTGTTGGTAAAGGTCAGATGTCATTTAAAGGTTAGATGTCCTTTCAAAAATTTCCCACAGCGAAATTGATTTATGTGCCTTCAATCCCCAAGTATTTGTCTTTAATGGTCATTGAAATTGTTTTGTGATCAGTGAAAAAGTCAGGACAATGTCAGGGAATGTTCTATCTCCCATAGAGTGGTAACCCTGTGCTGGGAAATTTGCTAAACACCTCTCCCTGCGAGAAGCTTCACATAGTTATGGAACCAGCACGGTCATGTGGCTGGTATGCCTGTACTCCATCTGAGAGCTGACAGGGCCAGTTTGTACACTGTATGTTACGCATTAGTCTTTATAGAAACTGTAGACACTAACTTGCCTTAGTAACTGACAAGTGATAAATAATGAAAAGAAGCAATGCTGATCTTGAGTATTTTTCTCAAACCCAAGCCATTTGTCATTCCTTTCACATTCCTTAATAATATAATAAATAATAATAATAATAATAATAATTAATAATAATAATAATAATAATAATAATAATAAGTTTTCACTATAGTTAACTGGCTATGCTCAAGCGCCCCGTCATACTATTTTACTATTTTAACTGTATATAGCATACAAAAGTTGTAACTGCTGCATCATAATAATAATAATAAAAATAATAATAATAATAATGTTAATAATATAAATAAATGAAATTTATAGCTAGCTCTTTCCATAAAGGCATGATCAAAAGCGTGTTATAACAATGCTAAAATAAAAAGGAGGGAAAAACATTTCTAAAAACGTAATTAAGACTCTATCAGTATGAAACACTATGTATGAAATTTTACCATCTAAAAAAACATTTAAAAAAAAATTGTCAAGTACTTGTGAAGAATTTAAATTTCGTGGCTGGTATGATGCGGCGTTTCGTCTCGGCCAAGAGACTCATCAGATACTTTTTCGAATTCCAGCAAACTCGTTGAGCATCGCGCTCAAAGTCCCGTTCGCGAAGTCAAGATGTTTAGCAGTCAAAAAAACATTACTGACTAAAAGCAAATCTAAAGTAGTAGGAAACCACGAACATTGCATAAGCTCTCTTTGTACATTATTGTTAACCTTGATTTATTGAAGCTACGTGGAGACAGCCATCCTGAAAAGCTATAACTTTGTTACTACTGGGTTAGTAGAAAGTATCTTAAAGTATCTTATCAGTTATTTGACACGTGCATGTACGAAAAGTATATATTTTGTATTTTTTTTCTTTTTTTTTTCTTTTGCTAATTATGCATTGTTAGATGTCTATTTTCCGATCTTTTAGAAGACAATAAACACATTTTCAGCCTATCCTTTTTGTTGTTGTTTTTATTATTCAGAGAGTTTTCACAAAGCTCTTGTTCGTCTCACGAAGATGATACGAGGGATGGGCGATCCACTTGTTGCTGTGTATGCCAGAACGTACATCTGTAGGGTGAGTAGAAATTAATCAACCATTTACTTTTAAAGGGTGAGGCACCATCCACAGCTGTATTGTGTTTTTCATCCTCACGTATCCATCTTCCTTTGTGTTGCTATTCATAATTGGTATTATCATTCGATACCTTTTCCCTCCCTTTTCATTGGCCCAGAGCCTACCAAGTGACCTACAAATAACTGCCTACAAATAATGGTCTGCTCGTGCGCAGTACCGTCCAACTGTGATTTTGCTGCAAATAATATTCTGCTCATGCGTAGTTGTGTCCCCGCGTCCAAGCTCTTCAAATTGAGTGAAAGTTGGCAGATCGTTTCACGCTTCCCGAAAATAATTATGAAAAAACAAACTCGGTGATCGAATGATAAAACTATTATTGAACTCGGATTGCGCAAAATATCGTGATTTGCCAATGTCTCGCAGACCAATTATTTGCCTTCAGCCTTCGGCTTCGGCAAATAATTGAACTGCTCGCCACTGACAAATCACGATATTTTGCTCAACCTCGTCCAATAATTGTTTATTATTTCAAACATTACTTTACAGTGATGTTCGTTGGTGGTGTTTTGTCACTCGTTTTTGTCATCCAGTCAGAAATTAATAATAAAAATCTCCACGCAATTTCGTTTGTGTAATGTGTGCATGGAAGGCCCATCCTGCCAAAAGTGAAAACGATTGTAAACGAATACGAATACACGGCCTAAGTTGCGCCAAGCAGTGTAGGGATACGTTCACATGTAAACGCATGCGCATTTGATCACATTAACATGTAATTTGCGCACTTTAAGTATTAAACTATTACTTTTATTATTAAACATTCAAGAGTATATGACACATTTTTTCCCGCTGATTTTCTTCGTTTACATTGTTAGAGAGAGGATTTTAAAACTTATCCTAGAACCTTTTTTTTTTTTATTATTATTCAAAATAGGCGGGAGTTTGACTTCAAAATAGACCTTTTTAACTTGTAGATTTTTTTCCCAATGTAGATCATGTGATCTTCCCAAGGGATTTGCCTTTTGCCTTTTGTCTTTTCATAAATAATGCCTTTTGCCTTTTGTCTTTTATAAATAATGCGTAAATATGCACTTGAATAAGGCGAATTTCAAAGAAACAGTTCTCTCTGGGTACATCACGTGGTCTACAATGGGAAAACAAAATCTACAAGCTAAAAAGGTCCATTGTCCCAGAGATCGCGCGGTCAAAAGATCACACGATCTTTGTACGTGACGTCAGTTGGTTTGAAGAACTCAACACAAATAGCTTGAAAATGCTTTCCCTGTTTTCCAAATCTCTAGACAGCTGGGAATTTAAACGGAACAGGGACTCCTTGTTGAGGCTTGTCGAGACTTCCTGTTCTATGGAATGTTTCACTGTTTTAGACTCTGCAACCTCTAAGTTTCAAATTAAAGTTAAAGGGGCTCTGCATATTTAATGGCAAGAAGCCTGTTTTAAACCAACAGTTACAACATGTTGGATTAACCCTCTCTATTTAATTATTGTTTTGTAGTCGAATGCCTCATGTTTTATACTTGTTTTCATTATTATTCAAATGATAGTTAATCCTTGTAATATGAAACTCTGTATACAGTTAAAATTCAAATTGTAACGAACATTTGCAAGTGAAGATGACTTAAGTATGTCGAAACATGTCTTGTTTTCAACTTAAAAAGTGTTGTTTTATTTTTTCAACCATTATTCAGCTGCTACTTTCTCACGAACAGATTCAAATATGATTAAAAAAACCATTCCAAATGAACAAAAATCGTGTCGCGACGGACAGTGTAATCAAACTTTGTGACGTCACGAGCAGAATTTCTGCGCAATTCTCGCCCCAGTCCCGGAACAATTTTTTCGTGAAAAGAGGTAAACAGCATTCGTTTATTATACACATCAATGTACGGAAAATAGGAAAAAAATATGTTAAGGATTAGCACATGGCCAGTATTTTAGAGTCCGTGATGACACGTTTATACTTTATATGTTGTCTAATAAGTGTGGCTATCGAAAAATGTAACGCGCAATACTCGCACAGACTTGTGACACTCATACTCGGAAGAAAATTCCGTGTTCTCCTATCGGGAGTCGAACCTACATCTATGCCCTTCAGATCATTTAGTTCGGATACTCAATCAGTGAGCTACAGGAGGCTTGTGGCAGCTTAGGCCTCTAAACTAGGTTTCTAATGTGACTATTGTTTCAATCACTAGCTATGCATTTATTAAACAAATAGATTCCATGTTGCCGTGCGTCTGTTCAGTAATAGATCACAGATGACGGCAAAATGTGGTAAAAACACAAAGAAGTAGCACACGAGCCGCATGCGAGTGTGTCACTGATGTTTTTACCACATTTTGACGTCTTCTGTGATCTATTACTGACCAGACGCACGGCAACATGGAATCTATTTGTTTTATATAATAAAGAAACAAAATGCAATCGAAAAACTTGTTTATTTTCACATTTCTGGAAAAAAAGTGGGTCGTGATGACGTAATCTGCCTGTGCATCTGTCCTCTAATAGATCATAGCTAAGCAACCAATCACAACGCGGTGAACTATTCACCTTATTATATAATTCCGGATATATCACTGTTGTTCATTTGTTTGCAAGTTATAAAACAAAAGATTCGGGGTTGGGGGGCGGGGCAAGGGAATCTTACAGCACTGTAACTAGGATATACAGTACGCATAACACTGATGAACTTGTTCCCTTTGTAGGTTGCATCCTTGTCGCTCCTAATGTCCGTGACCACTTGATTGAGAACTTATTCAGTTCATAGTCAGCTATAAGCAGGTAATGGGAACTTCTTTTGTTTGGCGTGGTACGCATTGTTTGTTCGTTACTTTTCCTGTAATAATTGTCATTTCTTCTGATATTTTTAGCTTCAGAGTGACACAGTACAGAATATTCTGGCTGAACAGCGACTTTGTGTGAGTTAGTGTAGTCGAATCTGTATCCCTTTTATCACGATGTTTGATATTATCCATAGGACTTTTCAGTTAATGCATATTTCATGGCCGAGCCTCGGTCTATGTAGAGGTTGGTGAACAGCTAGTCCAGACACCTTACAAGCAGGAATTCTTAGTTAACCCTGTCCAGACCAGGCTTTTCCTCCGTCTTCATCAGGGTTCCAGATAACATTTTAAGGCAGGGTGCCAACAAGGAATTCCATCGAGTCAAATTTCCAGTGCTCCCACCAAATTAAACCATTATAAATTCTATTTAATTGGTCAGGTCATGTAGCCTTACCTTGTAGGGGTTTTGACCGAGACCCCCCTCTTGCCCGGGCAGTTGGGGATTGCCACCTCCTCCCCACCCCCTCTCACACACACTATCCGTCTCGAGTGATGATGTCATCGCCGCGTGATGATTACGTCACGATTCCCAATTGGCAGCCATCCTTAGATGTGCCATCTTGGAGTTTGGATCTCAAGATCTCTCCAAAACCTCAGGTGGACACCAAAATTTACCAACACCAGTACAAGGACACTGAAATGCTTCAACACGGGAACACCTTACTGCGATAAAGTTAATTCTCATCAAGATTAGTTAAACATTGCTCTACCACATCAAGTAGTTCCCGGTAAAATGCATTTCCTGAAGCGTCAGTGTTTGCTCACATTTTTTAAAAAAGTTATAAATATTTTCGTTCAGAGATGCCTCAGTATTGTATACCTCCGGCACTGGACTGGATTCTGCAGTGTATTGCACAGAAAAGCCAGAGGTGGAGGTGCAATTATTGACTTGAATTCAGCATTTTTTTTTAGATCTAAGCGTTAATGGGGTACTGTCACCACAGTTATTATTATAGGCTTTTCTAGAACACGATAGGTCAATCTTGTACTTAGAGGCCTCGGGCTCTTTGGCCAGCGGTTAGTCGCCAGGGGAGACTCTGGGATAATGGGAAAAAAAATCAAATTTTTTGATTGGCTGGCAACGGCTTCATTGTTTTACCCCAGATTTTCTGGGAAAATGGCGGTCCATTATCCCAGAGTCTCTCGGGCGGTCCACCGCTGACCAAACAGCCCGAGGACTCTGGGTACGAGATTGACGATAGGCCCGATTATCACGAAGAGGTACATTTCAAATAATAATAATAATGATTTCTCGGAAGGAATAGAAACGGATCCCAGCCACAATGACAAGAATTGAAAAAAGTTAGCCCAAACTTCTTATTTCATTTATTCATTTTTTATATTATTAGCTTCGCCATATGCAGGGTGACCACTGATAACAGCGGGCAGCCAGTTACTGTGGGCTACCTTTATAAAACGGCATAAAAGAAACTAATATAGATACAGTTAACAGAGCGAGCAAGACTACGAGCGCGGTTACATTTAGACATATAGTTTTACAAATGCGGGGGTTATCACAATCGTAATAGTCAAGTTGAAAACCATTTCTTCCTCGTCATTCGTGGCTGTAAACAACTGCATATAGTTACAATGTACATATCACGTATACGGTCGAGAAAACTACAAAACTTTCTATTATCGCAAATACATCGTTGGGTTTATCCAAATTACGTGACAGGTGACGCTTTAAGACCTCTACTAACTACTATACCATTTCCCTCTCACAGTCCACACTTAACAGATATCTTGAGACCGCTGTAAAGAGCAATGTAACAGGTCAGTTAAAACTCGTAAAAGTTAAAGAACATGTCACTTTGCTTCAGATACGGTCCTGATAGCTTTGTTTACTTTTCTCCTTCAGCGCATTGCTTCTAAACTCGATCATCACAGCATTCAAACCAGAGTACATCGCAGAAAGGTGATTGACTAACTGACGGAAACAATTAACTGTAATGGCCAGGTCCATAGTTGGCGCTAAATTTTTGGAAATTACTAGATTTCAAATTTTGTTTTAAAACGTGCATATAAACATTTAAGTGTACAAAAAATTGATATCGTAATCGCCTATTTTCGCTTTTAAATTCGCGCGGGTGTGGCCATTTTGGATTTCATGACGTGTAATGGTTGCCCTATTGTTTAACAGAAAGGATTTTCTACTTCCAGTTTGCTTCCTGACAATAGCCGGAACCAAATGACGTCACGAAATCAAAAATGACGGTGCCATACCAATTTTTGCGCTTTTTAATTACTAAACTAAACTAAATTTAGAAGCTAGTCATTTTTTTCCAACAATTTACAGTCAATTTGTTGTAAGAGTGGAGGTTCCCTTTATAAAACAACTTGAGGGTAATGCTTAATCAATGAGCAGGAGTGTTTGAGTCCTTGGTAAAGCACGAATCGCGAATTTAATGAACTAGAAAATCGGACATAAAATTTAGCCGTGTCTACATCAGATATAAAGACACTCATTAAACATAAATCTCTTTTGTATTTCCTTCATGAATTATTAACGAGCTTTTGAAATACTTTACGCTGATTGATTTGGAGGTTACAAACCAACCCAACTGAGTCAGACTTGAGCTAAGTAATCCAGAAATCACCTTCGAGTTGTTTTTTATTCTGAAATCCACTGCAAACAGCTTGTCGATATAGGGCTGATGAAAGTTCAAACAATTGTTAATAGTTTGTGCGTTTTCTCAGGGCCTTGCAGTTTACCGAACTGATCAGAAAACTGTGAGGAGGCAGGATTTCCAAAGGTACATGTCACATATATTTATGCTGTACTTTAAGGGTTTTTTGTTTTGTTTTGGATGATTCTAAAAGTCCTTGTTGTGTGTTGAAATCGACAGAAAGTGATCAAAATTATATACTGTTTTTAAGAACGTAGAGAGTCCTTGCCATTAATACTTGTTGGTAGATGGACAGGTGATTTCCTAGGGAGCTGTGACATCAAATGTGCTGTTTTTCTAACCCTAGAACCAGGGCAAAATGAATGTTTTTGGTACGCTGTGGCTAAAGAATTTAAGTTGAGAGCGGTTGCGGGCAGCAAACAGTAATGGCGCAATAGCTTTATGTCACTGACCAAATTTGGGTACAATTTCTTGTCTATTGCGTTTCCTAGGTGCGCATGAAAATTGCATGGTTTTTCACCTACATTTCCTCGCTTTCAACAACGTCATGAGCACAAGGTTTACCCGAAATTGCACAGGAACGTTTCAATGATTTCATTTGAAACGCGTTGTTAATCGGAAACTGCTTTATTTCAGGATGTGACTGGCGCTGTCAGTGTTGTAATACAGTTAATTACCTCCATATACCAAGCACGGAAAAGTTATCGATCGATAATTTGCATAAATTGCGTAAAAGGGTTAGAAAATGAGTTTTTCTGTTTCCCTTTTATACAGGCAGGCGAGGCGTTTTTATTATAAACTAGAGCGCAATACTCGTGTGCAACGTCAAACGTCTGTAACAAATGATCGGTTCTTCTCTATCTTGACTTCATTTTCAAGTGATGTAACAGTCGTTTCAAGTTTAAATTAAGTGGTTGTTTATATCTTCAGCCAACGAATTAGTGTGCGCGCGATTAAACGTTCTAAAAAAACACTTTCGCGCGAATTGAGTCTGTGTGTTCAACCTCGGTTAGAATTAAAACATAGGAAGTTGAGCCTCAGGTAGCGAAACTGTCTTACTAGTGGTGGTAAATGCGAGGTTTAACCACCGCCCGGATGGCTCAGTTGGTAGAGCACCGAACTGCTGAGCGGGAGATCGCGGGCTCAAACCCAAGACCAGACTACAAACAAGGTTCCTAAAAGAACTGGTAAGATTATGCTGGCTGTGTGCTTAACATCTGCTTCAGTTCAGATCATCGCGTCATTGGACAGACCACCTATACCCGTGAGCCTCTGCGCCACTTGGCGCGGAAGGTATGGTGATGCAAGGTTACAGTGGTGTTTGCCCTCTTTATTAGTCACCACTCGCTTGCATTCGATTTCCTTTTCTTTGCGTCCTCTTTTGGCTTCCTACACGCGTTTACTGCAGTAATTCATTACTTCGTATTGGTTAGTAAGAGCGCTTTCTATTTAAGATCTGGTCGAATGGTTGTATAATGTTCCTTCGATTTCCTTTCATATGGCTTATAAAATTTTAAAAATGTTCAAACGTGGGAACTTTACTGAGCCAGCCGTTCAAAGCAGTGCGTTCTCTTTACTGACCATTCTGCCCGTCCAGTTCTTACAATACTTAACAATTAGATTATTCGCTCTCGATTTCTATCGCGTGATAGCTGATGAGGGCGCAGCCCGAATCAGCTTTCGCGCATAGAAATCGAGAGCGAATAATCTAATTGTTTTAGTATAAATCTACTAGTCGTTCAAAACTAAACAAGTAAATTATCTAAATCCTCCTCGCATTCACTTGGAAAACTCGAAGAAGGGACCGCCATTTTGTTGACAACCGCTACTCACTATCACAGAATAGATAGCGAGTAGCGTAGCCAATCAGAGAACGGCATTCGTGATACGGAACGCTAGTAGAGTTATACCAAAAATGGAAAGCACGAGGTAGTGCCATCTTTATAACTATTGCTGCGTTGTGACAAACTGTTCTATATTCAGCATCACCTGTACAGATCTCTGGGACTGAACTTAAGTCTTTGCGATCCTCCTGAAGCACAAAGGCTACAGATTCTGAGCGAGGTAAGTACATTCTTTCATTCATTTGCATGGAAATTCGTTTTGCTTTGTTTTTGTATGAAGGACTTGATAAACAAGAGGTTATGAGAAATGGCCTGCTGAGGTCTCCAAATGTATGGCGTATTCAAGTTACTGTTTGAGTCGCACTTCTCTAAATCTTTAAAGCTTTGTACCTAGTAATGAAAGTGTTGGGAAATATTAATCATAAAATAAAGTAAAATAAAATATAATTACTTAATTATCCTCTCCCCGTCGGGACTTTTCAGGGATATTGATACAAATACAAACTATATGAGAAAAAAATAATTCAACTAAACATATCATGGTGAAAATCCCAACTGACCGGAGACAAACCAGTTGGCTATTTACAAGGATGAAAATTTGGTTTATCAATGGAGTTGATAATGTAAATTGACCACCGTACAGGGATCCGAAAAGCTGACGTTTCGAGCGTTAGTCCTACGTCAAATTTTCGTGTTTCACTCCCCCACCGACGCAGCAAAACAGTTTCTTTAGAAACTAACCCCCTATATTTATTTACAAGGATGACCGAGGAGCTGAACCAGGGCCTACTCAGAACAAGACCAGCAAGCGACCAGAGCGGGATTTGAACCCGGGGCAACCGCATTGAAATCCAGCACCCTAACCGCTCGACCTCCCTGCCTCCATGTATAGACCATGATATTTGTGGTTCTCCTGGATAATCCATAACCGAATTCTCAGACGGTCCAGGTCTCTCCGCGCGGCCACGCGTGGCTGCGAGCGACCTGGGCCGTCTGAGATTCAGGCTAGATAGTCCATAACTTCTTAATATTAACTTTATGTTAACTTTTGGTGCCATTATTAATAAAAAGGTACTGCTTTTCCTCTTTAAGGTGTGGAAAGTAGTGATGAAAATGAAAGATCCAGAGGTAAGCATGATTATAATACAGAAGTGAATGTATCTAAATATACGGATTTCTTTTGAAACTAACAATGGGATGGTGGGATAGAAGACGGGTTTACAGGGATGGGGTGGGGTGGCGAGTAGCAATATGCATGTACTTTTCCCTGAATTAAAACGATGAAGTCTTCAAAGACTTTGAACCATAGTTCATGTTATCCTTGACACACGGACGAAATGTAAATTGGTACATTGCCAATTCAGACTGTTTCACAGCAGCGATCAAAATGCACAAGCTGAACTTTTATTTAATATACAAGTGCGTGGAAACAGTAGTCCATAACAATTGTTAAGTGTCCTTAGCGATGTTTAGTTAACATAATAAATAAATATTAACTAATTATAATACGTAATGATAATTAATATTTTTGTGGACTGTTTCTTGCTCTCATTTTAAAAACAAGGGGCCCGGCTGCAAACTACAAACGGGATTTGTTTTCATTGACCTCAGATTCGTTGTCACATTTTGTACGTGTTTGTAAGACAGAGTAGTAAATTCATCCTGAATTACTTTTCTGTATCTCTTTTCAGGGCTACATTAGCTGCGCAGAGGCCTGGATAGAATACGTCTGTAAACACTTTACGGTACGTATGCTGCAATTTTCTGCTTTTGTGAGTGCGCGGTTAAAATCGTCCGCCCTGTTTGCCAATCTAGCAGTGCTCAGAATGCGATAAAAAACCGAGGATCTTTAAGGCTCTTGCTGCTGCATAACTTGGAACGTTGCCAGGAAAATAAGTTCGAGACAGGAGACTTAATGACCTAACATATTAGAGACCACTCGAGTTCTTAATTTTTCTTTCTTTAAAAGTCATCAACATCCATACTTGACTGTAAAGGAGGGAAATGATGAAACGTATCTTAGCGTTTCAATAAGGCCCTGGCAAACGAGGACACATTGTTGCGGACACATTGTTGCTCATGATGTTTCTTGGGTGAGCAAACGAGCGGGACACAAATTAAATGTAGTGTTTCCATGCTGCGCAAACTGGGAAACATTTGTCTCGGACACAAATTTTGTGTTCGCAACAAATGTTGCTGCGCGCGGGCAAACAGGGAAACATTTGTGTCCGCAACAATGTGTCCTCGTTTGCCAGGACCTTAAGTGTTGTATTGTCCCTGCCAGGTCTCTGGCGAACCTAATAAAATAAAATTGTCGGCGTGTTTGGCTGTCTGTACCCAGTACCCAAACGATTTGTTAAAACATCTTATTATTCCCTTCTTTAAAATAAAATGCGTCACATTTTGAAGGAATTTGGGATCATAGTTACAGCATTTACCCGATGCTTTATTTTGCTTCATTTCCCAAGAAACGCGAGGTGAACACTCTAATTGGTGATGTGATCAAGCACATGACACCAGACAGAGCATTTGAACAACACTACTCTCAGGTATTTGTTCCACTACTGCTTCGTGTGAAATTGGGGAGCTTAAGCAAAAGCGTTTTTGAGCGGCGCACTGCAACCGGAAGTGGACGTTTCTCATTCATGAGCAGTGGTTGTGCACAAATTTTCAAGTAAATCGTTTCTGTCAGAGTGAAGACATTTAGTAATACAAATGTGGTAGCGCCAAGGCGAGTAAAAAGAGAAAACGTCGCACTTCCAGTTGCCGTCATTGTCTAAATTTTAGTGATTAATGTTCCCTTCCAGCCGAGGTTTAACCTCTGTTCTTTCTTGATGTAAAATGGAAACTGGTGTGAAAGCTGCTTGCTCGAGCGAGATTCCTTACTGTTTGAAGTCTATTGATTCTTCGTGTGAAATGGAAATCGTTGTTAACGGGACTGGCTAACGATTCCTCCCGTTTTGAAATTTGCCACTGCTTCATGTGGCATGGAAATAGCTGTGAACGTTATTGATTAGTGACCCCGTCCCGTCCAAAATCTACTGCTCCTTTCATGTGAACTGAGAATTTGATGTTAACGTTATTGGTTAATGATCCATTCCTGTTTAAAATGTACTGCTTAACAAATAGAATCCATTTGACTGTGCGTGTAAGAATAAAAGAAGTACGCTACGAGTCGCAGGTGATTGGCGCGACTGATGTTCTTGCCATGTTTTCACGTCCTCTGTGTTTACCAGAGTACTCACGCACTGACAAATGGAATCTGTCTGTTTTCTACATTGTTCCTTTTTTACTTTCTTCGGCTCATGACGCCATCCGTGCGTCTGTACTTTAACCGCGAACTCATTTAAACCAATCAAAATGCGAGGCTTGCATTGTGTGATAACAGTAAGCCTGATGTAAGCAACATGACTGAACTATCCTTTGCTCTTTAGTAACCTTGAATTAACTGTATTTTTAACAGCTGCAAGCCATCATGTCCAAAATACTGGACCACATGCTCGATTTCTCAATTCTAGTGTCAATGGTAAGTCTCTGAGGAGTGACGGATGTTATCATACACTCTCTACGTAATGATCAAATGCGCTTTACAATCAATATAATTGAATAAAATAATCGAATAAAATGGCAGAAACACCATCATGAATTTATTAGGAAAGGCAAATTTTAAAAAGTGGGAGGTAGAGAGTTTCATAATCTTGGGACTGCAGTACAATATTCTCATCCATTTAACATGCCGTTCATTTTCTCGTCTGATAAAGTTATGGGAAAAGATTGTGGCCGACGCAAGAAGAGACTGGGTGCGTGAACACCATCGGTGTGACACGTCGCCGATGGGGAGGAGGGAGGGTAGAAAATTCTTCCAAACTTACTGGCTTGCGTATCCGTTTTCAAATGCCCCGAGTCAAAGTAAATGTATGTCTTAAATAGAGAGGCACTATACGAAACTATTCCTTTTCTTATTCAACTGCTGGATTTACAAAACAGAGTAAGGCAACTCACGCACTCCGGGATCATGAATGAGAATAATGAACGAACGGTCTCCCAGAGTGTGCGATGTGACCTGGATATCGCGAGTGCTTAGCAATAATTCTCTTGTCGACCGTTAAGCCCCGGCTAAACTATTAAACATTTTCATCCAACATAGTGTTGGAAGAACATGTTTGACTGTTTAGCCACCTCTCTCAACATTGCATTCGAATGGTTTTCAATGTTTGATCTACATCAAACATTTTCATCCAACATTTCGCGTTGCGAACAAATGTTTGATCGTTTCGCCACCCAGCCGACAAAGCGTGCACGTTGTGTTTAGCGAACACGATGTTGAACGAAAATGTTTGATCGTTTAGCCGGGGCTTAAATTCTATCTGACGCATGCACGGTTTGATTGTATGATTGTTTTATTGTTACTTTGCGTTAAGATTTACTAGGAGCAGTTTTGAAGTAGATTGAAAGAGGAGTAACACATGCTTCAACATACTCCGCCAAATAAAAAACTTAATGAGCATTCTTGAGTGTAATTTAAAATATTTTCACGCCCTGGCTGAAAATTATATTCTCTTTTTAGAAGACAAAATACTTAAAGGGGGAAACGACTTTCCTTCCTTAAGAATCTCATGAGACATATTTTTTTCTGGCTTTTTCTTTTTTTTATCTGAGTGAAGCCGATTTTTTTCACTGCCATTACGAAAAATGAAACACTGGTGATAGTTGATGCACGCCAAGTTGTTACAAAACTAAAATGTATCATGTGAAACTGTACATGAAGAAGTAAATACGGAGATGAACTCTGGTTTGTTTTTCCAGGACAAGTTCCTTCCTTTCTTGGACATGTTCCAGAAAGAAACAATTAAGGTCGACGTGTGTAAATTTATCATGGAAGCTTTTGTGAAGTAAGTGTCCCCTTTGCACGCAGACAACATCACTTTGGCCTCTTTCTGATTTCCTTCCTGGTGGTCGCAACTCTCCACCGTACGGGTGCGTTGCAGTAGTATTATTTAACAGGGAGTTAAGCAACAACGACGGCTACGGCAAAGCGAATGCCCCAAAACAATAGGCTTAATTAAGAAAAACGATCGCTCTGCACGTGCGTGTTACATTTTGGTACATTTCGTTGCCGTCCTCCGCAAAACAACAGGGACCTTAACCAACGACGACGACGGCGGCAATGAGAACGTCATTTCAAAATATAACTTCTCGTTTCTGTAACTCTTTCGCGATTATTCTAATTTGGTTAACTTGGAAAATGTTGGCGATATGTCCAGGAACTAAATTACTATGAACGACGTTAAAATAAGGAATAGAACAGATGAGAAAGAAAAATTTGCCATCATGCGCTCACGTTCTCAAGAAAACATAAAATTTTGTCATTTCACGTTGTTGTTTTACAGAGAACGGCAAAGAAATGTACCAAAATGCAAAACGCACGTGCAGAGCCATTGTTTTGCTCATTAAGCCTATTGTTTAGTGGCGTTCTCGTTGCCGTTACCGTCCTCGATGCTTAAGGTCCCTAACGTGTGGAGAACGTGAGCGTCTGACGGTTGACTCTTCTTTCTTTTTCCCAATTTCAATGCCGTTCTTACTAATTTGGCTTCAGTCTATTTCGCCCACATTTTACAAGTTAAACAAATTAGAATGATCGCGACAGAGTTACTGTCAGTGCCTCTTTCGTTATTGGCAAGTAATATTTTGAGATGACGTTTTCGTTGCCGTTGCCGTCGTCGTTGCTCAAGCTGTCTAATGTCCAGTGTTACTAGAAAACTCATCAATAGACCATTTTACAGTTGTTGGTGAAAGCGAGGCTGGGGGTGACCTTGTTGTGATACAAACCTACCTACTTTTCTTATGTAAATCATGTTTTTATGCTAACTAATGTTTAATCAGCATAATTTCCATAACAAAAACAGGTAGGTTTGTATCAAAACAAGGTCACCCCTAGCCTCGCATTCAATCAAAGGCCAGGGTACTTAGCAAAGAAATGTAAAATGGTCTATTGGTCCGTATAGGTACGCACTTCCTATTGAGCTACGTAAATGGAAGTAGAAATGGATTGAAATATAACTTTTTTTTCTGTTGCAGACATCAACAGGAGCCAACAAACGACCCAGTTGTGGTGAATGCGTTGCTGTTTGTTTCTAAAACGATGCATGACTCGGTAAAGTAAGTAGCAACGACAGCTGCATTAGTAGCTTATGACTTGACCCACGCTCCAGCTCACACACGGGGTCTGGAATTGTTCCGTTTGAATATACGAACGTGTTAGCAGATGAAATATGAAACCTCATCGCTTTCCACGATAAACGAGCCCAGTGGAATCTCTATTTTTAATCCAATTGTAATGGCTTTCTTCTTCCACACGTCTCGATGTTGTCTTGTTTACGTCTTCATAAGATTCAGATTTTTGCGATAATTTCAACACTGCTACTAACGTTAGAGCTCATCTGTACTGGAGCTCCTCAATCCTCTGCGTTAAGGCTCCTATCACATTCTCACACTTTCTTTAGTTTTGTACTTAATGCCGTATTATGGTATCATTGGGTGGTGTACAACATTAATAATAGAGTTATAGAAGGAAGGTTACGATGACTACAAAAAAATATTGTGTCAATAACACGCAGCCATGAATATGTGAATGATCATCGCAGTTATGAAGCAGTAGTGAAAGTGAAGCCTGAAAAAAAATTCTGGCTTTTACGGGAGGCGAACCCACGACCTCTGCGACTCCGGTGCAGTGCTCTACCGACTGAGCTAACAAACAATTAAGCAAAGCCAAAAAACATCATCATCAACAACAACAACAACAGGACTATTTGGGGTAACATTGACGTTCATGAACAGGAGACGTAGTCAAAGTCATAAGCGTTATGTCATGTCAGTAGATGGTATAAATTCTCTGTCCATTGACCTTATTGTCTACGAAGTCGTGATGTTATTGGTTTTCTGTCGATTAGGCCGTGTTGTTATTGGCTGTGAAGACTGCAAACAGGGATTGGTGCGTTTCGATCCCTCTGAATTAGTCAAATGTCCTTTGATGTATCGTTAGTAAAGTAGTCGGTTTGTCTATTGTTTGTTGTTGATGTCGTCAATAATTTGTCTTTAGAGTGCGGAAAGTTCTTGGCAGCGGTTCAATGGTGTGTGTTCTGAGTTAGTAAACCAGCTTTTCAAGGGCGATACTTTTATAGTAGTCAGTGCTGTAGGTAACGCAAACACCAGACAATTCAAAGTTATGTCAAATATTTTCTACTCATCCAACAGCGCTCTAACTCTGATTGACGAGAAGAGAGTCATTGGCCATCTGATCACTGGATTTCTGCGTAAGGTGAGCAGCTTTTAGCTGTTTGTGATGGTTCGTGAAAAGCAAAACCACTTGTGAAAGTTTAATTAGGCATTTTGATCGTGTCTATCTATGCCACAGGATGACGAATCCTAATTAACAGATATGGTAAACAGTTCAATACCTTGCATTTGGAAGTTCTTCTTCTTGATGACCTCTTTGCTTCTGTTTTTTGTTCGGTTACAGATCGATTTTGGCCGTGATTTTGAAAGACAGCTGGATTCTTATGTCGACGCTCGATCTTCCTTCTCCAATCTGGAAACGGTTCTTGTGATGCTTGTTCAGGTAATGTGGTAAAAAAAAATATCGAGGTATACGACTTGTTGATATTTAAGACAAGAGGTGTTAAGGCCAAATTTGTTTACCTTAATGAGCATTTGCGTACATGTTACACGTGGCAACAGGGCCGCTCCTTTACGCTTTTTGTTGTTATCCTTTGTAACCTGCAGGTCCGAGTTTCAACTCCTGACCTTCCATGTGATGTGGTTAATTTTTTTTTACAAAGAAACATGCTTTTTATTGCATTTATCCACCCTTGTTTGCGAATGAATGCTAGCCATTCATTCGAATCTAATAATGTAAAGTGCAGTCTTGTGACTGGGTAACCATCGCATCACAACGCTCCTAGTGGAGCTGAAAAAAATCTTCACCGTTGGACGTTTCGCCCCTTCGACCTCCCACAGAATTTTATTGGACGGTTTCTCAGCCGAGAAACAGTAGTTCAGTTGATTATTGCCATTTTTTCTTTACATCAGAGTGTCAACTTGCTTGCCATGCGGACTCGTGAAGTGGTGAAGGGAAATCATACTCGAAAGACAGCGTCTTTTATCAGGGTAAGATCTCGACATGTGATCTACCGGCATTTATTATTATTATTATTATTATTATTATTATTATTATTATTATTATTATTATTATTATTTTATGTACTATTTTCTCTCTCTAAAAAAACCTAATTTTCCTCTCTCCCCTAAGGCTTGTGTGGCTTATAGTTTCATCACCATCCCCTCCATAGACGATGTTTTCACTCGCCTCAAACTCTACCTCCTGTCTGGGCAGGTTGCCATGGCAAACCAAGCCCTCAGTCAAGGTAAGCAGCGGACATTTTGACGCCAGTCGACTTGTTTATTGGACCGATTTCGTCGACATGTCTCGTAGTGCTTTCTCTACGTGGAAATACACAAATTGTTCGAGCCAAATTCTTGGCGAATTTTAACGCTCAAATTCCCCGACTCCGTCTGGACCTATCTCATGTTGCAACACTCTTTGTGAAATAAATGTTCAACTGTTATTTCGTGATTAATTTGTTGAACGTCCGTGATCGATATTTAAGGAGTTATAACACCATAGCAAAGTAACTTGTGTTTTACGTCACTCGTTTCAGCGGATGCCTTTTTCAGAGCAGCCATAAGCCTCATTTCTGAAGTGCCACGTACAATTGGTGAGGATGCTATGTCAGTTGAATCTTCTGGGCGGATTGGGGAGGATAGGAACTGGAGGTGTTGGGCTACATCATCCATGTAGAAGTTTTCTTATTTTTTTCTTTTTGTAAATTAACGTTCATGATATATTTGAATCCAGAGCAGCTTGGAAAACGCAGTTTGTTTGAACGAGATTTTCTTTGCCTGGGTACAGGCTCTACATTTGGGCAGTTTAGAGATGGCGCGCGGCGCGCTGTCAAAAACTAGGGAATTATTTTCCCGCGCTGGCCCCAATCCCTTAGCTTTTGACCGCGCGCCATTCGAAATCAAAATCGAAAGAAAAAACGTCTCTGAATTGCCCAAATGAACCACCCTGATGATTTTCCATATCTCGAAGGATGTTTGCCATTTCTTTACAACTGTATTTTCACACATTAATGAGACAAGGTCAGTTTTCAACTTGAAGTCTTTACTATGTTTGAATAGTCCCTTTAATCCAGCACTGCAATACCTATTTACTTAACAGCAGAGTAACACAAGGTAGTGGCAAACGGCAATTAATATCAGCATAGGATAACAAACTTATCACAAGGCTGTTTGTGTTGTTTTGTATTTTTGTATATTTAGAAATCGACCACAAAGTGAAGCCGTCCGAGCCGTACCTTCTTGAATACATGAATAATTTCTTTTCCACCTTGTTGGTGGTTCCGGTGCGTAAGTTTCTTTTGTTTTATTTTTCTGTTTTTTCACATTTATAGATCCACCGCAGATTTAATTTCTCTTTACCACTTGCCGAGCTTTGCCACCACGCCCTTTAGCCCTCCACTCTTTCGTCTTTCTTTCCCTCCGCCCTTAATTTCGTCAGCCAACGCCATTATCTAAAAAAAGAAAACATTCTCCAAAATGAGAATGCAGTGATTCTTTCACAATCTTTCGAGTTAACCAAGTTGAAGGAGCTACGTCACGGTCTTTGGATTTTCAAAAGTTTAGCCTCAATTAAAAAAAAAAGTTCATTTGTAGTCCTTTTCAATCTTCTCCATCCTTCACCATCTTCGCCATATTTGCATTTATTCTTGTCTCTTTGGTGCTTATCTTCACTGACCAATTGTTATTTCACTCTTTCCCATGTACTTAAATGCATTTTTTATGTCTCTAATAATTGACCCAAAATATGGTGACCGAGCTCCTTTAAGCTCTGCCATTGGCTCCTGTATAACAGAGGAAAGCGAAGAATATCCGCTATAAATTTTACAGCCCCGAGGATCATGATTTTTCGTTGTTGTGTTGGTCATTCTTTATCGTTTGTTTGTAGGACTCTCCTGATCAGGGGGCGCTGTATCTCGTGCGAGGCCTGCTGAATGTTGTGCAGGAGTACACCTGGGAAATAAACGGAGGAACTAAAATGAGCGT
>JAEMWC010000408.1:0-70000 GCA_016490735.1 Pachyseris speciosa
TATAATGCTCTGCTTGTTTATTATTTATTTATTTCTATTATAAACATTTGTATTTCAGCCAAATAAGTGTGAAAAAATTTGAATTTGAATTGAATTGGATTGGCAGTCAGATAAAACTTGATTCCACTAATTGACAGATTTTTTTTCGTTTAAGTGCGGAACATCTTGGTCACGTTACCAGTAAATCGGGATCTAAGCTAACTCGTTCATTTACAGACAGTTTCTAGAGGTGGCTAGAGAAAGATATCTAAAAGGAAATCGTCACAAAGAGACTCACAGTAACATTGGAGACTATTTCTCGGGAGAGTTTCACGAAAAATATGGCAAAGACCGCGACATCCCAGCCCAGCCCCACGCCTACTCTTCGGTCGCTCTCAACCTAAGGAAACTGGACCGACTTCCTGTAGCACTGCTAGAGGCAGGTGACTTTAAGAGGCTACGAAGTACTCTGGGGGATTTGAAATTTATCCAGGCGAAGTGCATGGCGGGAATGGGATATGGGCTCCTTGCGGAGGCCACCAGAGCTGTGAGTTGTTCTGTGGATGAACAAGTCGAACCTCAGGTGAATTGAATTTTAAAACTTTCAATTTTAAGTCAGATTTTTCTCTCCGTGGATGAAATGCTAAACGGTGAGCAGCCTTTGTTTGGTACTTTTGTTGTGGTGCTGACAGTGTTTATTGCTTGTTTTCCAAGTGGTTGATTGATTGACTGAGTGAGTGAGCGACTAATGATTGATGATTGATTGATTGATTCATGGATGGATTGATTCATTGATTTTGTTCGCTTTAATCAAATTTAGTCTTGTGCCTACGTTTGGTGTTGGTCTATGACTAAGAACGTATTTCATTCAACATTTTTTTCACCACGTACTCGTTGACTTAACGATATCAAGAGGTTGAAGCTTGTAGGCTTTGAGAATTAAAAGCAACCAAGATAAATATGTATCAACTCAAGACGAGCGCTTCCTTTTCAGGTGACTGAGGATCTTCAAGATGTCTTGGCATTCTTACGCAGTGAGATTCACATCTTGAGTCGATCCCCGATTCTGGCGTACCAGCAGGCAGCAACCTATCCACAAGACCAATGGATCGCAAAGGAAGCTCAGCGCATCCGTCGAACATTTGATCAACCCGACCCCAACAACATCCCCACCCCGGAAGGGTGGATAGGGTGGGTCAACAAACCTCAAGTTCCTGAAGCCTTCGAGCTTGAGCTCAGTGGTCACTCAAAGGAAGTCCTTTCCACATGTTTTGGGAAGGATAACAAGACGCTAGTATCCGGATCAGCTGATGGGACCATCCGGGTTTGGGACAGTCAAACAGGGGAGCTTCATGCCCAGCTTGAGGATCATCAAGGACCTGTCACGTGCGTGAGGATTTCTACGGATGGGACAGTTATGGCTTCTGCCTCTGCAGACAAGACAATCAAACTGTGGAGTTTACCAGGCAATAAATGTTTTAGGTACATATACTCGACTTATAAGATGTAGGGAGCTAAGTTCCTTTAACGTCCTGCGGAACAGTTAACAAATGATCTTAAGGAGAACTTATAAATTTCAATTCAATGATCTGCTTTTGCAGTTTTTACGTTTGCATAGACAAACAAAAGATATTTGTATTGCTGAGGTTAGGGTTGATTCCAGTTTCTTTCTTCTTTTTTCCTTGTTTCCTTCACTAATTGCGTTGGCATTTTTGTTGGCTGTCAATGCTTGTACCTTTCGTCCCTCTGATAAAGAATGATTAAGGCAGTTGATATATCATGATTATTGACCCTATTATAGGACATTTCCGAATTCTGTTCAGCTTCTTCTTAAAAGCGAGTCCTTTTTCAAAGTTTATTATTTGGACATTAGTTTTATTTTATAAAAACGAATTTGCACCAAGCCTCGCTTTGATGATGAGGCTAAAAGTGACACAGAAATGGCCTTTAATGATAAGTAGTGTTTAGAAAGCTGTACAAAAGTTTAGTAAACTTAATGGAAATTCTTGACTTTGATTTTTACCCAAGCACTTTTGTTTTTGTTCTATTTGGAAGGATCCTCGAGGGACACCAAGATCGAGTGACTTGCGTCGCCTTCTCCAAGAATGGAGACAAGATTCTTTCATCTTCGAAAGACCAGTCGCTCAAAATCTGGAACGTAAACAACGCAGAGAGCGAGGGAACGCTCCTGGGCCACAAGAGCTTCCCTATGTCATGCGCCTGGTCGCCAATGGATGAATCAGTTGCTGCCTCATGTGGTGATCAACTGGAGCTCTTTATCTGGGACCTCAACGAGAGCAAGATCACTCACACCTTAACGGGACACCAGCGAGATGATAACCCAAATTTCCCAGTCAAGGACTCTTTGGAAGGCCATGAAGACCTTGACTTCAAATCCCTTGTTTGGTCAGTGTGCTTCTCGCCAGATGGAAGGCATCTCGCTTCAGCGTGTGTTGATAGTGACGTCATCTTATGGGATGTGAAGGCTGGGACGAGGATCTGGACATTTAATCTGCCAAACGACGCCTCAACTGTCGCCTTTGTCCAAACAGATCATGGTACGCTTCTGGCTGCAGGATCCTCGGCTCATCACACCGTTACTCTTTTTGACGCAACCTTTGATGGCGATAGTGTTGGTGACATTAGCAGTAGTTCCAGGACCCTTGCTTTGCTGGGCGGTCATTCCGACTGGGTGCTGGATGTGGCTTTCAATGGAGATGGCACCCTACTCGCATCTGCTTCCTCTGACAAAACGGTGCGAGTTTGGGACGCAACCGCTGCGGAAAAACTGCGGGAGGCACGTTTTCATTCGGAGCGCTGTTGGAGTGTGGCTTATTCTGATGATGAAAAATGGCTAGCATCTGCTTCAGATGACTTTAAGGTGAGAAGAATGAGGCTTAATGAAGCTTAATGAATGAGGCTTAGGATTTCATGGCCTAAAATTGCGGACATATGAGTCCACGAAGTAGCAGTGGTTTTTCCGCATCTCGTGTACGAAATGATGATCGCATGCTTATCTACGAAACTAAATGGCGTAACAGCTTAGAAAGAAATGTTAAGGCATGTAAATATGACCTTTAATTAATAACTTCCGTTACTCATTATGGAGATTTGCCGTGACATTTATCAGAAGCTAAAAACACAATGAATCCGCTCTCAAATCGCGACGCTGCGTTATCACAGTTGCAAAGTGATTTCTACTCCTTTCTAGCTCCTTTAGCTTGTTCCTCGGCCGCGTAAGATTTTGCGTACGTTAGGCCTTGGCTGCATGATTGCAGTCAATTAAAACCTTTTTCTTTCCATGGTCTTTTCTCAAAGTAGGCACAGCAATGCTTAATCAACAAAATTGTCACGAAATTTCAAGGAAATTTAAATTCGATGCAGTATTTCATAAAGTTATCGAAGTCTGCTCTCTTCGATCTGCGAAGAATGTCGTTGGACGTGTTTCTTTTCCTCGCCCTAGTATAATATATAGTCAGTTCTATTTAGTGATTTGACTCAGTTTAGGTCCTGTCGCCGTAATAATTATTGTCATCGCTATTTTCTTCCCCTCTGTTAATCACCAGGTATGCGTTTGGGACATGGTGGCGTTCAAGTTTCTCTGATCTACGAGGGGCACGAACAGAAAAGAACCTTCTCCTGTGGAATCCGGGCATGTACCTTTTCCCATGACTCCAGCCTGGTCGCCAGTGGTGGAGACGAGCTCAAAATTCGTATTTGGTCACGGGAGTCTGGTAAAGATAAGATCGTGTTGAATTGCGGCGAGTCCATGCTTCCTTGGTGTCTGCGATTCTCTATGGATGACAAGCGGTTGATCTCCGTCGGCGAGTTTACCAACGGCGCAAACGTTTGGGATTTAGAAACGCAAAGCAAGGTTACCATTTTGGGAGGGCATGACCGCTTCTGTCAGTATACTGAGTTTTCGCCATCAGGAAAGTTCATCCTCACCACCTCCATCGACAACACCGCAAGAATCTGGAACAGCACCGATCTCAAGCACGTTACCACTGTATCGCAGCCTGACTGGGTAACCTGCGCTTCGTTTTCACATAACGAGCAGCTACTAGCTACTTGCTCAAAGGATGAGTTGGTTCGTCTGTGGAGTACCAGTACTGGCAGGAGGTCTGCATGATGAAAGGTCACGAGTCTGAGATCAGGATGGTCAGCTTTTCACCCAATGACAAGTTACTGGCGAGTGGGGCCTTGGATCAAACTATCCGCATCTGGGAATGTGATACTGGCCTGCAGGTTCAAGTGTTCTACGCGGCCTCCGGGATTTGGGGACTAGCCTGGCACCCGACTGACGACGATTTGCTGACAGCTGGAGACGCTGTGGCTACCTGTACTTCTTGAAGCTTCACAAACGACTCGCAGCAAAGGAATTGAAAGAGTAGAGACATTTAGTGCAGAAGAGTAGCTACTTGTCTCAAATTACAACGAAAAATCTTTAGCCACGAGCTCGAGAAACGTTAAATATCTGGTCATGTAAGCGGATTATTTATATAGAATCTGATTTAAAATTTGCTAGTTCCTTAGGAATTTGCAGATTCAAAATAGGTCGTTAGCCCAATGACATTCTTTCAGTGCTTTACCTGGGGAATGGGAATAAGTCCAATCTCTCTTTTCTGAAGTTCTTTAACTTTCGTCAGACTGAATGATATTTGCCTTGTGATATTTCACAGGAATGATCTAAGTTTTTATCCTTACCTTCGGTGTTGAAAACGTTGTTCCGGTTATTCATTTTCTTTCCTTGGCAGCTGCGGAGAATTTACCTTATTCGCGTCAGTTGAAGCTTCTGTTTAAATGGACAATGCCCTACGGATGATTTAGATGTCGATCAATATTGCGTCTTTTATCAATATTTATGTGGTAGGTGGGTGAACACCGATAGCCAACAGACCAGACACTGAATTAGTTGATACACTTCCAAACATCTTGGTTAAAACAAGAAAATAAAACGGTACTTTACCTCCCACACAAATGAAGAGGAATTAAAAATAAAGTGCTACTTTTGTAAGGCGTTGATTGCCAAATACCCGCAACACCAGCAAGCCATTCTCGCGAGTCTCGTGACTTCGTTGGGGAGAGTGACGAAGTTGGGAGGAGAAGTAATTTTCCGAAACTGTGCAGCAGCAGCAGCCCTCCTCCTGCTACATGGCGCACTGATTTTTGAAATCAGACATAAGATATACTTCAAAGGGACTTTTTCCTTCTTTTTAAAGGAGCACGGTCACGATATTTTGGGTCCTTATTAGAGAGATAAAAAAATTCATTCAACTAATGCAAAACAGCGAAATAACAAATTTTCAGGGAAGATAAGCACCAAGAGACAAGAATAAATGAAAATATGACAAGGATGGAGAAGATTGAAACGGATTACAAATTACCTTTTTGAAAAATTTAGATTTGTTAATGCAAAACATCTCTGTAATAATGACCCAAAATATCGTGACCGTGCTCCTTTAAAGCCGGAATTTGTCGATGTTCATTTATTTGCGTTGCAGTTGCAAGATTTAGGGTTGGTTGTTCGAGAAAAGGAAAATAAACTTGGATGGCATTTGTCAAAATCCCTATATCTCCCCAACTCATAGAAGGCATACAGTAAGAATCTTGATTTCTATTTCTGTGTAGGCACCATTAAATCCACTTAGGGCTTTTATTTCAGATCTACCGCAAAATAATTATTATCACTGATAAAGATGAAATAACATCACGTGATGTTTTTAAAGCTCCGAGAAAAAGTCGTACATTTCGTTCGTTTTTTTCCCTGGAAAAGTGTCTGTCGCGAAAAGTGCGTTCAACGTTTCAATTCTCGGAAAGACACTATTCTTCAGGGGTGTCACAATTCTGGGAAATTTGATCGTACGTACGGGAGGGGGGGGGGTTGGAGAAGAGAGAGTTATCGGAACAGGTACCCGTATGTACATGTTGCCTACGCTTTGGTGATCATCTTCATTTGTCTGAACTTTATGTATTCTTTGAAAGGCTTTTATTTTAGTGATCCAAATTAACGATTCTTGAAAGACCAAAACAATCGAATCAAGGCTGCTTTTGGGGGAGCGAATGCTGAGTACTTTCGCGAAATGAACTGAAGGAGATTGGTGAGAGAAGCAAATGTGACTAAGAGTGTGAAGGCCAGGCAGAACGACGAATTAGAGGGCAGGGGGATGGGGAAACTACCAAGATGGCGGCCTAATTCACCGATGACTATTTTAAACGGCACTCGCCCGCCTGAGCTGCGGGCTGAAGAGAATCAACACATTTTATACCTTTCCTTTGAATGAGATGAACCTTTTTACTTTTCAGCTAAAGATTTCGACAGGTGGATTCCATCTCAAAACCAAATATTGACGCCTCTAAGGTCCAATTTTCTGTTCCTTCTTTAGCTAAAAACTACTAGGCTATCTTTTCCTCTTTTCTTCCCTTACGATTCTAGCAGAAAACGAAGATGGGCTGCTCTTATCGGTGCAAAAACAAACGGGAAAATAATCTGTAAAGTAAAGGTGACAACGGAGTTAAATTTAGCAGTACAATGACCATGTGTTGTAAGGCCATCACAGCTCTAGTGAAAGAGACAAGATGGAATTCGTTTATATTATCACCCAAAATAAACTACAGAACAAACAGGAAAATGGTCAGCACTTTCATTCTTTAATCTTATCATTGTGAGACGTCATACAACAAATGTCAATAAGTTTAAGGGTCAAGCTATAGTTACATGCCAACCTGAAGAAACCAGTTCGAAACCAAACCAGCGAGATTTCCATATCAGGCTTTAAAAAACTGCAAATAATCAACTACAACAAATTAATGCTTCTGTTTTACTTCTTTCTTCAAACTTGGCATAATCAGCTTTAGTTCTTCGTGTTTGTACGTTTGTCTGCTGTGGACTGGGCACGCGAAGAAAAGCTGTCTTCCTCCACTCCGCCGCCATGTTGTTTCGCCTCAGCGCTCTGTATACGAGCAGCATCTTCCTGCGTCATTTCCTGTTTCTTACCTCCCCCACTCTGCTGGCCTCCTTGCTTGTCCATTGTTCAACGTATCTTTCAGAAGCAAATATACTAAAGAAATTAAAAGAAATTGGATGTTAATGTCTGCACCAACACTGCGTAAAATAGACAACGCCAACTAACTCCATTACAAAACGTAACCATAAACTCGGAAATCGAACATATACTTGACTTTCATTTCACAGTTTAAAACTAGTGCAAAATTTTAAAATCTCCATTTCCTGAAATAAATACACATTTACATTATTAATACCACGCTTTTAGCTACTCGACAAAGGAATATAGGCTTTCCTTTAGTTTCGAATACTGTCTCTATGGATTGATTGAGGGGGGATATATATTCCTCATATAAATTCATCGCTTACGCTGATGCACCTTTGCCATACCTTAAATCTTAAATATCTTAAATCAGCGACAGTTAGAGTTTTGCTCATAAGGGCTCCATAATTTTTACGCAAATGCTCAAGACATTTTTTCTGGTTTCTTCAGTGTTTTCTTACCTACCACTGCACCCTAAAGGTCTTCAATTCTTGAAAATTGTACGATTTTGTAACAAGCAGCAAGAAAGAAGATAATATACAAGTACCTGGAGGGAATTCAAGCTATCTTTTCTCTGGTGTCTGCTCTTCGGTAGTCCTTTATCCTACGTACAAACGAGGCTGTGACCAGTTGCGTTTCCATTGTCCTTTATATTTCAAATTACGTCAGTATACATTATGAATAAATTACCATCACATGCTTCCCAGCTGAAATGGGGGCATAGGTATCTTCTAGATTAATCAAAGAAAAAGAAAAAGGTTAAAAATTAAAAGCAAAGTTACCAAGTAGCTAGTAAGAGCAAGGTGAATTCAAGTGGAACTTTCCACCAAGACACATCCTCGGAGACCCAGTGGCAGATAGTCGGGACGGGACAAAGATTCGGGACGAGCGAAAGTTTACAAGACAGTCGGGAGAGCCCCTGGGAACATTTCTTTATCGGACTCGTTCCAGAAGCTATTGAAATCCAGCTTCGTGATTGGGCGGAAATTTTCTGGCAAGGAATTTTTTTCTGCCCAATCGGCGATCAGCTTATATATCGCACTCTCCTTTCGTGACTCTTTACACCAACAAGTAAGCGGTCAATCTGCTGTCGACCATATTTTTAGTGGTTGATTGATTTCATATTTTTGACTGGTATCTGTTGGCCAATATGCTTTTCTTCCCAAGGTGTGCATAAAAATGATTGCCTTGCAGTATTGATAATTGCTAATTGTGTTGCAATGTACATGCAAGATGCATGGTAATTTGCACAAGCTTTAGATGAACTCTTTTACCACAGTGGTGCTGAGCTCAGTTAAAAAGTTAATTAAAGTTGTAAAAACATGTTTTAGAGTGGGCTTTTACAAAACCTTGCCGGAAACATTTACATCATGTTGACTGTGCTGCAACTTTTAGGTTGCAAAGTTTCAGATAAAGTTGTTTACAAGTTGATATAGGATGTTTAGTGTCTTGTATGCACTCTTGTCTTTATACATGCTCAAGTGTATCCATAATAAAACAATTATTAAATTCCATTTTTGCATGATACAGTTGTAGTTGCTGTGACTGCTAAGCCAATGGTACACCAGGAAAGGACTTGATTTCTCCCGTTAGACCACACCAATTTTGGAATGGGTTCTTCCTGTCACTGCCCTTTTTCTTGACAATTTTAAAACATGAGAGAATGCTTTCAGTTAATTAAGGAACCATGTTTTCAGTACCTCACATAGTGTAAATGTGTTTGTGCCAATAGACCCTCGATAACCACCTATTCAGTGACAAATCATTCTCAACTATACAGTTCACTGTGTCAAACAGTTAGGCTGATACAATGATATGGCTAAGTATATAGTTAAATTATTATATATATAGTATATCAAATGAAGAATGATCCTCGCAGTTGTGAACGCATTCATGCAATTGCGAAAAGAAGCCTGAAAAAAAATTCAGGACTTCAATCCCGTTGAAGTCCTGAATTTTTTTTCAGGCTTCTTTTCGCAATTGCATAAATTGTATTCACAACTGCGAGGATCATTTTTCATTTGATTTCATTTCTGCAGTTCATATATGGTTCATTTCATATATCATTCATATATATATATAGTATAGTTAAATTATTTTAAGGTAGGTTTCAAATTAAAGAACACTACACACAAACCATACCCACCACCTGAATACAATTACAAAATATGTTAACATGGTCACTCAAACGAGAAAATTGACTAGCTTCTCAGTAAGATATCCCCTTTTAGATAAAGTGGAAACAAAAAAACAATAAAATAAAACTAGAAGGGATTGTTATTTCATTTATTTTTTGTTTGTTCAGAAGTTTTCTTGATAGTGAGATTTAACTTTAAATTCAAGTTTCCAATGTCATCTGTTTGGATATTGTAGTGATTATTTGTCACAAGCCTTATGGCCTCAGAGTTGTTATTAGGTTTTAAAGTAGCTGACTGGAATATAACAGAAGGTGGCTTTTTTATGAGAATTCAACCAGCCTTCAAAAAACGTTGGAAACTTTTCATTGAAAAACAGGTGGCTCAAATTTTAAAGAAGCCACTTTTTAGCCAGCCGACAGCACTTCAGGAGAAGCCTACCTTGTACTAAATGAAATTTCCAACGAGTATACCCAAGATGAAATTACACCCACAGTTTCAGAGGGGGGTACAAAAAAAATTTTAAATTATTCTTAAAATTTCATTGTCCATCTGTTATCTGCTGGTCTTTCACTTTGCTTTTCTACAGTGGCCCAAAAGAGTCAATCACAAATCAATTCACCAAAACAAAAATCAGTTTCCCATAACACAAAACAGTTTCTCAAAACACAAACAATTTCCCTAAACACAAGTCAGTCTTAAACACAAGCCCTGTAATGCTACAAAGGGTATCAAGTCAATACCGTACCCCAATTACCATGCAAGACATCTGCCACAAATCTGCTAAGGTCTCAAATATTATGCTAACTCTACTAATAGTAAGGAAAACACTAAGTGTCTATAGATATACTCTTAAGAGTGATGATTTTTGTAAATTCTGTTTTCACCTTAACATAATACATGCCATTTTCCATTCCTTTCCCTCCAAAACACTGGAGTAGTTCCTATTCGAGTCTTACTCTATAGCCAAGGTAATCACTTATTTCAAAAGAATAATCTGAACTCACATCACCGTCAAAATGGCATCTCTATGCAAGAGAATGTCAGAGTATTGGGAAACTGATTTTGATTTGATAAATTGGTTTGTGATTTCGGTCTCCGTACTTTTCCACACAAAAGCAGCCTTCCAGCCCAATGACCTTACATACATACATTACTTTATTTACCCTTGGATTTTAGAGTAGCTTGTGCAGCTAACATCTCCGAGCATTTAACCAGCAGATGAGAGATAGACCACAGCACCGGGAACTACGTCCCCTACTCTTTTCCACTTAACCTGGTCTTTCATGATTGTCATAATATAAGTGGATGGAGAGACTACCACGACTACGGGTAAATTATTTTAAACTGGATTTTCTCAGGGCATTTCAAGGTCTCTCTCGAAATTGAGCTGGGCCTGAGCTGAGACGCGATTTCGAGTCACTTGTAAGCAGTGGACGGTTTGATTTTGTGAGCAAAACAAAATTCAATGGCTGCATTTCACTCGCGCGATCGGTAAACTTGCCTGGCCTGTGCAACAGAAATTCCATCGCCCCGAAAAGTTTCCGGAGCGGCCCACTGGCTGTGAGTACTGTGCGGGTCCGCAAATGATCCCAGGACCGCAAATGATCCCCAAAATGGATCGCAAATGATCCCGGACCGCAAATGATCCCCATATTGGACCGCAAATGATCCCGAGCAAAAAATAAGGAATGGCATGGATTGATTTTAAAATGACACACAAGAAACACGTTTTTCATTTCATGAGAATTATTCTATAGTTTTTTTTTGTTTTTTTTTTGTTTTTTTTTTTTTTCGTTTTTAGTGGAAAATTTGTGACCTTGCGTGACGTTCTGTCTGTTTGTTGATTTCAGGACGCCAGCTGCATAGTACAGTAATTTTGTAAAAGACACTTGTTGCGATCGTGGACTACGAGTTTCGCTTCATGTCTTCTGTTTATTGTGTTGTACATCCCAGGACGTTAAAGAACATGCTTAATCAGATTTATTTTCTGTCGGGTATATGATCAACGCTTCGGTGCACGTGCCCGATTTCAGTGAAAATCCAGCATGTATAAATTAGCCTGGAAACAGGCTCCACAATGGGATTTTAAAGGTGCGAAAAGAAGGATCGTGGCGAAAAAAATCGGCGAGCGAAGCGAGCCGCCAGTCCCCCGCTCAGAGTGCTTTGCTCGCCGATTTATTTTTTTGCCCACGTTCCTTCTTTTCGCTCCTTAACCCCACTGCGGAGCCTGGTCCCAGCACAGGCAGCCCAGACATACTGTATGTGTAATTACAAGCTTAATGTTCTGTATATAGTAAAAATATTGATGTAAAAGTTCAAAAATAAATATTGTTTCAATTTAATATCACTATGTGTTTGTTGTGTTGCTCAATAACTGGTCTATTTTGCGGTGCTTCTGGCCTGTTCGTCTGCTATCATAACCGCTTTGGAGCCATTATTCTTACACCTATATTCATGGTTCAAAAAGTGTCTAAAAAGTCGAAATACTCTAAACAAAAGCTCACTTACCTTTAGCTGAAAGCTTCCTTGAGTGTCCTGGCCGGTTTAAATAGCGATTTTTCTCTTTTTGTTACCAGATGGATCTTCCACTAAAGAAGAATTGAAGGCAGGCTAGACCAAAACCGACCATCTCCACGCGAAGCTCCATAAATTCTCTAATAATCGTCGGATTCGCTCCAAATTGCCATCAGCTGAACGGCGGTTAATGTGGCTTCCTGTACATTGCTCCCTGGCTTTCAAAACCCACTGCAATTGCACGAGCATCGCTCATTTTTCAGCATTTACCTGTCCTTTTCCCTTCGTCAGGCACTGCATTATCGACAGTTTTACTACGCGATTTGAATATCCAAGCTTAGCGACCGCGTCCCTTCGACAAAATGGCACTAGCCGAGGGAGGGACCGTACTCTACAACCAAATTGGTCGAGTGCCAATAGTATCGTCCCTCCCTCGGCTGTACGATTCTTGCCTACAGTTGTTTTTGAGTTTATCGATTTTGTAAAAAAAGGGGAAGAACGAAGCCTGACATACAGGTACCTGGAGAAAATCCAGATAAACTATTTTCTCTTAATCCTATGTCCTTGGTACAAGAAATGTTGCCTACAGTTGTTTCTGAGTTTAAAAAGTTTTTTTTTTTTCCGAAAAATCTAGAAGGCAGACGATGAATTAAAATCGCTTTCAATTATCGTGGACATGTACGAGCCTTCTTGGAAATACGGTTACGAGTCGGATACGCATGGGAAGGGTGTAAAGTTTGAGAACAAATAATTCAAATGTCTATGCAATCCTTGCTGTGAAAGATCAGAAGATAGTACGTAATTTCCCCAGACTGCATAGATTCTTGGAAATCCGTGTTTAATGATCGTATGATTCTTAGCACAATGTTATAAGAAGCTATAAGACGTTCATCTGGTGTTCATGAATGATCCTGCAACCCCGCTAACACCTAAAAAATCTTGAATATACTCGACAATTAATTTAGGATTCTTGTTTTCTCACCGCAGATGCTTTCAAACGTTACAAATTCTACAATTTTGGAAAAAGAAGGAAGTAAGAAGTCGAAGCCGGACCTGGAGCAAATTCAGATGAACTATGCTCTCTTAATTCTCTATTCTTTTGTCCTGTGTCCTTGGAGCAAGAGTTGTTGCCTACAGTTGTTTTTGAGTTTATCGATTTTGTAAAAAAGGAGGAAGTACGAAGCCTGACATACAGGTACCTGGAGAAAATCCAGATAAACTATTTTCTCTTAATCCTATGTCCTTGGTACAAGAAATGTTGCCTACAGTTGTTTCTGAGTTTAAAAAGTTTTTTTTTTCCGAAAAATCTAGAAGGCAGACGATGAATTAAAATCGCATTCGCATCGCCTCACACTTGATAAATATTTCCAAAGGTTACCAAGGTGTTTCCAAGAAAACTGCTTCGTTACAATTTTTTTTCTCGGAAACAACTTGTGGTAAACAGCTAAGACAACACTCCCTTGTTAGCTTTCTCGGAAACACTCCTGACCAGTTAATGTTATTGATGACAGCTACTAGATTTCTAGGAAATATTCTCATGAATTGCGTTTAGGGAGGAGTGAGAAGTAGATGTTTTAGATGTCTCTGATGAATTCCAGGGCTGAAGTCCTTGCTTTGAAAGATCAGAAAGCACCACCCATCCCCTAAATGTATAAATTCTTGGAAAGCCGTGTTAAATGATCCGTATGATTCTTGGAAAACAATAAGAGAGGAAAACAAAGCAAAGAAAAACCTCTACGAGGTAATTCCACGTTGTTTGACGGCTGATTTCATAGCTGGTTTCCATTGAAATGTTTGTGATTTCTTCCAACCGCAACCTATAGGTTTATATCATGGATTCTTGTCTTCATTTACTGCGTTTGCTATTCCATGATCCCAGGGTAAATCGGTTGAAGGAGAATAAGAATAAGCTGAAAGTAACACAAATTAGACAAATTATCAAATGGAGTCTGACAACAGAAGGCACACAGTGGCTCTGTAATTAGTTGGTGCTCTCTAGAATTTGTAAAAATGTAAACATGCAAATATGGAATGCAAAACTCCCCAACCCATCATTAAAGGGGATCTGTATTGGATGAATTCACTTCTAAAATAACTTTCAACTAGCTAGTAGGGGTCTACTACTTTGATTTCCAAGCCAAGCAATTTATTTTTGTAGCACTCTTTCGCCAGGTTCTTGAACCAGTATCGAATTTATTTCAATCTTCATTTCAGATTCTATTGCTCAAACCAAACTACAGGACAGACAGCGTTTACTGTCTCCTACCCATCGTGTAAGACGACGGAAAGTAAAAATTTGTGTAAGCTACTTTCAGAACGTTCCATTGATTAAAGATAATCAGCAAGTGTACCCTTACAATTAATGTTTTAGTCAGATTTTCTCTTCTATACATCGATTATTTTTATCCCCAGCCTTAACTGTTTTTTATAGAGCCGGACTCTTGTCCTTCGGCCATCGAAGTTTTATCAGACAAACAACACATAAAGCGGTTATTTCGGTTCTCCATCGGTTTGCTTAACTTCTTGCTTGTTCTCGTTTTCATGTTTGTCTGCTGCAGACTGGGCACGCGCTGGAAAGTTTCCTTCATCCACTTTACCGTCATTTTTTCGTCATTTTTTCGCTGCGGCCCTTTGTATACGAGAGGCTGCTTCCTTTGTCATTGGATTTTTCGGTTCTCCCTCGGTCTGCTTGCCTTCTTGCTTGTCCGCCATTTTAAATATTTCTTTTACGGCAGCAAATAAACTGCAGAGATAAATAAAATTTGACGTTGATTTTCTGCAATAGACGCTGCGTATATGCTAAAGAAAGCGCGTTTATAAAGCAATACTTGAATGACGACCTATGAACCTGACTAGCATACTAAAGTTGCTATTCAAAAGACGAAACGATTTTGTCTTTAGCTACAGGCTAGGAAAAATCGAGGTAATTCCCCTCCCTTGAAAGCAGTCCTCGTGCATTGTAGCTATATGCATACAATGTCTTGGCTTGGCAATACAGTCTTCGTGCATAACGCTGGTAACCGTTTAATTTCGGAGAATGGTAATATTGACTAAAACGTCAATGCGATCAAAAAAATTGATTTATACCTAAAATTTTAGCTTGGCCGAGAGCCCACAAAAAGGAATGTTTGATAAATAAGCTTAAAGTATCGATGAAAGGTAAAATACAGCAATTTTACACTCCTCGCTTAGCTTAATATTCGCCATCTATAATGAAATATTATTTTACCAATCGCGATGGCCTAAACAGAAATTAATTGATAAATTACCTCGAGCAAATTGAAGTCGATCCGAATGTTTCCCTCCTTATATGTCACACTTTTGTTGAGTTTTACAAGTCAGTGCATATTATATAAGGCCTTGTTAAAATTATCTTTCTTAGAAAAGCGACGTCAACGTCATCAATTTCTCGGAAAAGTTACTGAAAAATTCATGAACTATAGGATTGAATAACAGATTGTGCGTGGCATTAGTGGAAAAGTGCATAATTCAGTCTGGTTTAAATTAAAAACAACAGCGTAATGTTTTCCAGCAATGTCTGTTCTTGTTCTTCAACCTGATCGATCTTCCGTTTTCTTAATCAAATCTGGACTCGAAAAAGTTTGGGAACGTTAAAGCTACTGGAGTGTTACACATGTAATTAGACTCAGACGTTTTCCTGGTGTTATATTCTGGCGTTTAGTGAAATTAATAATGAGGCGCGGCGTGCTGTCCTTGGCGAAGAAATGTCAAAAACATTGATCGTGATGATTCAAATCCAACTATATAGTGAAAATTCCTCCGCCCGCGCTTCACTGTGCAATGGGATCCTATGGAATCTAATCATCGGTTGATCAATCATTCTCCATATAGCTCGAAACATAACACGCCATAAACACGCCTTCTTTTTCTTTTCTGTGCGTTTATTAGAGTAGGGGTTCCTTATTGTTATAAATTACGTCTTTCTGCGAAATAATATAAAGTCAATGTAATCATTTTCGTGGAAAACTCAGGAGACACTTGTATACGATTGAGCTGGCGAAGTGAAAACGCTTGGGGCTACAAGCCCCTTCCCCTCCCCCATCAAGGATAGTATTGGCAGCCTCAGTAATTTCAACCGAACTAAAACAGTCATAATGCCGGAACAAAACACCAATTAAGGAAGTCTCTTGGGGAAGGCGTTTCTCTAATATCACTTTCTTCAATTAAATTTAAATTTCTACATTAACTCCTAGCTAGATTTTAATTTTTTCCGTTTTAGGTGTTTGCTTTTATTTTCAGAGTTAAATTTTCTTGTCTTATTAATAGTTGGTAGTGATTTTCCATTGTGTGTTTAAAGTAATTCGCGTTCACGTTAGTTGCGTTAGGCCTGTTTCAAATGTCGTGTTACTACCGTGTCCAACTCAATTAATCGAATTAAATTCGACTTAAGCACGATGTTTGAAACCAAGTCGTGCTACCGCCGTGTAGCACGGCTAGAAAGAAGTGCTACGGCCGTGTCGAACTCAATTTATAAATTAACATTTTGGATTTGCTTCGCACAACGGCTGGTTAGTGTTTTGATTGCGGCACCCGACGATTCTGGGTTCGAGATTAGGCAACAGATTTTATTTTACGGAATTAAATTCAACGTCTGAAACCAAGTCGTGCTGGGGTCGTGCGACAGTAGAGCCAGCTAAGCACGGCAGTAGCACGACGTTTAAAACGGGCCTTACTTAGCTCTTTGATTGGTTGGAAAAACTCTAGCTCGTGCCAATTCAGTCAATCAGTTTGAAGTAAAAGGAAAACTAGCCGCTGGTGATCGGATGACTTGTTAGCACCCAATTTCCCGCGCTTGACGTCGGGTGACTTGCCATTGGTTCGAAATCTGTGCATGGCACGTCTGTTATGACTGGTAAGCGTAATTTCTTTCGTTTGGCTTTACGACTGCACTAAACTGAAAAACGCTCAGTATTCATTTTTTCGGCAAAAGTTTCTCGGTAAGAATTCTTTCACTGAGTTCCGTGAGGATCTGGGCCGAATTTACCCACACACTTTTTTAAGTCTCACTTATTGCAGGCTCATGCTGCTAGTCTATGAATTAGGTTTAATTATTGTCTTTGAAAAGCCTCTATGAGGAAAGTCAATAAAGGATGCATGTATGTATGTAGGACAATCCCTTGTTTTATTAGCATAAGCCCAAATATACGATTTTAGTCACCCCCAAACCAATTGCAATCAGCAGATCTTGTAGGGTTACCCATTTTCCACGACGTTGCACGATGGTAGGCTTCGATATATATAAAACGAAACAAATCCGACAACCTGCCTAAAAATCTAACAAAGTGCCTAATATATCGACCATTTACCGTTTTTAGCCATATTAAGAAGTTATTTGGATCATCATAGCTCTGGACTTAGGTTCTTTCCAAAAGAGACAAAACATGCACACGTTGTTGCACTGCGGACCTACAATAGTCTTTCAGAAATGATACATACGAAAACGCTTAGAGCTGTTGGAGCGCAGATTGTGATGAACATGCACCTGCAGGTGCTCACAGATATCATTACACTTAGATTATTGATCACTTATTGTAACTGTAAATTTATACTAGGCAGCACAGAGTTAAAAGTCCCCTATTTTTCGGTGGGATTGATGAGACTCGTTCTTGAGACTTAACTACTGAAGGAGCCTCTACTGAATACGGTGTGTTGTGTGGGCGAGGAGAGGCGAAGAAAATAGACGGTCTGAATAACAGCGAGTGCCTGAACCTAAGGCATCGTTTACACGGACACGGTTTCCAATCGACAAGGTTTCATGGCCTCGAAACCGCATCAAAAACAACACGGTTTCGAAGTGTTTACACGAAACCTATCCAACCGTTTACGTCATGGCGATCTCGTACTCAAGCATTCTTCTGGAATCATAACACCGTCCAAAACGTTGTCCCATCAAATACGAGTTCTCCCAGGCCGAATCCAGAATCGTCGTTTTGCTTTTCTCGTCGTCACTCTGGAGCGTATCGACGAAAAAGTCAACATTTCAAGACATCTCTGCCTGTTATTACGACATGCCTCTCGATTTATAGAGAGTAAAATATCTTAAAGCTGAAAAAGCGAACTTAAATTGTGATTGTGTAAAAAAGCACTGCACTCCGTGCGAGGTTCACCATATTTACCCTTCGTGAACCAGACAATTTCGCACAAAAATATGTAACCGTTTTCAAATCGATGCGGTTTCGCCGTTTACACGACCAATGAAACCGTATCGTTTTGAAAACGCTCCACTTTTGAAAGCGTATTCAAAACGACCCGGTTCTGATACCGAACTCGACCGGCGCCGTGTAAACGAAAGGCGTAACCGCATCGAAACCGATGCGGTTACAAATGAAACCGCGTCCGTGTAAACAGTGCCTAACTTCCGGTGCTACATCTCGGGCCATCGGCAGGCTGCACACAATTTCCCGCCAAAACTTTCCCGAAAGAATGCAAATTCGGCGTCTTCCGAACAAACCTTCCCCAGAATCTGTTCACTTTGCTCTCGGAAGGAGAATGAGCGAAATGCTATTGCGTAAGAACGACAATTGTTGCACGATCATTGCTCAGTATTTGTCGCTTAATTATAAGGTTTGTGATTCGGAGCGCTCGACAAGGAACTGATCAAACGGCGCCTTGGCTTTGATCAATGTGATCATATTGTTAGGCTTTGTACATCCACCTCCTCCCCTCAAATAAATCGGGGAGAGAGACGAATGAGGGGAGGAGGCGGATGTACACAGGCTATAAAATTGTATGCAGGCATAAGATTCAGGAACGTAGGAATCTAACGGTATAGAAGTTAAAAAAAAAAGCAATTTAGTACCATACATTTTCTGGCTCCCATCTCCTCTTCAAGGTTATCGAGATGTAAATCAATATTATCATACCTGTAAAGCGTTAAAGAATAAATAGACCGATATTCATTTTGCGACTCTCCAATAATTCATTCTTGTTTTTTTCCGGTGTGTAGATAATCTCTATGACCGGTCTCCATGGTTAAAGGAGCTCGGTCACGATATTTTGGGTCATTAGTAGAGACATTAAAAAATGCATCTAAATAATGGGAAACAGTTAAATAACAATTTATCAGGGAAGATAAGCTTCACAGAGACAAGGATAAATGCAAATATGGCGAGGATGTTATGGTGAAGGATGGAGAAGATTGAAACGGATTACAAATGATCTCTTTGAAAATCGAGACTAAACTTAGTAAAAATACTAAACGAGGAAACAGGCACAATTAATAAGAATATGTAATAGAACTGTTTGGTATTAAGTTGGTCATTGCTTTTATTTCATTTGGTGGCTTCTAAAGAAGCCGTTTTTTTTAATCGGAAAGACGTGCTCACAGGGTCTGAGCAACTGAAGGTATTTCTTCCTGAAGATCTGATCCGTGTCGTAGCTTCCTTTAAAGTTCTAAATTTTCTATATCATTTGAAAATCAGCATTACATGACAGATGGTCCAAATGGAGAGACTGGACGTAAATATAGACCATTTATCAGCTATCAGTTAAAAATTTCAGCTGCTTCTCAGTTGCCGTCGTCTTTGCTAAAGCTCCCTATTAACTCTTACCTGGCTTCACCATCCTGATCATCTCGACAAGGGCTTCGGCTTGAACATGCGCAGCAAGGAGAGTTCCGACGCAGATCAGCACGTGATGTGGCAAAGACCGCGACATCCCAGCCCAGCCCCACGCCTACTCTTCGGTCGCTCTCAACCTAAGGAAACTGGACCGACTTCCTGTAGCGCTGCTTGAGGCAGGCGACTTTAAGAAGCTGCGAAGTACTCTTGGGGATTTGAAATTTATCCAGGCGAAGTGCATGGCGGGAATGGGATATGGGCTCCTTGCGGAGGCCACCAGAGCTGTGAGCTGTTCTGTGGATGAACAAGTCGAACCTCAGGCGAGTTGAATTTTAAACTTTTTTAAGTCAGATTTTTCTCTCTAAATGAAACGCTAAAAGGTGAGCAGCCTTTGTTTGGTGCTTTTACTGTGGTGTTGACAGTGTTTATAGCTTGTTTCTTAATTAGTTGATTGATTGGCTGAGTGACCGAGTGAGTGATTGATTGACTGATTGATTGATTGATTGATTCATGGATTGATTAATTCATTGATTTCGCTCGGTTTAATCAAATTTAGTCTTGTGTCTATGTTTGGTGTAGGTCTATGATTAAGAACGTATTTCATTCAACATTTATTTTTTTTAACCAAGTACTCGTTAACGTAACGCTATCAAGGGGTAGAGGCTTACAGGCTTTGAGAATTAAAAGCAACCAGGAGAAATATGCATCAACCCAAGACGAACGCTTCCTTTTCAGGTGACTGAGGATCTTCAAGATGTCTTGGCATTCTTACGCAGTGAGATTCACATCTTGAGTCGGTCCCCGATTCTGACATACCAGCAGGCAACAACCTACCCACAAGACCAATGGATCGCAAAGGAAGCTCAGCGCATCCGCCGAACATTTGATCAACCCGAGCCCAACAACATCCCCACCCCGGAAGGGTGCATAGAGTGGGTCAACAAACCTCAAGTTCCTGAAGCCTTCGAGCTTGAACTCAGCGGTCATTCAAAGGGTGTCCTTTCCACCTGTTTTGGGAAGGATAACAGGACGCTGGTATCCGGATCAGCCGATGGGACCATCCGGGTTTGGGACAGTCAAACAAGGGAGCTTCATGCCCAGCTTGAGGATCATCGAGGACCTGTCACATGCTTGAGGATTTCCACGGATGGGACAATTATGGCTTCTGCCTCTGCAGAAGACAATCAGACTGTGGAGTTTACCAGCCAATAAGTGTTTTAGGTACATATATTCTACTTGCAAGATGTAGAGAGTTTAGTTCCTTCAACTTCCTGCGGAACTTATAAATTTCAATTCGATGATCCGCTTTTGCAGCTTTTACGTTCTCATAGACAAACAAAAGCTATTTATATTGCTGGGGTTACGGTAGATTCCACTTTCTTTCTTCTTTTTTCCTCGTTTTCTTGACCAATTGCGTTGGCATTTTTGTTGGCTGTCGAAGCTTCCGCCTTTCGTCCCTCTCATAAAGAATGATATATCATGATATATAGCAGTTGACATGTTATGATTATTGAATAATGCTATTGTAGGCCATTTCCGAATTCTGCCCAGCTTCTTCTTGAAAGCGAGTGCTCTTGCAAAGTTTATTATTTGGACATTAGTTTTATTTCCATATGATTGAGAACTCTCATCATAACAACGAATTTGCACCAAGCCTCGCTTTGATTAATAGGTTAAAAGTGACACGGAAATGGCCTTTAATGATAAGTAGTGTTTAGAAAGCTGTACAAAAGTTTAGTAAACTTAATGGAAATTCTTGAGTTGGATTTTTAGCCAAGCACTTTAATTTTGTTATATTTGGAAGGATCCTCGACGGACACCAAGATCGAGTGACTTGCGTCGCCTTCTCCAAGAATGGAGACAAGATTCTTTCATCTTCCAAAGACCAGTCGCTCAAAATCTGGAACGTAAACAACGCAGAGAGCGAGGGAACGGTCCTGGGCCACAATAGCTACCCTATGTCATGCACCTGGTTGCCAATGGATGAATCCGTTGCTGCCTCATGTGGTGATCAACTGGAGTTCTTCATCTGGGACCTCAACGAGAGCAAGATCACTCACACCTTAACGGGACACCAGCGAGACGATAACCCAAATTTCCCAGTCAAGGACTCTTTGGAAGGCCATGAAGACCTTGACTTCAAATCCCTTATTTGGTCAGTGTGCTTCTCGCCAGATGGAAGGCATCTCGCTTCAGCGTGTGTTGATAGTGACGTCATCCTATGGGATGTGAAGACTGGGACGAGGATCTGGACATTTAATCTGCCAAACGACGCCTCAACTGTCGCCTTTGTCCAAACAGATCATGATACGCTTCTGGCTGCAGGATCCTCGGCTCAACACACCGTTACTCTCTTTGACGCAACCTTTGATGGCGATAGTGCTGGTGACATTAGCAGTAGTTCCAGGACCCTTGCTTTGCTGGGCGGTCATTCCGACTGGGTGTTGGATGTGGCTTTTAATGGAGATGGCGCCCTACTCGCATCTGCTTCCTCTGACAAAACGGTGCGCGTTTGGGACGCAACCGCTGCGGAAAAACTGCGGGAGGCACGTTTTCATTCGGAGCGCTGTTGGAGTGTGGCTTATTCTGATGATGGAAAATGGCTGGCATCTGCTTCAGATGACTTTAAGGTGAGAAGAATGAGGCTTAATGAAATGTATTTTTATATTTCAGGCTCTTAGAATTTCATGGCCTAAAATTGCGGACATATGAGCCCACGAAGTAGCAGTGGTTTTTCCGCATCTCGTGTACGAAATGATGATCGCATGCTTATCTACGAAACTAAATGGCGTAACAGCTTAGAAAGAAATGTTAACGCATGTAAATATGACTTTAATTAATAACTTCCGTTACTCATTATGGAGATTTGCCGTGACATTTATCAGAAGCTAAAAACACAATGAATCCGCTCTCAAATCGCGACACTGCGTTATCACAGTTGCAAAGTGATTTCGACTCCTTTCTAGCTCCCTTAGCTTGTTCCTCGGCCGCGTAAGATTTTGCGTACGTTAGGCCTTGGCTACATGAATCCAGTCAATTAAAACCTTTTTCTTTCCATGGTCTTTTCTCAAAGTAGGCATAGCAGCGCTTAATCAACAAAATTGTCACGAAATTTCAAGGAAATTTAAACTCGATGCAGTATTTCAAAATTAGGGCAGCCATACCGCCGGTAAAGTTATCGAAGTCTGCTCTCTTCGATCTGCGAAGAATGTCGTTGGACGTGTTTCTTTTCCTCGCTATTATAATATATAGTCAGTTCTATTAGTGATTCTGACTCAGTTTAGGTCCTGTCGCCGTAATGATTATTGTCATCGTTATTTCTTCCCCTCTGTTAATTACCAGGTATGCGTTTGGGACATGGTGGCGTTCAAAGTTTCTCCGATCTACGAGGGGCACGAACAGAAAAGAACCTTCTCCTGTGGAATCCGGGCATGTTCCTTTTCCCATGACTCCAGCCTGGTCGCCAGTGGTGGAGACGAGCTCAAAATTCGTATTTGGTCACGGGAGTCTGGTAAAGACAAGATCGTGTTGAATTACGGCGATTCTATGCTTCCTTGGTGTCTGCGATTCTCTATGGATGACAAGCGGTTGATCTCCGTCGGCGAGTTTACCAACGGCGCAATCGTTTGGGATTTAGAAACGCAAAGCAAGGTTACCATTTTGGGAGGGCATGACCGCTTCTGTCAGTATACTGAGTTTTCGCCATCAGGAAAGTTCATCCTCACCACCTCCATCGACAACACCGCAAGAATCTGGAACAGCACCGATCTCAAGCACGTTACCACTGTATCGCAGCCTGATTGGGTAACCTGCGCTTCGTTTTCACGTAACGAGCAGCTACTAGCTACTTGCTCAAAGGATGAGTTGGTTCGTCTGTGGAGTACCAGTACTTGGCAGGAGGTCTGCATGATGAAAGGTTACGATTCTGAGATCAGGATGGTCAGCTTTTCACCCAATGACAAGTTACTGGCGAGTGGGGCCTTGGATCAAACTATCCGCATCTGGGAATGTGATACTGGCCTCCAGGTTCAAGTGCTCTACGCGGCCTCCGGGATTTGGGGACTAGCCTGGCACCCGACTGACGACGATTTACTGACAGCTGGAGACGCTGTTGGCTACCTGTACTTCTTGAAGCTTCATAAACGACTCGCAGCAAAGGAATTGAAAGAGTAGAGACGTTTAGTGCAGAAGAGTAGCTACTTATCTCAAATTACAACGACTCCAAAAAGTCTTTAGCCACGAGCTCGAGAAACGTTAAATATCTGGTCACGTAAGCGGATTATTTATATAGAATCTGATTTAAAATTTGCTAGTTCTTTAGGAATTTGCAGATTCAAACTAAAGGTCGTTAGCCCAATGACATTCTTTCTTGCTTCCTCGGGAATGGGAGTAAGTCCAATCTCTCTTTTCTGGAGTTCTTCAGCTTTCGTCAGACTGAATGATATTTGCCTTTCGATATTTCACAGGAATGGTCTAAGTTTTTATCCTTACCTTCGGTGTTAAAAACTTTGTTCCGGTATTCATTTTCTTTCCTTGGCAGCTGCGGAGAATTTACCTTATTCGCGTCAGTTGGAGCTTCTGTTTAATTGGTCAATGCCCTACGGATGATTTAGATGTCGATCAATATGCATCTTTAATTAATATTTATGTTGTAGGTGGGTGAACACCGATAGCCAACAGACCAGGCACTGAATTATTCGATACACTTCTAAACATCTTGGTTAAAACAAGAAATTAAAATAAAACGGTGCTATACCTCCCACACAAATTAAGAGGAGTTAAAATAAAGTGCTACTTTTGTAAGGCGCTGATTGCCAAATACTCGCAAGACTAGCTAGCCTTTCTCGCGAGTCTCGCGACCTCGTCGTTTGGGAGAGTGACGAAGTTCGGAGGAGAAGTAATTTTCCGAAACTGGAAATGTTTCTGTAGGGTATTCTGAGTCAAAGTATTGACTCCCCCCCACCCCACCCCATCAAAAATTCCTGTATCCGTCCCTGCACGTGCTTGATTTGCATCTAGGTTACTTCTGTCAAAGTTTAAATACTGATGTGAAATGTTCCTTTCCCCAACGCCTTAACGTTACAGGTTACAATCCAATTATAAGTTTCCAGAAAAAAAAAAAAAAAAAAAACAGCAACCCCTCATTCTGCTACATGGTGAACTGATTTTTGAAATCAGAAATAAGATAAACTTCAAAGGGCCTTTTCTTTCTTTTTAAAGGAGCACGGTCACGATATTTTGGGTCATTATTGTAGAGATAAAAAAAATTCATTCAACTAATGCGAAACAGTGAAATAGCAAATTTTCAGGGAAGATTAGAACCAAAGAGACAAGAATAAATGCAAATATGGCGAGGCTGGTGAAGGATGGAGAGGATGGAGAAGAAACTCCTTTAAAGCCGGAATTTGCCGATCTTCATTTATTTGCGTTGCAGTTGCAAGATTAAGGGTTGGTTGTTCGATAAAAGGAAAAACAGAGAAGCGAGAGTTATCGGAACATTTATCCTGTATGTACAGGTTGCCTACGCCTTTAAAGGTCCAGCAAATGGCGATCATCTTCATTTGTCTGAACTGTATTTATTCTTGGAAAGGCTTTTATTTTAGTGATCCAAATTAACGATTCTTGAAAGACCAAAATAATAGAATCTAGGCTGCTTTTGGGCTAGCGAATGTTGAGTACTTTCGCGAAATGAACTCAAGGACATTGGTGAGAGAAGCAAATGTGACTAAGAGGGTGGGGGCCAGGCAGAACGACGAATTAGAGGGCAGGGGGCGGGGGAAACTACCAAGATGGCGGCCTAATTCACCAATGACTATATTAAACGGCACTCGCCCGCCAAAAAAAAAAGATAAGAAGAAGAAGAAAGAAAGAAAACCGCCTGAGTTGCGGGCTAGAGAGAATCAACACATTTTATACCTTTCCTTTGAAATTTCGTTGATATGAGCCTTTTACTTGTCAGTTAAAGATTTGTGGATTCCATCTCAAAACCAATATTGACGCGTCACGTAATCAGGTAAACTAAGGCCCAACTTTCTGTTCCTTCTTTAGCTCGAAATTACTAGGCTATCTTTTCCTCTTTTCTTCCCTTGCGATTCTAGAAGAAAATGAAGATGGGATGCGCACATCAGTGCAAAACAAAACGGTAAAATAGACTGTAAAGTAAGGGAGAGTTTCTGTTTAATTCAGCAGTACAATGACCATGTGTTGTACTGAGGCCATCGCAGCTCTGGTGAAACAGGCAAGATGGAATTCGTTTATATTTCTACCCTAAATAAGCTACAGAACAAGCAGAAAAATTGTCAGCATTTTCATTCTTTAATCTTATCATTGTGAGACGTCGTACAACAAATATTAATAAGTTTAAGGATCAAGCTATAGTTTCATGCCGACCTGAGGAAACCTGTTCGAAACCAAACCAGCAAGAATTCCATATCAGGCTTTAAAAAACTGCAAATAATCAACTACAACAAATTAATGCTTCTGTTTTACTTCTTTCTTCAAACTCGGCATAATCAGCTTTAGTTCTTCGTATTTGCACGTTTGTCTGCTGTAGACTGGGCACGCGAAGAAAAGCTGTCTTTCTCCACTCCGCCGCCATGTTGTTTCGCCTCAGCACTCTGTATACGAGCAGCATCTTTCTGTGTCATTTCATGTTTCGGTTTTCCCCCACTCTGCTGGTCTCCTTGCTTGTCCATTGCTCAACGTACCTTTCAGAAGCAAATAAACGAAAAATAATTATAAGAAATTGGATGTTGACGTCTACAACCGACACTGCGTAAAATAGACAACGCCAAATAACTCCATTGTGAAACGTAATTGTAAATTCAGGAATCGAATATATACTTTACTGGCGTTCAACAGTAAAATCTCCTTTACCTGAAATAAATACATATTTTACAAGACTAATACAACGTTTTTAGCTACTCGACAGAGGAAAATAGGCGTTCCTCATGTTTCGAATACTGTCTCTATAGATTGATTGAGGAGAGATATATCACTCATATCATAGTTAGTCTCCTCTACTAACTATGCTCATATGAATGTATTTTTCCTTCTTCATCGCTTACGTTGACGCACCTTTGCCATACCTTTATCTTAAATCATTGTCAGATAGTGTTTGATTCTGCAATTCCCTAACAAGACTCCATAATTTTACACAAATATACTTAGACATCTTCGTCAGGTTTCCCAATTTCCTACGTACGTACCACAGTAACCCAAACTTAAGGTTTTCAATTCTTGAATATTCTACGATTTTGAAACAGGCAGCAGGAAAGAAGATAATATATACAAGTACCTGAAGGGAATTCAGACTATCTTTTCTCTGGTGTCTGCTCTTCGATCGAACCTTTGTCCTACGTACAAAAGATGTTGTGCAGCGTTGCCTTTCCATTGTCCTTTTTATTTCCGAGAAAATTACGTCAGCATACATTATAAATAAATTACCATCACATGCTTCTCAGCTGAGATGGGGGCATACGTATCTTCTAGATTAATCAATGAAAAAGACTGGAAAGGTTACAAATTAAACGCAAAGTTACCAAGTAGCTAGTAAGGACAGGGTGAATAAGTGGAACTTTCCACCAAAACACATCGGCTCGCTAATTATTTTTTCCATGTACTTAGCCAAGATGTTTCCTAGAAAATGACGTCATGGCGGTTATAAACAAAAACAGAAACAGCCTTTGGCACAAAGCTACAAGGTAACAATACTTCAGTTCTCGGAAATGCGCTTTCAATTATCGTGGACATGTACGAGCCTTCTTTGACAGTACGGTTACGAGTCGCACATGCAAGGGAGGGGTGGAAAGTTTGAGAACAAATCAAATGTCTATGCAGTCGGCTTGCTGTGAAAGATCAGAAGATAGTACGTAATTTTCCCCAGACTGCATAGATTCTTGGAAATCCGTGTTTAGTGATCGTATGATTCTTGGCAGAATGTTATAAGAAGCTATAATAGGTTCATCCGGGTGTTCATAAATGATCCTGCAACCCCACTAACACCTAAAAAATCTTGAATATACTCGACAATTAATTTAGGATTCTTGTTTTCTCACCGCAGATGCTTTCAAACGTTACAAATTCTACAATTTTGGAAAAAAAGGAAGTAAGAAGTCAAATATTTAGCCGCATCTGGAGCAAATTCAGATGAACTGTGCTCTCTTAATTCTCTATTTTTCTGCCCTGTGTCCTTGGAACAAGAGTTGTTGCCTACAGTTGTTTTTGAGTTTATCGATTTTGTAAAAAAAGGAGGAAGTACGAATACTGACATTTAGGTACCTGGAGAAAATCCAGATAAACTATTTTCTCTTAATATTATGTCTTTGGAACAAGAAATGTTGCCTACAGTTGTTTTTGAGCTTAAAAAGTTTTTTTTACGAAGAATCTAGAAGGCAGACGATGAATTAAAATCGCATTCGCACCACCTCACACTTGATAAATATTTCTAAAGGTTACAAAAGTGTGGATGATATATGAAATGAATCATATATGAACTGCGGAAATGAAATCAAATGAAGAATGATCCTCGCAGTTGTGAATGCAATTTATGCAATTGCGAAAAGAAGCCTGAAAAAAATTCAGGACTTCAACGGGGTTCGAACCCGTGATCTCGCGATTACCGGTGCGATGCTCTAACCAACTGAGCTATGAAGCCACTGACGTTGGGAGCAGTTGGTTAGAGCATCGCACCGGTAATCGCGAGGTCACGGGTTCGAACCCCGTTGAAGTCCTGAATTTTTTTCAGGCTTCTTTTCGCAATTGCATAAATTGCATTCACAACTGCGAGGATCATTCTTCATTTGATTTCATTTCCGCAGTTCATATATGATTCATTTCATATATCATTCACACTCATTTCTTTCACGGGAACATATGAACCCACAATTGACCTGCTCCCAACGTCAGTGGCTTCATAGCTCAGTTGGTTAGAGCATCGCACCGGTAATCGCGAGATCACGGGTTCGAACCCCGTTGAAGTCCTGAATTTTTTTCAGGCTTCTTTTCGCAATTGCATAAATTGCATTCACAACTGCGAGGATCATTCTTCATTTGGTTACAAAAGTGTTTCCAAGAAAACAGCTTCGTAACAATTTTTTTTTCTCAGAAATAACTTGTTGTAAACAGCTAAGACAACACTTCCTTGTTAAGCCTGGTTTTCATATGTCGGGAAAATCCCAGACGGTCGGGGATTTCACTATTTCTCGAACGTCCCAGACTTATGCCGAGATAACGATCACCGCAGAAATCTGGGATGCATCGGCAAAATAGAAACCTTCCCGATTTTCCCGATTTGTCCCTGATCATCCCAGACGATCGGGGATGTTTACGATCTCCAGTTTTCATTAATGGGCATAATCTGGGACGGTCGGGAAACAGTGAAATCACCGACCGTCTGAGATTTTCCCGACATATGAAAACCAGGCTTTAGCTTTCTCGGAAACACTCCTGACCATTTTTTTTTTTGATGACAGGTACTACATTTCTAGGAAATATTCTCATGAAGTGCGCCAAGGGAGGGGTGAGAAGGTGCGGTAGTAGATGTTTTAGATGTCTCTGAATTCCAGGGCTGAAGTCCTTGCTTTGAAAGATCAGAAAGTAACAGTCCCTTCACCTCCCCCCCCCCCCCCCCACTTCCCCCCACCCATTCCCTAAATGTATAAATTCTTGGAAAGCCGTGTTAAGTGATCCATATGATTCTTGGAAAACAATAAAAGAGAAAAACAAAGCAAAGAGGAACCTCTACAAGGCAATTCCACGTTGTTTGATGGCTGGTTTCACAGCTGGTTTCCATTTAGCCGCCATTATAAAGATATTTGGGATTTCTGCAAACCGTAATATGTTATCATGTTTTCTTGTCTTCATTTATTGTGTTTGCTATTCCATGATCTAGGGTAAGTCGGTTGAGGAAAAAGTATAAACTGAAAGTATAAAAGACAAACTGAAGCCGGCTCGGTGGCTCTGTAATTAGCTGGTGCTCTCTAGAATTTGCAGTGGTGACGTAAAAATGCAAATATGGAATGCAAAATTCCACAACCCATCATTAAAGGAAATCCATGACAGTCTTATCTTGTCTTATAGTCTCTATTGGATGAACTCACTTCTAAAAATAACTTTCAACTAGCTAGTAGGGGTCTACTGCTTTGATTTCCAAGCCGAGCAATTTATTTTTGTAGCACTCTTTCGACAGGTTCTTGAACCAGTATCGAATATATTTCAATCCTCATTTATTCTACTGCTTAAACCAAACTACAGGACAGACAGCGTTTACTGTCTCATCGTGTAAGACGATAGAAAGTAAAACTCTGTGCAAGCTACTTTCAGAACGTTCCATTGATTAAAGATGATCAGCAAGTGCACTCTTACAATTAATGTTTTAGTCAGATTATTTCTTCTATACAGATTATTTTTATCCCCAGGCTTAACTGTTTTATAGAGACTCTTGTCCTTCGGCCATTGAAGCTTTATAAGACAAACAACACATAAGGCGGTTATTTCGGTTCTCCCTCGGTCTGCTTGCCTTCTTGCTTGTTCTCGTTTTCATGTTTGTCTGCTGCAGCCTGGGCACGCGCTGCAAAGCCTCCTTTCTCCACTTCACCGTCATTTTTTTTCGCTTCGGCCCTTTGTATACGCGAGGCTGCCTCCTTTGTCATTGGATTTTTCGGTTCTCCCTCGGTCTGCTTGCCTTCTTGCTTGTCCGCCATTTTAAATATTTCTTTTACGGCAGCAAATAAACTGCAGAGATAAATAAAATTTGACGTTGATTTTCTGCAATAGACGCTGCGTATATGCTAAGAAAGCGCGTTTATAAAGCAATACTTGAATGGCGGCCTATGAACCTGACTAGCATACTAAAGTTGCTATTCAAAAGACGAAATGATTTTGTCTTTAGCTACAGGCTAGGAAATATCGAGGTAATTCCCTTCCCTTGAAAGCAGTCCTCGTGCTTTTTAGCTAGATGCATACAATGTCTTGGCTTGGCAATACAGTCTTCGTGCATAACGCTGATAACCGTTTAATTTCGGAGAATGGTAATATTGACTAAAACGTCAATGCGATCAAAACAATTGATTTATACCTAAAATTTTAGCTTGGCCGAGAGCCCACAAAAAGGAATGTTTGATAAATAAGCTGAAAGTATCGATGAAAGGTAAAATACAGCAATTTTACACTCCTCGGTTAGCTTAATATTCTCCATCTATAATGAAATATTATTTTACTAATCGCGATGGCCTAACAGATTGAAATTAATTGATAAATTACCTCGAGCAAATTGAAGTCGATCCGAATGTTTCCCTCCTTCGATGTCACACTTTTGTTGAGTTTTACAAGTCAGTGCATATTATATAAGGCCTTGTTAAAATTATCTTTCTTAGAAAAGCGACGTCAACGTCATCCATTTCTCGGAAAAGTTACTGAAAAATTCATGAACTATAGGATTGAATAACAGATTATGCGTGGCATTAGTGGGAAAGTGCATAATTCAGTCTGGTTTAAATTAAAAACAACAGCGTAATGTTTTCCAGCAATGTCTGTTCTTGTTCTTCAACCTGATCGATCTTCCGTTTTCTTGATCAAATTTGGAGTTGAAAAAGTTTGGGAACGTTAAAGCTACTGGAGTGTTAAACGTCACGGTAATTAGACTCAGACGTTTTTCTGGTGTTATATTCTGGCGTTTAGTGAAATTAATAATGAGGCGCGGCGTGCTGTCCTTGGCGAAGAAATGTCAAAAACATTGATCGCGATGATTCAAACCCAGCTATATAGTGAAAATTCCTCCGCCGGCGCTTCACTTTGCAATGGGATCCTATGGAATCTAACCATCGGTTGATCAATCATTATTCTCCATATAGCTCGAAACATAACACGCTATAAACACGCCTTTTACTTTTGTCTGTGCGTTTATTAGTGTAGGGTTCCTTATTTTTATAAATTACGTCTTTCTGCGAAATAATATAACGTCAATGTAATCATTTTCGTGGAAAACTCAGGAGACACACTTGTATACGATTAAGCTGGCGAAGCGAAAACGCTTGGGGCTACAAGCCCCTTCCCCTCCCCCATCAAGGATAGTATTGACCGCCTCAGTTATTCCAACCGAACTAAAACAGTCACAATGCCGGAACAAAACACCAATTAAGGAAGTCTCTTGGGGAAGACGTTTCTCTAATATCACTTTCTTCAATTAAATTTAAATTTCTATATTAACTCCTAGCTAGATTTAATTTTTTCCGTTTTAGGTGTTTGCTTTTATTTTCAGAGTTCAAGTTTCTTGTCTTATAATTGGTAGTGATTTTCAATTGTGTGTTTAAAGTAATTCGCATTCACGTTAGTTGCGTTAGGCCTGTTTCAAACGTCGTGTTACTGCCGTGTCGAACTCAATTAATCGAATTAAATTCTACTTAAGCACGACGTTTGAAACCAAGTCGTACTACTGCCGTGTAGCACGGCTACACGGAAGTGCTACTGCCGTGTCGAACTCAATTTTTATATTAACGTTTTGGAATTGCTTCGCACAACGGCTGGTCAGTGTTTTGATTGCGGCACCCGACGATTCTGGGTTCGAGATTAGGCAACAGATTTTATTTTACGGAATTAAATTCGAAGTCTGAAACCAAGTCGTGCTGGGGTCGTGCGACAGTAGAGCCAGCTAAGCACGGCAGTAGCACGACGTTTGAAGCGGGCCTTACTTAGCTCTTTGATTGGTTGGAAAAACTCTAGCTCGTGCCAATTCAGTCAATCAGTTTGAAGTAAAAGGAAAACTAGCCGCTGGTGATCGGATGACTTGCTAGCACCCAATTTCCCGCGCTTGACGTCGGGTGACTTGCCATTGGTTCAAAAGTCTGTTATGACTGGTCAGCGTAATTCCTTTCGTTTGGCTTTACGACTGCACTAAACTGAAAAACGCTCAGTATTCATTTTTTCGGCAAGAGTTTCTAGGTAAGAACTCTTTCACTGAGTTTCGTGAGGATCTGGGCCGAATTTACCCACACACATTTTTAAGTCTCACTTATTGCAGGCTCATGCTGCTAGTCTATGAATTAGGTTTAATTATTGTCTTTGAAAAGCCTTTATGAGGAAAGTCAATAAAGGATCCATGTATGTATGTAGAACAATCCCTTGTTTTATTACCATAAGCCCAAATATACGATTTTAGTCACCCCAAACCAACTGCAATCAGCAGATCTTGTAGGGTTACCTATTTTTTCCCGACGTTGCACGATGGTAGGCTTCAATATATATAAAACGAAACAAATCTGACAACCTGCCTAAAAAGCTAACAAAGTGCCTAATATATCGACCATTTACCGTTTTTAGCCGTATTAAGAAGTTATTTGGATCATCATAGCTCTGAACTTAGGTTCTTTCCAAAAGAGACAAAACATGCAGACGTTGCTGCATTGCGGACCTACAATAGTCTTTCAGAAATGATTTCTGCGAAAAAGCTTGGAACTGTTGGAGCGCAGATTGTGATGAACATGCACCTGCAGGTGCTCACAGATATCATTACACATAAATTATTGATCACTTATTCTAACTGTAAATTTATACTAGGCCGCACAGTGTTAAAAGTCCCCTATTTTTTGGTGGGATTGATGAGACTCGTTCTTGAGACTCAACCACTGAAGGAGCCTCTACTGAATACGGTATGTTGTGTGGGCGAGGAGAAGCGAAGAAAATAGACGGTCTGAATAACAGCGAGTTCCTGAACCTAACTTCCGGTGCTACATCTCGGGCCATCGGCAAGCTGGACACAATTTCCCGCCAAAACTTTCCCGAAAGAATGCAAATTCGGCCTCCTCCGAACAAACCTTACCCAGAATCTGTTCACTTTGCTCTCGGAAGGAGAATGAGCAAAATGCTATTGCGTAAGACAGAGCAACCTCGTTGGAAACGACAATTGTTGCACGATCATTGCTCATTATTTTTCCGCTTAATTATAAGGTTTGTGATTCGGAGCGCTCGACAGGGAACTGATTAAACGGCGCCTTGCTTTGATCAATGTGACAATATTGTTAGCCTGTGTACATCCACCTCCTCCCCTCAAATAAATCGGGGAGAGAGACGAATGAGGGGAGGAGGCGGATGTACACAGGCTATAAAATTGTCGTGCAGGCGTAAGATTCTGGAACGTAGGAATCTAACGGTATAGAAGTTAAAAAGAAACAATTTAGTACCATTTTCTTGCTCCCATCTCCTCTTCAGGGTTATCGAGATGGAAATCAATATTATCATACCTGTAAAGCGTTAAAGAATAAATAGACCGATATTCATTTTGCGACTCTCCAATAATTCATTCTTGTGTTTTTCCGGTGTGTAGATAATCTCTATGACCGGTCTCCATGGTTAAAGGAGCTCGGTCACGATCTTTTGGGTCATTAGTAGAGACATTAAAAAATGCATCTAAATAATGAGAAACAGTTAAATAACAATTTATCAGGGAAGATGAGCACCACAGAGACAAGGATAAACGCAAATATGGCGAGGATATTATGGTGAAGGATGGAGAAGATTGAAACGGATTACAAATGATCTCTTTGATTTGTTTGGTATTAAGTTGGTCATTCCTCAGTTTATTTCATTTGGTGGCTTCTAAAGAAGCCGTTTTTTTAATCGGAAAGACGTGCTCACAGGGTATGAGCAAGGTATTTCTTCCTGAAGATCTGATCCGTGTCGTAGCTTCCTTTGAAGTTCTAGATTTTCTATATCATTTGAAAATCAGCATTACATGACAGATGGTCTAAATGGAGAGACTGGACGTAAATATAGACCATTTATCAGCTATCAGTTAAAAATTTCAGCTGCTTCTCAGTTATCATCAATTCTTCGCGCTCCTATTTCCACCTGTCGAATTGTGGTCATTTGTAAGTCATTGATTCAATGTTGAGATATGTTTTCTTATTTTATGTTTCTTTTTAGTTTTCGAGAACTGTATTTAGCTCCTTCTGACAACACAAGCGAGCAACTTGTAAAACGTTAGCCCAAGCGTTTCAAGTTGCAATTCACTCGCCACCCGTGACCACATAGGCTTATTACAGCTGCGGTAATTAATTTTAAAACGTAACTGAACCATTCTTTTTTTAATTTTCTTTATTTTCAATCTCTCTATCAACTTTCAAAGTAGTATTAAAAACCCTTGACACTTAAAGTTTCCTCCATATCTTGCGCTCCTGTTCTCCACAGTCAGTTGAAAATGCGGCATTTTTCAGACGACTGACATGATTTTTCCAACTATTTGCGCCAGCAGTCAGTTAAAACCTACTTCCGCTCTTTCAACAGAGAAAAAATGACAAACAAAAAATCCAAAAAAAAAAAAAAAAAAAAAAAAAACCCGAACCAAAAATTCTGGAAACTGTTAAAGTGAGATTAAATATTTATTCCTTCTTCATTTTTTTGTAAATAAAGGCATTGGTCTCTTGCGGCAAGTCCTCTTTGCCGAAATATGGCATCTTCTCTTTCGAGACCATTTTCCATGTTCCAGTCTTTTCAAGGTCAGCCATCTTCGCCTCATAATCCTTCAGATCGTCGTTACGGATGTTGAAGCAAAGCAGACCTCCTACAGTAAGGGAAGACAAAACAACAAATGGTCAGTGTGAAGAAAGTTAACGATTTCGAAGGCTAATGCCTCAGTTTGGCCCCACTTTTTACGTGCAAAAGAAATTAACCATTTTGCCTGTTCCAATACAACATTTCTCATGTGGGAAATGGAGAGAGGCGCTTCGCTTGAAGACTGCTCCAACATTCTGACGGACCTTGGAGGTTCACGCTCGTATTCCTTTTATGCGAAAGGAAGCTTAAGTGGCGTGTAATGGAAGGGGCATACCAGTGAGTTTGACGATGTCTCATTCATATTTTCCGTTTAATTTGCCATTTGAATGTGTCTGTAAGAAGTAAACAATGCAATGTTTTCAAAGTAGAATTCTCACAGAGACCAGTAACGCTGTAGTTTTGTCTTTAAAACTGGGGCTGTTCAGTCTTTTATCGGAAAATCAATTTTTATTAAAGGCAGATCATTGATCAAATTTCGGTATTCGGGTCTCGCTTGACTTCAATATGAGTCACATTACTAAACTACGTTTTCTTCCTAGCTACATCAAAATTATTTTCTACGTTCTGTGTTCAGTGCATGTCTTTCCTCCCGATATTTCTCCTATGAATTTTCTTTGCTTCCAATAACTCTTTCAACTTTCCAAGCGATGTTAAAATCTCACGACACAGCTCCCTTTAAACAGCAGACGTGGACACTCAGTATTAACTCTGACCTGACCTCACCATCCTGATCATCTCGACAAGAGCTTCGGTTCGCACATGCGCAGCAAGGAGAGTTCCGACGCAGATCAGCACGTGATATGCGCCTGTGTCGATCTCTGGATTCCGCTGCTCGTTCAGTGGTGCGCAGATGAACTTCGAGTACACTTTCTTTTTCTTCGCTTCCTCCAACGATATCTCTTGTGAAATGTCGAGTGCGTCGAGTGCATTGGTGTAGCCAAGCCGGGCGAGGGCGGCACCAACAAGCCCGGTCCCTGCTCCAGCGTCAATTATCCTGATCTTGCTTTTGGCTTCTGATGGGTAAGCCTTCCTGATGGCGACATCTAAGGCTTCGGACAGTGGCTTGTGGTAAGAGACACGCGCTGTATGCACGACGTCCTAAATACAGAGGCATTACTTTCAACACAACTCTAAGTTTCGATCTTGTTGGAAATACATTTCTGCTGAGCACACAGGGAGGGGAGGGGGGGGGGGGGTGGGGGGGAATCATGTACCTAGTTGAACAATTTTCAAAATAGCTCAGCGCTTTCTCTTCCCAGGAAAAAGTGTTTTAAAAGAGTCTTTATTTATTACTCGAACCTTCGCTGTCAATACCATGAGCTTCCATGTATCGCCCGTCCATTGCCAGATTAAAGATTTAAGTCAATATAGTGAAAAGGACCGCAAAATTACAGGGGAAAGGCAAATTAACGACAACATTATTGGTGCCTTGAAAGATAAATATTCGGCGAGTAACAACTGGCTGACAACTTTATCCAACCAAAAGAGTGTTTTCATGCCAACAATTTACTCTTTTAAGTTTTAGAACTGTCTTCGACATAATCCGTTGTTGCAACGACAGCCTCAGGAAAAGCGAAGATCTTCTCGACAACTTAAGGCAATAAAAAGCTAAGTTCGCAAACTCATGGCTGCTACTGATTACAACCGCGATATCAAGAAATCAAGTAACGGCAACAACAATACATACCTGGTCGTATTTCATAGCCCAGTTTTTATAAACCTCCTCGATTTCATCTTCTGTTGCTAAACCTTTTCCCAAAGTACTTTCCATAAGGGGGTTCGAACCTCTCTGTATCAGGGTTGTTGCCTACAATTGTTTTTAAGTTTATCGATTTTGTAAAACAGAAGGAAGTACGAAGCCTGACATATAGGTACCTGGAGAAAATCCAGATAAACTATTTTCTTTTAATCCTATGTCCTTGGTGCAAGAAATGTTGCCTACAGTTATTTTTGAGTTGAAAAAGTTTTTTATACAAAGGATCGGCAGACGATGGTGTTGAATTAAAATCGCATTCGCACCGCCTCACACTTGATAAATATGGCAAAGGTTACCAAGGTGTTTCCAAGAAAAATGCTTGGAAATAACTTGTGGTAAACAGCTAAGACAACACTTCCTTGTTAGCTTTCTCGGAAACACTCCTGACCAGTTTATATTATTGATGACAGCTACTAGATTTCTAGGGAATATCCTCATGAATTGCGTTTAGGGAGGGGTGAGAAGGTGCGGTAGTAGATGTTTTAGATGTCTCTGAATTCCAGGGTTGAAGTCCTTGCTTTGAAAGATCAGAAAGTAACATCACCCCTCCCCCCCCCTCCCGCCCACTCCACCTCCCCCACCCACCCCCTAAATTTATAAATTCTTAGAAAGCCGTGTTAAATGATCCGTACGATTCTTGGAAAAAAATAAGAGAGAAAAACAAAGCAAAGAAAAACCTCTACGAGGTAATTCCACGTTGTTTGACGGCTGGTTTTACAGCTGGTTTCCATTTAGTCGCCATTATAAAAATATTTGTGATTTCTTCAAACCGCAATATATAGGTTTATACCATGTGTTTTTGTCTTCATTTACTGCGTTTGCTATTCCATGACCCCAGGGTAAATCGGTTGAAGGAGAATAAACATAAGCTGAAAGTAACACAAATTAGACAAATTACCAAGTGGAGTCTGAAAACAGAAGGCACACGGTGGTTCTGTAATTAGCTAGTGCTCTCTAGAATTTGTAAAAATGTAAAAATGAAAATATGGAATGCAAAACTCCCCAACCCATCATTAAAGGGAATCTGTATTTGGATGAATTCACTTCTAAAATAACATTCAACTAGCTAGTAGAGGTCTACTGCTTTAATTTCCAAGCCGAGCAATTTATTTTTGTAGCACTCTTTCGACAGGTTCTTGAACCAGTATCGAATATATTTCAATCCTCATTTATTCTACTGCTTAAACCAAACTACAGGACAGACAGCGTTTACTGTCTCATCGTGTAAGACGATAGAAAGTAAAAATCTGTGCAAGCTACTTTCAGAACGTTCCATTGATTAAAGATGATCAGCAAGTGCACTCTTACAATTAATGTTTTAGTCAGATTATTTCTTCTATACAGATTATTTTTATCCCCAGCTTTAACTGTTTTTTTATAGAGACTCTTGTCCTTCGGCCATTGAAGCTTTATAAGACAAACAACACATAAAGCGGTTATTTCGGTTCTCCCTCGGTCTGCTTGCCTTCTTGCTTGTTCTCGTTTTCATGTTTGTCTGCTGCAGCCCGGGCACGCGCTGCAAAGCCTCCTTTCTCCACTTCACCGTCATTTTTTTTCGCTTCGGCCCTTTGTATACGCGAGGCTGCTTCCATTGTCATTGGATTTTTCGGTTCTCCCTCGGTCTGCTTGCCTTCTTGCTTGTCCGCCATTTTAAATATTTCTTTTACGGCAGCAAATAAACTGCAGAGATAAATAAAATTTGACGTTGATTTTCTGCAATAGACGCTGCGTACAGTAAAAACCCGCAACTAAGAACCTGAAAATTAAGAACCTGTTAGCCTAAAATTTGGACTTTATACCCCCTATAAACAAGAACCTATTTAGCCTAAAAATTGAAAACAGGTTCTTATTTTCTAAAATCATATTTAGGCGGCCTATGAACCTGACTAGCATACTAAAGTTGCTATGCAAAAGACGAAACGATTTTGTCTTTAGCTACAGGCTAGGAAAAATCGAGGCAATTCCTTTCCCTTGAAAGCAGTCCTCGTGTTTTGAAGCTATATGCATACAATGTCTTGGCTTGGTAATACAGTCTTCGTGCATAACGCTGATAACCGTTTAATTTCGGAGAATGGTAATATTGACTAAAACGTCAATGCGATCAAAAAAATTGATTTATACTTAAAATTTTAGCTTGGCCGAGAGCCCACAAAAAGGAACGTTTGATAAATAAGCTTAAAGTATCGATGAAAGGTAAAATACAGCAATTTTACACTCCTCGGTTAGCTTAATATTCTCCATCTATAATGAAATATTATTTTACTAATCGCGATGGCCTAACAGAAATTAATTGATAAATTACCTCGAGCAAATTGAAGTCGATCCGAATGTTTCCCTCTTTCGATGTCAAACTTTTGTTGAGTTATACAAGTCGGTGCATATTATATAAGGCCTTGTTAAAATTATCTTTCTTAGGCCCGGTTCAAACGTCGAACTTCTCATGTGCCGAACCTAATGCAAATGAGCGAAAACAATAGATTTTTCTCATTTGCATTAGATTCGGTACATGAGAAGTTCGACGTTTGAACCGGGCCTTAGAAAAGCGACGTCAACGTCATCAATTTCTCGGAAAACTTACTAAAAAATTCATGACCTAAAGGACTGAATAACAGATTGTGCGTGCCATTAGTGGAAAAGTGCATAATTCAGTCTGGTTTAAATTAAAAACAACAGCGTAATGATTTCCAGCAATGTCTGTTCTTGTTCTTCAACCTGATCGATCTTCCGTTTTCTTGATCAAATTTGGACTCGAAAAAGTTTGGGAACGTTAAAGCTACTGGAGTGTTACACATGTAATTAGACTCAGACGTTTTTCTGGTGTTATATTCTGGCGTTAAGTGAAATTAATAATGAGGCGCGGCGTGCTGTCCTTGGCGAAGAAATGTCAAAAACATTGATCGCGATGATTCAAATCCAACTATATAGTGAAAATTCCTCCGCCCGCGCTTCACTGTGCAATGGGATCCTATGGAATCTAATCATCGGTTGATCAATCATTCTCCATATAGCTCGAAACATACCACGCCATAAACACGCCTTTTATTTTTTTATGTGCGTTTATTAGTGTAGGGGTTCCTTATTTTTATAAATTACGTCTTTCTGCGAAATAATATAAAGTCAATGTAATCATTTTCGTGGAAAACTCAAGAGACACTTGTATACGATTGAGCTGGCGGAGTGAAAACGCTTGGGGCTACAAGCCCCTTCCCTCCCCCATCAAGGATAGTATTGGCCGCCTCAGTTATTTCAACCGAACTAAAACAGTCATGATGCCAGAACAAAACACCAATTAAGGAAGTCTCTTGGGGAAGGCGTTCCTCTAATATCACTTTCTTCAATTAAATTTAAATTTCTATATTAACTCCTACAGCGTAGCTAGATTTTAATTTTTTCCGTTTTAGGTGTTTGCTTTTATTTTCAGAGTTAAATTTTCTTGTCTTGTTAATAGTTGGTTGGTTGTGTGTTTAAAGTAATTCGCGTTCACGTTAGTTGCGTTAGGCCTGTTTCAAATGTCGTGTTACTGCCGTGTCGAACTCAATTAATCGAATTAAATTCGACTTAAGGACGACGTTTGAAACCAAGTCGTGCTACCGCCGTGTAGCACGGCTACAAAGAAGTGCTACGGCCGTGTCGAACTCAATTTATAAATTAACATTTTGGATTTGCTTCGCACAACGGCTGGTCAGTGTTTTGATTGCGGCACCCGACGATTCTGGGTTCGAGATTAGGCAACAGATTATTAAATTCGACGTCTGAAACCAAGTCGTGCTGGGGTCGTGCGACAGTAGAGCCAGCTAAGCACGACAGTAGCACGACGTTTGAAACGGGCCTTACTTAGCTCTTTGATTGGTTGGAAAAACTCTAGCTCGTGCCAATTCAGTCAATCAGTTTGAAGTAAAAGGAAAACTAGCCGCTGGTGATCGGATGACTTGCTAGCACCCAATTTCCCGCGCTTGACGTCGGGTGACTTGCCATTGGTTCGAAATCTGTGCATGGCACGTCTGTTATGACTGGTAAGCGTAATTTCTTTCGTTTGGCTTTACGACTGCACTAAACTGAAAAACGCTCAGTATTCATTTTTTCGGCAAAAGTTTCTAGGTAAGAATTCTTTCACTGAGTTCCGTGAGGATCTGGGCCGAATTTACCCACACACTTTTTTAAGTCTCACTTATTGCAGGCTCATGCTGCTAGTCTATGAATTAGGTTTAATTATTGTCCTTGAAAAGCCTCTATGAGGAAAGTCAATAAAGGATGCATGTATTTATGTAGGACAATCCCTTGTTTTATTAGCATAAGCCCAAATATACGATTTTAGTCACCCCCAAACCAATTGCAATCAGCAGATCTTGTAGGGTTACCCATTTTCCACGACGTTGCACGATGGTAGGCTTCGATATATATAAAACGAAACAAATCCGACAACCTGCCTAAAAATCTAACAAAGTGCCTAATATATCGACCATTTACCGTTTTTAGCCGTATTAAGAAGTTAATTGGATCATCATAGCTCTGGACTTAGGTTCTTTCCAAAAGAGACAAAACATGCACACGTTGTTGCACTGCGGACCTACAATAGTCTTTCAGAAATGATACATACGAAAAAGCTTAGAGCTGTTGGAGCGCAGATTGTGATGAACATGCACCTGCAGGTGCTCACAGATATCATTACACATAGATTATTGATCACTTATTGTAACTGTAAATTTATACTAGGCCGCACAGAGTTAAAAGTCCCCTATTTTTCGGTGAGATTGATGAGACTCGTTCTTGAGACTTAACTACTGAAGGAGCCTCTACTGAATACGGTGTGTTGTGTGGGCGAGGAGAGGCGAAGAAAATAGACGGTCTGAATAACAGCGAGTGCCTGAACCTAAGGCATCGTTTACACGGACACGGTTTCATGGCCTCGAAACCGCATCAAAAACAACACGGTTTCGAAGTGTTTACACGGAACCTATCGAACCGTTTACGTCATGGCGATCTCGTACTCAAGCATTCTTCTGGAATCATAACACCGTCCAAAACGTTGTCCCATCAAATACGAGTTCTCCCATGCCGAATCCAGAATCGTCGTTTTGCTTTTCTCGTCGTCACTCTGGAGCGTATCGACGAAAAAGTCAACATTTCAAGACATCTCTGCCTGTTATTACGATATGCCTCTCGATTTATAGAGAGTAAAATATCTTAAAGCTGAAAAAGCGAACTTAAATTGTGATTGTGTAAAAAAGCACTGCACTCCGTGCGAGGTTCACCATATTTACCCTTCGTGAACCAGACAATTTCGCACAAAAATATGTAACCGTTTTCAAATCGATGCGGTTTCGCCGTTTACACGACCAATGAAACCGTATCGTTTTGAAAACGCTCCACTTTTGAAAGCGTATTCAAAACGACCCGGTTCTGATACCGAACTCGACCGGCGCCGTGTAAACGAAAGGCGTAACCGCATCGAAACCGATGCGGTTACAAATGAAACCGCGTCCGTGCAAACAGTGCCTAACTTCCGGTGCTACATCTCGGGCCATCGGCAGGCTGCACACAATTTCCCGCCAAAACTTTCCCGAAAGAATGCAAATTCGGCGTCTTCCGAACAAGCCTTCCCAGAATCTGTTCACTTTGCTCTCGGAAGGAGAATGAGCGAAATGCTATTGCGTAAGAACGACAATTGTTGCACGATCATTGCTCAGTATTTGTCGCTTAAAGGGGCAGTGTCACGCTATTGTACCATCACTTTAAAAAGCTTAAAACTGCCAATGCATCAGTGGAAACCTTAAAATAATGGTCTAGTTTTGTTGCCAAAGACTGTAGTACTGCATTGACACCATAAACATCTGTATTCCATGTAAGATGACGAGGATGGAAATGGATTGAAATTTGAAAAAACTTGCCAGTTTTTTCAAAATTTCAAGCTATGCATTGAAAAATCACCAAAAAAATTATTATGGTTAGTTCTTCTTGCTAAAATTTCATTGGAATTCATCTTGTTGATTCTGTAGAAGCATTTTTTGCACGATAGCAGATAAAAGGCAGTAATTTTGGCAGAATTGAACCCAAAACAGCAAATATCCCGGTGACAGTGCTCCTTTAATAATAAGGTTTGTGATTCGGAGCGCTCGACAGGGAACTGATTAAACGGCGCCTTGCTTTGATCAATGTGACAATATTGTTAGCCTGTGTACATCCACCTCCTCCCCTCAAATAAATCGGGGAGAGAGACGAATGAGGGGAGGAGGCGGATGTACACAGGCTATAAAATTGTATGCAGGCATAAGATTCAGGAACGTAGGAATCTAACGGTATAGAAGTTAAAAAAAAAAAAGCAATTTAGTACCATACATTTTCTGGCTCCCATCTCCTCTTCAAGGTTATCGAGATGGAAATCAATATTATCATACCTGTAAAGCGTTAAAGAATAAATAGACCGATATTCATTTTGCGACTCTCCAATAATTCATTCTTGTGTTTTTCCGGTGTGTAGATAATCTCTATGACCGGTCTCCATGGTTAAAGGAGCTCGGTCACGATATTTTTGGTCATTAGTAGAGACATTAAAAAATGCATCTAAATAATGGGAAACAGTTAAATAACAATTTATCAGGGAAGATAAGCTTCACAGAGACAAGGATAAATGCAAATATGGCGAGGATGTTATGGTGAAGGATGGAGAAGATTGAAACGGATTACAAATGATCTCTTTGAAAATCGAGACTAAACTTAGTAAAAATACTAAACGAAGAAACAGGCACAATTAATAAGAATATGTAATAGAACTGTTTGGTATTAAGTTGGTCATTGCTTTTATTTCATTTGGTGGCTTCTAAAGAAGCCGTTTTTTTTAATCGGAAAGACGTGCTCACAGGGTCTGAGCAACTGAAGGTATTTCTTCCTGAAGATCTGATCCATGTCGTAGCTTCCTTTAAAGTTCTAAATTTTCTATATCATTTGAAAATCAGCATTACATGACAGATGGTCCAAATGGAGAGACTGGACGTAAATATAGACCATTTATCAGCTATCAGTTAAAAATTTCAGCTGCTTCTCAGTTATCATCAATTCTTTGCGCTCCTATTTCCACCTGTCAACTTGAATTGTAGTCATTTGTAAGTCATTGATTCAATGTTGAGCAATGTCTTCTTATTTTGTGTTTCTTTTTAGTTTTCGGGAACTGTATTTAGCTCCTTCTCACAACACAAGCGGAGAACTTGTAAAACTTTAGCCCAAGCGTTTCAAGTTGCAATCCACTTTAACTCTCGCCATCCGTGTCCACATAGGCTTATTACAGCTTTGGTAATTAATTTTAAAACGTCACTGAAGTATTCTTTTTTTTTTAGTTTTCTTTATTTTCAATCTCTCTTTCAACTTTCAAAGTAGTATTAAAAACCCTTGACACTTATAGCCTCCTCCATATCTTGCGCTCCTGCTTTCCACAGTCAGTTGAAAATGCGGCATTTTTCAGACGACTGACATGATTTTTCCAACTATTTGCGCCAGCAGTCAGTTAAAACCTAATTCCGCTCTTTCTACAGAGAAAAGATGACAAACAAAAAAGCCCCCCCCCCCCACCCCGAAAAAAAAAAACCGAACCAAAAATTCTGGAAACTGTTAAAGTGAGATTAAATACTTATTCGTTCTTCATTTTTTTGTAAATAAAGGCATTGGTCTCTTGCGGCAAGTCCTCTTTGCCGAAATATGGCATCTTCTCTTTCGAGACCATTTTCCATGTTCCAGTCTTTTCCAGGTCAGCCATCTTCGCCTCATAATCCTTCAGATCGTCGTTACGGATGTTGAAACAAAGCAGACCTCCTACAGTAAGGGAAGACAAAACAACAAATGGTCAGTGTGAAGAAAGTTAACGATTTCGAAGGCTAATGCCTCAGTTTGGCCCCACTTTTTATGTGCAAAAGAAATTAACTATTTTCCCTGTTCCAATACAACATTTCTCGGGAGGGAAAAGGAGAGAGGCGCTTCGCCTGAAGACTGCTCCAACATTCAGACGGACCTTGGAGGTTCACGCTCGTATTCCTTTTATGCGAAAGGAAGCTTAAGCGGTGTGTGATGGAAGAGGTATACCAGTGAGTTTGACGGTGTCCCATTCATATTTTACGTTTTGCCATTTGTGTCTGTAAGAAGCAAACAATTCAATGTCTCCAAAGTAGAATTCTCACAGAGACCAGTAACACTGTAGTTTTGTCTTCGAAACTGTTCTTTTATCGGAAAATCAATTTTTATTAAAAGCTGATCATTTATAAATTTTCGGTACCCGGGTCTCGCTTTAATTCAATGTTAGTCACATTACTGACCTACTTTTTCTTCCTAGCTACATCGAAATTATTTTCTACGCTCTGCGTTAAGTACTTGTCTTTCCTCCCGATATTTCTCCTGTGAATTTTCTTTGCTTCCAATAACTCTTTCAACTTTCCAAGTGATGTTAAAATCTCACGACATAGCTCCTTTTAAACAGCGGACGTGGACACTCAGTATTAGGGAGCTTTAGCAACGACGACGGCGACGGCAATGAAAACGTCACTTCAAAATAGAACTTCTCGTTTTTGTAACGCTTTCGCTATTATTCCAATTTGTTCAACTTGGAAAATACTGGCGAGCTATTCAGGGACTAAATTGTTATGAACGCCGTTAACGTAAGGAAAAAGAAAGAAAACTTTACAGTCACACGCTCCCGTTCTCGAGAAAACCTAAAATTTGGTCATTTCACGTTGTTGTTTTGCTGAGGACGGCAAAGAAATGTACCAAAGCTATATGCAAAACGCACGTTCAGAGCCATAGTTTTTGCTCAAGAAACCTATTGTTTTGTGACGTTCTTGTTGCCGTTGCCGTCGTCTTTGCTAAAGCTCCCTATTAACTCTTACCTGGCTTCACCATCCTGATCATCTCGACAAGGGCTTCGGCTTGCACATGCGCAGCAAGGAGAGTTCCGACGCAGATCAGCACGTGATATGCGCATGTGTCGATCTCTGGATTCCGCTGCTCGTTCAGTGGTGCGCAGATGAACTTCTAGTACACTTTCTTTTTCTTCGCTTCCTCCAACATCTCTGGTGAAATGTCGAGTGCGTCGACATTGGTGTAGCCAAGCCGGGCAAGGGCGGCACCAACAAGCCCGGTCCCTGCTCCAGTGTCAATTATCCTGATCTCGCTTTTGGCTTCTGATGGGTAAGCCTTCCTGATGGCGACATCCAGGGCTTCATTCAGTGGCTTGTGGTAAGAAACACACGCTGTATGCACGACGTCCTAAATAAAGAGGCATTACTTTCAACACAACTCTAAGATTTCCGCTGACATTGGTCTTGAAAGTGACGTCATCGGGATGATAAACTCCCTGTACCACGACTTGGAAAAGTATCACGGTCAAATGCTGGTAGAAAGAGTCTTAGGCCTTTTGGCCGCTGGAACTGATGGAATGAATTCAGACGACATTCTCAATATTTTAAGTTGTGACGAGGAGCTCTTAAAAGACGTGTTGGTCTGGCACGAACCACCCAAACGCCGCTTGCCACCCCTATTGCTGGCTCGTCTAAAGCACGATCTTGGCCCCTTTTTAGTGGAGAGGGGTGCATACGGAGTGTCACTACTGGCTCTGTATCACAGGTGCGACTCTTCCGTTTCTATGTTAAGTGTTGATTTAATAACGTACTTCAAAAAGGAAGCTTATGCCCTGTGTAATATATATATATGTGATTAGTGTCAACTACGGATGTAACAAATGGTAAGAAAATTGTTCGGTGTACAAAACACTGAGGGGCTATGTTTATTAAACTGCTCAGTTTTTTATCTGGAATTTATTTCAAAAAAAGTTGTTCAAAGATAGGGTAACTTTAACCAGCGGAAAAGTTGCCATCCGGCGGATAAAATGTATTGCAACTCACACATTTTATCCACCGGATAGCGATTTATCCGCCGGCCGGATAGAATTATCCTTAATTTGAACAACTGGGGCCTGGACGTTAAAGAACAAATAGGACCTATTGGAAATCGTCAAAAAGAGACTAACAACCGACATTGCAGGCTTTTTCTCGGGAGAAAATTATCCCCTATTTGATCAACTGGGGCCTGGAAGTTAAGGAACAGCTTTAACCTCAATTGCGCATGCCTTTGCTTGGCTTAGGTCTTAAAAGGCAGCCTCCTTTCAGCTAGAAAACACCATATATGGTTTCAAACTGCAACTATATGCCGGCACTTCTCAGTAGAATTAAGAATAACGCCCATCTCTTCTACTCAGGCTTATTAAGGCAAGACTAGAAGCCTAATCTGAATAAAATCAAAAGAGAATCATACCATTATGTAGATACAGGAGAAAACCGTCAAACTTGGCAGTCAGATAAAACTTGATTTCCACTAATTAATAGATTGTTTTCGTTTAAGTGCGGAACATCTTGGTCACGTGACCAGTAAATCGGGATCTAAGCTAACTCGTTCCATTAACAGACAGTTTCTAGAGGTGGCTAGAGAAAGATATCTCAAAAGAAATCGTCACAAAGAGACTAACAGTAACATTGCGGACTATTTCTTGAGAGAGTTTCACGAAAAATATGGCAAAGACCGCGATATCCCAGCCCAGCCCCACGCCTACTCTTCGGTCGCTCTCAACCTAAGGAAACTGGACCGACTTCCTATAGCGCTGCTTGAGGCAGGCGACTTTAAGAAGCTGCGAAGTACTCTGGGGGATTTGAAATTTATCCAGGCGAAGTGCATGGCGGGAATGGGATATGGGCTCCTTGCGGAGGCCACCAGAGCTGTGAGCTGTTCTGTGGATGAACAAGTCGAATCTCAGAAGAGTTGAATTTTAAACTTTTTTAAGTCAGATTTTTCTCTCTAGATGAAACGCTAAAAGGTGAGCAGCCTTTGTTTGGTGCTTTTACTGTGGTGTTGACAGTGTTTATAGCTTGTTTCTTAATTAGTTGATTGATTGACTGAGTGACCGAGTGAGTGATTGATTGACTGATTGATTGATTGATTGATTCGTGGATTGATTAATTCATTGATTTCGCTCGGTTTAATCAAATTTAGTCTTGTGTCTACGTTTGGTGTAGGTCTATGATTAAGAACGTATTTCATTCAACATTTATTTTTTTTAACCAAGTACTCGTTAACGTAACGCTATCGAGGGGTAGAGGCTCACGGGCTTTGAGAATTAAAAGCAACCAAGAGAAATATGCATCAACCCAAGACGAGCGCTTCCTTTTCAGGTGACTGAGGATCTTCAAGATGTCTTGGCATTCTTACGCAGTGAGATTCACATCTTGAGTCGGTCCCCGATTCTGACGTACCAGCAGGCAGCAACCTATCCACAAGACCAATGGATCGCAAAGGAAGCTCAGCGCATCCGCCGAACATTTGATCAACCCGAGCCCAACAACATGCCCACCCCGGAAGGGTGCATAGAGTGGGTCAACAAACCTCAAGTTCCTGAAGCCTTCGAGCTTGAACTCAGCGGTCATTCAAAGGGTGTCCTTTCCACCTGTTTTGGGAAGGATAGCAGGACGCTGGTATCCGGATCAGCCGATGGGACCATCCGGGTTTGGGACAGTCAAACAAGGGAGCTTCATGCCCAGCTTGAGGATCATCGAGGACCTGTCACATGCTTGAGGATTTCCACGGATGGGACAATTATGGCTTCTGCCTCTGCAGAAGACAATCAGACTGTGGAGTTTACCAGGCAATAAGTGTTTTAGGTACATATATTCTACTTGCAAGATGTAGAGAGTTTAGTTCCTTCAACTTCCTGCGAAACTTATAAATTTCAATTCGATGATCCGCTTTTGCAGCTTTTACGTTCTCATAGACAAACAAAAGCTATTTATATTGCTGGGGTTACGGTAGATTCCACTTTCTTTCTTCTTTTTTCCTCGTTTTCTTGACCAATTGCGTTGGCATTTTTGTTGGCTGTCGAAGCTTCCGCCTTTCGTCCCTCTCATAAAGAATGATATATCATGATATATAGCAGTTGACATGTTATGATTATTGAATAATGCTATTGTAGGCCATTTCCGAATTCTGCCCAGCTTCTTCTTGAAAGCGAGTGCTCTTGCAAAGTTTATTATTTGGACATTAGTTTTATTTCCATATCAGGATTGAGAACTCTCATCATAACAACGAATATGCACTAAGCCTCGCTTTGATTAAGAGGTTAAAAGTGACACGGAAATGGCTTTTTAATGATAATAGTAGTGTTTAGAAAGCTGTACAAAAGTTTAGTAAACTTTAGTTAATGGAAATTCTTGAATTGGATTTTTAGCCAAGCACTTTAATTTTGTTATATTTGGAAGGATCCTCGACGGACACCAAGATCGAGTGACTTGCGTCGCCTTCTCCAAGAATGGAGACAAGATTCTTTCATCTTCCAAAGACCAGTCGCTCAAAATCTGGAACGTAAACAACGCAGAGAGCGAGGGAACGGTCCTGGGCCACAATAACTACCCTATGTCATGCACCTGGTTGCCAATGGATGAATCCGTTGCTGCCTCATGTGGTGATCAACTGGAGTTCTTCATCTGGGACCTCAACGAGAGCAAGATCACTCACACCTTAACGGGACACCAGCGAGACGATAACCCAAATTTCCCAGTCAAGGACTCTTTGGAAGGCCATGAAGACCTTGACTTCAAATCCCTTATTTGGTCAGTGTGCTTCTCGCCAGATGGAAGGCATCTCGCTTCAGCGTGTGTTGATAGTGACGTCATCTTATGGGATGTGAAGACTGGGACGAGGATCTGGACATTTAATCTGCCAAACGACGCCTCAACTGTCGCCTTTGTCCAAACAGATCATGGTACGCTTCTGGCTGCAGGATCCTCGGCTCATCACACCGTTACTCTCTTTGACGCAACCTTTGATGGCGATAGCGTTGGTGACATTAGCAGTAGTTCCAGGACCCTTGCTTTGCTGGGCGGTCATTCCGACTGGGTGTTGGATGTGGCTTTTAATGGAGATGGCACCCTACTCGCATCTGCTTCCTCTGACAAAACGGTGCGCGCTTGGGACGCAACCGCTGCGGAAAAACTGCGGGAGGCACGTTTTCATTCGGAGCGCTGTTGGAGTGTGGCTTATTCTGATGATGGAAAATGGCTGGCATCTGCTTCAGATGACTTTAAGGTGAGAAGAATGAGGCTTAATGAAATGTATTTTTATATTTCAGGCTCTTAGAATTTCATGGCCTAAAATTGCGGACATATGAGCCCACGAAGTAGCAGTTGTTTTTCCGCATCTCGTGTACGAAATGATGATCGCATGCTTATCTACGAAACTAAATGGCGTAACAGCTTAGAAAGAAATGTTAACGCATGTAAATATGACTTTAATTAATAAATTCCGTTACTCATTATGGAGATTTGCCGTGACATTTATCAGAAGCTAAAAACACAATGAATCCGTTCTCAAATCGCGACACTGCGTTATCACAGTTGCAAAGTGATTTCGACTCCTTTCTAGCTCCCTTAGCTTGTTCCTCGGCCGCGTAAGATTTTGCGTACGTTAGGCCTTGGCTACATGAATCCAGTCAATTAAAACCTTTTTCTTTCCATGGTCTTTTCTCAAAGTAGGCACAGCAGTGCTTAATCAACAAAATTGTCACGAAATTTCAAGGAAATTTAAACTCGATGCAGTATTTCAAAATTAGGGCAGCCATGCCGCCGGTAAAGTTATCGAAGTCTGCTCTCTTCGATCTGCGAAGAATGTCGTTGGACGTGTTTCTTTTCCTCGCTATTATAATATATAGTCAGTTCTATTAGTGATTCTGACTCAGTTTAGGTCCTGTCGCCGTAATGATTATTGTCATCGTTATTTCTTCCCCTCTGTTAATTACCAGGTATGCGTTTGGGACATGGTGGCGTTCAAAGTTTCTCTGATCTACGAGGGGCACGAACAGAAAAGAACCTTCTCCTGTGGAATCCGGGCATGTTCCTTTTCCAATGACTCCAGCCTGGTCGCCAGTGGTGGAGACGAGCTCAAAATTCGTATTTGGTCACGGGAGTCTGGTAAAGACAAGATCGTGTTGAATTACGGCGATTCTATGCTTCCTTGGTGTCTGCGATTCTCTATGGATGACAAGCGGTTGATCTCCGTCGGCGAGTTTACCAACGGCGCAATCGTTTGGGATTTAGAAACGCAAAGCAAGGTTAGCATTTTGGGAGGGCATGACCGCTTCTGTCAGTATACTGAGTTTTCGCCATCAGGAAAGTTCATCCTCACCACCTCCATCGACAACACCGCAAGAATCTGGAACAGCACCGATCTCAAGCACGTTACCACTGTATCGCAGCCTGATTGGGTAACCTGCGCTTCGTTTTCACATAACGAGCAGCTACTAGCTACTTGCTCAAAGGATGAGTTGGTTCGTCTGTGGAGTACCAGTACATGGCAAGAGGTCTGCGTGATGAAAGGTTACGATTCTGAGATCAGGATGGTCAGCTTTTCACCCAATGACAAGTTACTGGCGAGTGGGGCCTTGGATCAAACTATCCGCATCTGGGATTGTGATACTGGCCTCCAGGTTCAAGTGCTCTACGCGGCCTCCGGGATTTGAGGACTAGCCTGGCACCCGACTGACGACGATTTGCTGACAGCTGGAGACGCTGTTGGCTACCTGTACTTCTTGAAGCTTCACAAACGACTCGCAGCAAAGGAATTGAAAGAGTAGAGACGTTTAGTGCAGAAGAGTAGCTACTTATCTCAAATTACAACGACTCCAAAAAGTCTTTAGCCACGAGCTCGAGAAACGTTAAACATCTGGTCACGTAGCGGATTATTTATATAGAATCTGATTTAAAATTTGCTAGTTCTTTAGGAATTTGCAGATTGAAAATAAGGGTCGTTAGCCCAATGACATTCTTTCTTGCTTCCTCGGGAATGGGAGTAAGTCCAATCTCTCTTTTCTGGAGTTCTTCATGATCAGCTTTCGTCAGACTGAATGATATTTGCCTTGTGATATTTCACAGGAACGGCCTAAGTTTTTATCCTTACCTTCGGTGTTAAAAACTTTGTTCCGGTATTCATTTTCTTTCCTTGGCAGCTGCGGAGAATTTACCTTATTCGCGTCAGTTGGAGCTTCTGTTTAATTGGTCAATGCCCTACGGATGATTTAGATGTCGATCAATATGCATCTTTAATTAATATTTATGTTGTAGGTGGGTGAACACCGATAGCCGACAGACCAGGCACTGAATTATTCGATACACTTCTAAACATCTTGGTTAAAACAAGAAATTAAAATAAAACGGTGCTATACCTCCCACACAAATTAAGAGGAGTTAAAATAAAGTGCTACTTTTGTAAGGCGCTGATTGCCAAATACTCGCAAGACTAGCTAGCCTTTCTCGCGAGTCTCGCGACCTCGTCGTTTGGGAGAGTGACGAAGTTCGGAGGAGAAGTAATTTTCCGAAACTGGAAATGTTTCTGTAGGGTATTCTGAGTCAAAGTATTGACTCCCCCCCACCCCCACCCCACCCCATCAAAAATTCCTGTATCCGTCCCTGCACGTGCTTGATTTGCATCTAGGTTCCTTCTGTCAAAGTTTAAATACTGATGTGAAATGTTCCTTTCCCCAACGCCTTAACGTTACAGGTTACAATCCAATTATAAGTTTCCAGAAAAAAAAAAAAAAAAAAACAGCAACCCCTCATTCTGCTACATGGTGAACTGATTTTTGAAATCAGAAATAGGATAAACTTCAAAGGGCCTTTTCTTTCTTTTTAAAGGAGCACGGTCACGATATTTTGGGTCATTATTGTAGAGATAAAAAAAATTCATTCAACTAATGCGAAACAGTGAAATAGCAAATTTTCAGGGAAGATTAGAACCAAAGAGACAAGAATAAATGCAAATATGGCGAGGCTGGTGAAGGATGGAGAGGATGGAGAAGAAACTCCTTTAAAGCCGGAATTTGCCGATCTTCATTTATTTGCGTTGCAGTTGCAAGATTAAGGGTTGGTTGTTCGATAAAAGGAAAAACAGAGAAGCGAGAGTTATCGGAACATTTATCCTGTATGTACAGGTTGCCTACGCTTTGAAAGGTCCAGCAAATGGCGATCATCTTCATTTGTCTGAACTGTATTTATTCTTGGAAAGGCTTTTATTTTAGTGATCCAAATTAACGATTCTTGAAAGACCAAAATAATAGAATCTAGGCTGCTTTTGGGCTAGCGAATGTTGAGTACTTTCGCGAAATGAACTCAAGGACATTGGTGAGAGAAGCAAATGTGACTAAGAGGGTGGGGGCCAGGCAGAACGACGAATTAGAGGGCAGGGGGCGGGGAAACTACACCAATGACTATATTAAACGGCACTCGCCCGCCAAAAAAAAAGATAAGAAGAAGAAGAAAGAAAGAAAACCGCCTGAGTTGCGGGCTAGAGAGAATCAACACATTTTATACCTTTCCTTTGAAATTTCGTTGATATGAGCCTTTTACTTGTCAGTTAAAGATTTGTGGATTCCATCTCAAAACCAATATTGACGCGTCACGTAATCAGGTAAACTAAGGCCCAACTTTCTGTTCCTTCTTTAGCTCAAAATTACTAGGCTATCTTTTCCTCTTTTCTTCCCTTGCGATTCTAGAAGAAAATGAAGATGGGATGCGCACATTAGTGCAAAACAAAACGGTAAAATAGACTGTAAAGTAAGGGAGAGTTTCTGTTTAATTCAGCAGTACAATGACCATGTGTTGTACTGAGGCCATCGCAGCTCTGGTGAAACAGGCAAGATGGAATTCGTTTATATTTTTACCCTAAATAAGCTACAGAACAAGCAGAAAAATTGTCAGCATTTTCATTCTTTAATCTTATCATTGTGAGACGTCGTACAACAAATATTAATAAGTTTAAGGATCAAGCTATAGTTTCATGCCGACCTGAGGAAACCTGTTCGAACCCAAACCAGCAAGAATTCCATATCAGGCTTTAAAAAACTGCAAATAATCAACTACAACAAATTAATGCTTCTGTTTTACTTCTTTCTTCAAACTCGGCATAATCAGCTTTAGTTCTTCGTATTTGCACGTTTGTCTGCTGTAGACTGGGCACGCGAAGAAAAGCTTCCTTTCTCCACTCCGCCGCCATGTTGTTTCGCCTCAGCACTCTGTATACGAGCAGCATCTTTCTGTGTCATTTCATGTTTCGGTTTTCCCCCACTCTGCTGGTCTCCTTGCTTGTCCATTGCTCAACGTACCTTTCAGAAGCAAATAAACGAAAAATAATTATAAGAAATTGGATGTTGACGTCTACAACCGACACTGCGTAAAATAGACAACGCCAAATAACTCCATTGTGAAACGTAATTGTAAATTCAGGAATCGAATATATACTTTACTGGCGTTCAACAGTAAAATCTCCTTTACCTGAAATAAATACATATTAACAAGACTAATACAACGTTTTTAGCTACTCGACAGAGGAAAATAGGCGTTCCTCATGTTTCGAATACTGTCTCTATAGATTGATTGAGGAGAGATATATCGGGTCGGTACATTTCACTGACCCCCAGTCCATGGACTACCATGATGGACTACCGAAATGGACTACCTATATGGACTGCTAAATGGACTACCAAAAATGGACTACCCTTAATTACTTACCTTGAAAAAAAAAATTAGTAAAGTTTGGTTGTTTTCATCGATTGATCGTGATCTCCACCATCTTGATATTTGGTAAGTAAGTCATGTATGGGGACACATTATGTACCAATATATTTTTTAAATGCTGCTGTTCAGCTGTTCTGCGGGCGCATTCACTTGTCGTGCATGATGGCTGATAGGCTGCAGCTGGAGTAAAAATTTGATTTATAATCTTCCAGATGATTCCTTGCCTGGCAGTCATGATGTTCAGAATGGTAAGTGACAGAAGAAGATACAACTCAAAAATAGATCACATGACCAGGCTCAGGGAGGTACTCCCTGAAAAATTGGGTGGGGGTGCAGCCTGCTTCCCAAAAGCCTTACCTTTTTTAAAGTGCACCTAGCCCCAGGAATAGTTATTTTTTTTTCCGCTAATATAATACTTTGTACATATTCCAAAAACATGTAGCATTTATTTCCAGCCTTTAGAGTTTTTTATGGGGCTTACAATAAACTATGCATCATTTGGTACACGACCAAGTCAGCTGGGGCGTAAAAAGTAAAAAGTCGAAATTTGGTTATAAAAAATTAAAGGCAAAATGCGTTTTGAATAGGTGCAAAGATTAATTTTAGCGAAAAAAAATATTTTGGTGTTGGGGGCACTTAAAGACCAAAATATCTGTGATTTTCCCAACCCTATCTATAACGAACGATTATAAATTTAAATTTTTACTCACCATCCAGCATGTCAGCCATCACACGAGACGAATGAATACGCCTGCAGAACAGCTGACCAGCAGCATTTAAAAAATATCAAGATGGTAAAGATCACGATCAATCGATGAAAACAACCAAACTTTACTTTTTTTTTTTTCAAGGTAGGTAATTAAGGGTAGTCCATTTTTGGTAGTCCATTTAGCAGTCCATATAGGTAGTCCATTTCGGTAGTCCATCATGGTAGTCCATGGACTGGGGGTCAGTGAAATGTACCGACCCAGATATATCACTCATATCATAGTTAGTCTCCTCTACTAACTATGCTCATATGAATGTATTTTTCCTTCTTCATCGCTAACCCAAAGGTTTTCAATTTTTGAATATTCTACGATTTGGAAACAGGCAGCAAGAAAGAAGATAATATATACAAGTACCTGAAGGGAATTCAGACTATCTTTTCCCTGGTGTCTGCTCTTCGATCGAACCTTTGTCCTACGTACAAGAGATGTTGTGCAGCGTTGCCTTTCCATTGTCCCTTTTATTTCCGAGAAAATTACGTCAGCATACATTATAAATAAATTACCATCACATGCTTCTCAGCTGAGATGGGGGCATACGTATCTTCTAGATTAATCAATGAAAAAGACTGGAAAGGTTACAAATTAAACGCAAAGTTACCAAGTAGCTAGTAAGGACAGGGTGAATTCAAGTGGAACTTTCCACCAAAACACATCGGCCCGCTAATTAGTTTTTCCATGTACTTAGCCAAGATGTTTCCTAGAAAATGACGTCATGGCGGTTATAAACAAAAACAGAAACAGCCTTTGGCACAAAGCTACAAGGTAACAATACTTCAGTTCTCGGAAATGCGCTTTCAATTATCGTGGACATGTAGGAGCTTTCTTGGAAATATGGTTACGAGTCGCACATGCAAGGGAGGAGTGGAAAGTTTGAGAACAAATCAAATGTCTATGCAGTCCTCGCTGTGAAAGATCAGAAGATAGTACGTAATTTTCCCCAGACTGCATAGATTCTAGTGGAAATCCGTGTTTAGTGATCGTATGATTCTTGGCACAATGTTATAACAAGCTATAATAGGTTCATCCGGGTGTTCATGAATGATCCTGCAACCCCAATAACACCTAAAAAATCTTGAATATACTCGACAATTAATTTAGGATTCTTGTTTTCTCACCGCAGATGCTTTCAAACGTTACAAATTCTACAATTTTGGAAAAAAAGGAAGTAAGAAGTCAAATATTTAGCCGGATCTGGAGCAAATTCAGATGAACTGTGCTCTCTTAATTCTCTATTCTTCTGCCCTGTGTCCTTGGAACAAGAGTTGTTGCCTACAGTTGTTTTTGAGTTTATCGATTTTGTAAAAAAAAGGAGGAAGTACGAATACTGACATTTAGGTACCTGGAGAAAATCCAGATAAACTATTTTCTCTTAATATTATGTCCTTGGTACAAGAAATGTTGCCTACAGTTGTTTTTGAGCTTAAAAAGTTTTTTTTTTACGAAGAATCTAGAAGGCAGACGATGAATTAAAATCGCATTCGCACCACCTCACACTTGATAAATATTTCTAAAGGTTACAAAAGTGTTTCCAAGAAAACAGCTTCGTAACAATTTTTTTTTTCTCAGAAATAACTTGTTGTAAACAGCTAAGACAACACTTCCTTGAAAGCCTGGTTTTCATATGTCGGGAAAATCCCAGACGGTCGGGGATTTCACTATTTCTCGAACGTCCCAGACTTATGCCGAGATAACGATCACCGCAGAAATCTGGGATGCATCGGCAAAATAGAAACCTTCCCGATTTTCCCGATTTGTCCCTGATCATCCCAGACGATCGGGGATGTTTACGATCTCCAGTTTTCATTAATGGGCATAATCTGGGACGGTCGCCAAACAGTGAAATCCCCGACCGTCTGAGATTTTCCCGACATATGAAAACCAGGCTTTAGCTTTCTCGGAAACACTCCTGACCAGTTTTTTTTTGATGACAGGTACTACATTTCTAGGAAATATTCTCATGAAGTGCGCCAAGGGAGGGGTGAGAAGGTGCGGTAGTAGATGTTTTAGATGTCTCTTAATTCCAGGGCTGAAGTCCTTGCTTTGAAAGATCAGAAAGTAACAGTCCCTTCACCTCCCCCCCCCCCCCCCCACTTCCCCCCACCCATTCCCTAAATGTATAAATTCTTGGAAAGCCGTGTTAAGTGATCCATATGATTCTTGGAAAACAATAAGAGAGAAAAACAAAGCAAAGAGGAACCTCTACGAGGCAATTCCACGTTGTTTGATGGATGGTTTCACAGCTGGTTTCCATTTAGCCGCCATTATAAAGATATTTGGGATTTCTGCAAACCGTAATATGTTATCATGTTTTCTTGTCTTCATTTATTGTGTTTGCTATTCCATGATCTAGGGTAAGTCGGTTGAGGAAAAAGTATAAACTGAAAGTATAAAAGACAAACTGAAGCCGGCTCGGTGGCTCTGTAATTAGCTGGTGCTCTCTAGAATTTGCAGTGGTGACGTAAAAATGCAAATATGGAATGCAAAATTCCACAACCCATCATTAAAGGAAATCCATGATAGTCTTATCTTGTCTTATAGTCTCTATTGGATGAACTCACTTCTAAAACTAACTTTCAACTAGCTAGTAGGGGTCTGCTGCTTTGATTTCCAAGCCGAGCAATTTATTTTTGTAGCACTCTTTCGACAGGTTCTTGAACCAGTATCGAATATATTTCAATCCTCATTTATTCTACTGCTTAAACCAAACTACAGGACAGACAGCGTTTACTGTCTCATCGTGTAAGACGATAGAAAGTTAAACTATGTGCAAACTACTTTCAGAACGTTCCATTGATTAAAGATGATCAGCAAGTGCACTCTTACAATTAATGTTTTAGTCAGATTATTTCTTCTATACAGATTATTTTTATCCCCAGGCTTAACTGTTTTTTTATAGAGACTCTTGTCCTTCGGCCATTGAAGCTTTATAAGACAAACAATACATAAAGCGGTTATTTCGGTTCTCCCTCGGTCTGCTTGCCTTCTTGCTTGTTCTCGTTTTCATGTTTGTCTGCTGCAGCCTGGGCACGCGCTGCAAAGCCTCCTTTCTCCACTTCACCGTCATTTTTTTTCGCTTCGGCCCTTTGTATACGCGAGGCTGCTTCCTTTGTCATTGGATTTTTCGGTTCTCCCTCGGTCTCCTTGCTTTCTTGCTTGTCCGCCATTTTAAATACTTCTTTTACGGCAGCAAATAAACTGCAGAGATAAATAAAATTTGACGTTGATTTTCTGCAATAGACGCTGCGTATATGCTAAAGAAAGCGCGTTTATAAAGCAATACTTGAATGGCGACCTATGAACCTGACTAGCATACTAAAGTTGCTATTCAAAAGACGAAACGATTTTGTCTTTAGCTACAGGCTAGGAAAAATCGAGGCAATTCCTTTCCCTTGAAAGCAGTCCTCGTGCTTTGAAGCTATATGCATACAATGTCTTGGCTTGGTAATACAGTCTTCGTGCATAACGCTGATAACCGTTTAATTTCGGAGAATGGTAATATTGACTAAAACGTCAATGCAATCAAAAAAATTGATTTATACTTAAAATTTTAGCTTGGCCGAGAGCCCACAAAAAGGAACGTTTGATAAATAAGCTTAAAGTATCGATGAAAGGTAAAATACAGCAATTTTACACTCCATCTATAATGAAATATTATTTTACTAATCGCGATGGCCTAACAGAAATTAATTGATAAATTACCTCGAGCAAATTGAAGTCGATCCGAATGTTTCCCTCTTTCGATGTCAAACTTTTGTTGAGTTTTACAAGTCGGTGCATATTATATAAGGCCTTGTTAAAATTATCTTTCTTAGAAAAGCGACGTCAACTTTATCAATTTCTCGGAAAAGTTACTGAAAAATTCATGAACTATAGGATTGAATAACAAATTGTGCGTGGCATTAGTGGAAAAGTGCATAATTCAGTCTGGTTTAAATTTAAAACAACAGCGTAATGTTTTCCAGCAATGTCTGTTCTTGTTCTTCAACCTGATCGATCTTCCGTTTTCTTGATCAAATTTGGACTCGAAAAAGTGTGGAAACGTTAAAGCTACTGAAGTGTTATACATGTAATTAGACTCAGACGTTTTTCTGGTGTTATATTCTGGCGTTTAGTGGAATTAATAATGAGGCGCGGCGTGCTGTCCTTGGCGAAGAAATGTCAAAAACATTGATCGCGATGATTCAAACCCAACTATATAGTGAAAATTCCTCCGCCGGAGCTTCACTGTGCAATGGGATCCTATGGAATCTAATCATCGGTTGATCAATCATTCTCCATATAGCTCGAAACATAACACGCCATAAACACGCCTTTTTTTTTTTCTGTGCGTTTATTAGTGTAGGGGTTCCTTATTGTTATAAATTACGTCTTTCTGCGAAATAATATGAAGTCAATGTAATCATTTTCGTGGAAAACTCAGGAGACACACTTGTATACGATTAAGCTGGCGAAGCGAAACGCTTGGGGCTAGAAGCCCCAACCCCTCCCCCATCAAGGATTGTATTGACCGCCTCAGGAGCCCATCACCAGGAGCGTACAACTGCCCTATATTACTGTCACGGCGTTTTCACAGACCAATTTATTTTTAGATTGAATTTTCCGCCAAAATCAGACTCCTGCAGGAGTCCAATGACCAATCACATGTCGCTGCACGTGCCACAAGGATCTACACGCACAAAGCCTTCGTTTTCGCTCATTAAAACTATTGTTTTGTGGCGCTCTCGTTGCCGTCGCCATCCTTGTTGTCCTTTTTCGCGGGAAAAGATAGTCTAAAAATAGATCGGTCTGTAAAAATGCCGTGACAAAGGCTTAGTATGAGAGTTGTACGCTCCTAGTAATGGGCTCCTGCCGCCTCAGGAGCCTCAGTAATTTCAACCGAACTAAAACAGTCATAATGCCGGAACAAAACACCAATTAAGGAAGTCTCTTGGGGAAGACGATTCTTTAATATCACTTTCTTCAATTAAATTTAAAGTTCTATATTAACCCCTAGCTAGATTTTAATTTTTTCCGTTTTAGGTGTTTGCTTTTATTTTCAGAGTTAAATTTTCTTGTCTTATAGTTGGTAGTGATTTTCAATTGTGTGTTTAAAGTAATTCGCGTTCACGTTAGTTGCGTTAAGCCTGTTTCAAACGTCGTGTTACGTTACTGCCGTGTCGAACTCAATTAATCGAATTAAATTCGACTTAAGCACGACGTTTGAAACCAAGTCGTACTACTGCCGTGTAGCACGGCTACACGAAAGTGCTACTGCCCTGTCGAACTCAATTTATAAATTAACATTTGCTTCGCACAACGGCTGGTCAGTGTTTTGATTGCGGCACCCGATGATTCTGGATTCGAGATTAGGCAACAGATTTTATTTTACGGAATTAAATTCGACGTCTGAAACCAAGTCGTGCTGGGGTCGTGCGACAGTAGAGCCAGCTAAGCACTGCAGTAGCACGACGTTTGAAACGGGCCTTACTTAGCTCTGTGATTGGTTGGAAAAACTCTAGCTCGTGCCAATTCAGTCAATCAGTGTGAAGTAAAAGGAAAACCAGTCGCTGGTGATCGGATGACTTGCTAGCACCCAATTTTTCCCGCGCTTGACGTCGGGTGACTTGCCATTGGTTCGAAATCTGTGCATGGCACGTCTGTTATGACTGGTCAGCGTAATTCCTTCCGTTTGGCTTTACGACTGCACTAAACTGAAAAACGCGCAGTATTCATTTTTTCGGCAAAAGTTTCTAGGTAAGAATTCTTTCACTGAGGTTCGTGAGGATCTGGGCCGAATTTACCCACACACTTTTTTAAATCTCACTTATTTCAGGCTCATTCTGCTAGTCTATGAATTAAGGCCGGTTAAGCCGGTTACAGACGAGCAAGTTTTCCTTGACAAGTTTTGACTTGACAAACTTTATTTGCTGGTGTGTAAAGACAAATTTTGTCAAGTTTTTCCTTGACAAGTGCACTTGTTCAAAAACTAGCGTGCTAGTTTTTGAACAAGTGCACTTGTCAAGGAAAAACTTGACACATTGCAGAACTTGTTCGTCTGTACGGGTCGACAAGGAAAACTTGTCAAATAAAATGTTGTCCGCTGTGTAATTGAATTGCTGGCTACAGTGAATACTTGCCAAAGAAAACTTGTTCGTTCGTTCACACCAGCAAATAAAACTTGTGAAGGCAAAACTTGTCAAAGAAAATTTGTCGTTCATAAATATGAGCAAATAAAAATTGTCAATGACACTTGTCAAGGAAAACTTGCTCGTCTGTAACCGGCCTTACAGACGAGCAAGTTTTCCTTGACCAGTGTCATTGACAATTTTTATTTGCTCATACTTATGAACGACAAATTTTCTTTGACAAGTTTTGCCTTCACAAGTTTTATTTGCTGGTGTGAACACGTTTTCTTTGGCAAGTATTCACTGTAGCCAGCAATTCAATTACACAGCGGACAACATTTTATTTGACAAGTTTTCCTTGTCGACCCGTACAGACGAACAAGTTCTGCAATGTGTCAAGTTTTCCTTGACAAGTGCACTTGTTCAAAAACTAGCATGCTAGTTTTTGAACAAGTGCACTTGTCAAGGATAAACTTGACAATTTTTTCTTTAACTACCAGCAAATAAAGCTTGTCAAGTCAAAACTTGTCAAGGGAAACTTGCTCGTCTGAACCGGCTTTAGGTTTAATTATTGTCTTTGAAAAGCCTCTATGAGGAAAGTCAATAAAGGATGGATGTATGTATGTAGGACAATCCCTTGTTTTATTAACATAAGCCCAAATATACGATTTTAGTCACCCCCAAACCAATTGCAATCAGCAGATCTTGTAGGGTTACCCATTTTTCCCGACGTTGCACGATGGTAGGCTTCAATATATATAAAACGAAACAAATCCGACAACCTGCCTAAAAATCTAACAAAGTGCCTAATATATCGACTATTTACCGTTTTTAGCCATATTAAGAAGTTATTTGGATCATCATAGCTCTGACGTTGCTGCATTGCGGACCTACAATAGTCTTTAAGAAATGATATGCGAAAAAGCTTGGAGCTGTTGGAGCGCAGATTGTGATGAACATGCACCTGCAGGTGCTCACAGATATCATTACACATAAATTGTTGATCACTTATTCTAACTGTAAATTTCTGCTAGGCCGCACAGTGTTAAAAGTCCCCTATTTTTCGGTGGTATTGATGATGGGAATTCCGGTGCTACATCCCGGGCCATCGGCAGGCTGCACACAATTTCCCGCCAAAACTTTCCCGAAAGGATGCAAATTTGGCGTCCTCCGAACAAACCTTCCCCAGAATCTGTTCACTTTGCTCTCGGAAGGAGAATGAGCAAAATGCTATTGAGTAAGATAGAGCAACCGCGTTGGAAACGACAATTGTTGCTCGATCATTGCTCAGTATTTTGCCGCTTAATTATAAGGTTTGTGATTCGGAGAGCTCGACAGGGAACTGATCAAACGGTGCCTTGGCTTTGATCAATGTGATAAAATTGTTAGCCTGTGTACATCCGCCTCCTCCCCTCAAATAAATCGGGGAGAGAGACGAATGAGGGGAGGAGGCGGATGTACACAGGCTATAAAGTTGTATGCAGGCATAAGATTCAGGAACGTAGGAATCTAACGGTATAGAAGTTAAAAAGAAACAATTAAGTACCATTTCTGGCTCCCATCTCCTCTTCAGGGTTATTGAGATGGAAATCAATATTCTCATACCTGTAAAGCGTTAAAAAATAAATAGACCGATATTCATTTTGCGACTCTCCAATGATTCACTCTTGTGTTTTTCCGGTGTGTAGATAATCTCTATGACCGGTTTCCATGGTTAAAGAAGGTCGGTCACGATATTTTGGGTCATTAGTAGAGACATTAGAAAATGCATCTAAATAATGGGAAACAGTTAAATAACAATTTATCAGGGAAGATGAGTTCACAGAGACAAGGATAAACGCAAATATGGCGAGGATGTTATGGTGAAGGATGGAGAAGATTGAAACGGATTACAAATGATCTCTTTGAAAATCGAGACTAAACTTAGCAAAAATACTAAACGAAGAAACAGGCACAATTAATAAGAATATGTAATAGAACTGTTTGGTATTAAGTTGGTCATTGCTTTTATTTCATTTGGTGGCTTCTAAAGAAGCCGTTTTTTTAATCGGAAAGACGTGCTCACAGGGTCTGAGCAAGGTATTTCTTCCTGAAGATCTGATCCGTGTCGTAGCTTCCTTCACAGTTCTAGATTTTCTATATCATTTGAAAATCAGCAGTACATGACAGATGGTCTAAATGGAGAGACTGGACGTAAATATAGACCATTTATCAGCTATCAGTTAAAAATTTCAGCTGCTTCTCAGTTATCATCAATTCTTCGCGCTCCTATTTCCACCTGTCAACTTGAATTGTGGTCATTTGTAAGTCATTGATTCAATGTTGAGCAATGTCTTCTTATTTTGTGTTTCTTTTTAGTTTTTAGGAACTGTATTTACCTCCTTCTAACAGCACAAGCGGGGAACTTGTAAAACGTTAGCCCAAGCGTTTCAAGCGGCATTTTTCAGACGACTGACATGATTTTTCCAATTATTTGCGCCAGCAGTCAGTTAAAACCTACGTTCGCTCTTACTAAAGAGTAAAGATGACAAACAAAAAAGCAAAAACCGAACCAAAAATTCTGGAAACTGTTAAAGTGAGATTAAATATTTATTCCTTTTTCATTTTTTTTGTAAATAAAGGTATTGGTCTCTTGCGGCAAGTCCTCTTTGCCGAAATATGGCATCTTCTCTTTCGAGACCATTTTCCATGTTCCAGTCTTTTCAAGGTCAGCCATCTTCGCCTCATAATCCTTCAGATCGTCGTTACGGATGTTGAAGCAAAGCAGACCTCCTACGGTAAGGGAAGACGAAACAACAAATGGTCAGTGTGACGAAAGTTAACGATTTCGAAGGCTAATGCCTCAGTTTGGCCCCACTTTTTACGTGCAAAAGAAATGAACTATTTTCCCTGTTCCAATACAACATTTCTCGGGTGGGAAAAGGAGAGAGGCGCTTCGCCTGAAGACTGCTCCAACATTCAGACGGACCTTGGAGGTTCACGCTCGCATTCCTTTTATGCGTAAGGGAGCTTAAGCGGTGTGTGATGGAAGAGGTATACCAGTGAGTTTGACGATGTCCCATTCATATTTTACGTTTTGCCATTTGTGTCTGTAAGAAGCAAACAATTCAATGTCTCTAATGTAGAATTCTCACAGAGACCAGTAACGCTGTAGTTTTGTCTTCGAAACTCTTCTTTTATCGGAAAATCAATTTTTATTAAAAGCTGATCATTTATCAATTTTCGGTACCCGGGTCTCGCTTTATTTCAATGTTAGTCACATTACTAACCTACGTTTTCTTCCTAGCTACATCGAAATTATTTTCTACGCTCTGCGTTAAGTACTTGTCTTTCCTCCCGATATTTCTCCTGTGAATTTTCTTTGCTTCCAATAACTCTTTCAACTTTCCAAGTGATGTTAAAATCTCACGACATAGCTCCTTTTAAACAGCGGACGTGGACACTCAGTATTAGGGAGCTTTAGCAACGACGACGGCGACGGCAATGAAAACGTCACTTCAAAATAGACCTTCTCGTTTTTGTAACGCTCTCGCTATTATTCCAATTTGTTCAACTTGGAAAATGCTGGCGAGCTGTTCAGAGACTAAATTGTTATGAACGCCGCCGGTTAACGGAAGGAAAAAGAAAGAAAACTTTACAGTCACACGCTCCCGTTCTCGAGAAAACCTAAAATTTGGTCATTTCACGTTGTTGTTTTGCTGAGGACGGCAAAGAAATGTACCAAAGTGCAAAACGCACGTTCAGAGCCATTGTTTTTGCTCAAGAAACCTACTGTTTTGTGACGTTCTTGTTGCCGTTGCCGTCGTCTTTGCTAAAGCTCCCTATTAACTCTTCACCATCCTGATCATCTCGACAAGGGCTTCGGCTTGCACATGCGCAGCAAGGAGAGTTCCGACGCAGATCAGCACGTGATATGCGCCTGTGTCGATCTCTGGATTCCGCTGCTCGTTCAGGGGTGCGCAGATGAACTTCGAGTACACTTTCTTTTCCTTCGCTTCCTCCAACATCTCTTGTGAAATGTCAAGTGCTTCGACATTGGTGTAGCCAAGCCGGGCAAGGGCGGAACCAACAAGCCCGGTCCCTGCTCCAGCGTCAATTATCCTGATCTTGCTTTTGGCTTCTGATGGGTAAGCCTGCCTGATGGCGACATCCAGGGCTTCGGTCGGTGGCTTGTGGTAAGAAACACGTGCTGTATGCACGACGTCCTAAATAAAGAGGCATTACTTTCAACACAACTCTATCCTCCGGCCGGATAGAATTATCCCTAATTTGAACAACTGGGGCCTGGACGTTAAAGAACAAATAGGACCTATTGGAAATCGTCTAAAAGAGACTAACAACCGACATTGCGGGCTTTTTCTCGGGAGAAAATTATCCTCTATTTGATCAACTAGGGCCTGGAAGTTTAGGAACAGCTTAAACCTCAATTGTGCATTCCTTTGCTTGGCTTAGGTCTTAAAAGGCAGCCTCCTTTCAGCTAGAAAACACCATAGATGGTTTCAAACTGCAACTATATGCCGGCACCTCTCAGTAGAATTAAGAATAACGCCCATCTCTTCTACTCAGGCTTATTAAGGCAAGACTAGAAGCCTAATCTGAATAAAATCAAAAGACAATCATACCATTAGGTAGATACAGGAGAAAACCGTCAAACTTGGCAGTCAGGTAAAACTTGATTTCCACTAATTAATAGATTGTTTTCGTTTAAGTGCGGAACATCTTGGTCACGTAACCAGTAAATCGGGATCTAAGCTAACTCTTTCCATTAACACACAGTTTCTAGAGGTGGCTAGAGAAAGATATCTCAAAAGAAATCGTCACAAAGAGACTAACAGTAACATTGCGGACTATTTCTCGAGAGAGTTTCACGAAAAATATGGCAAAGACCACGACATCCCAGCCCAGCCCCACGCCTACTCTTCGGTCGCTCTCAACCTAAGGAAACTGGACCGACTTCCTGTAGCGCTGCTTGAGGCAGGCGACTTTAAGAGGCTGCGAAGTACTCTGGGGGATTTGAAATTTATCCAGGCGAAGTGCATGGCGGGAATGGGATATGGGCTCCTTGCGGAGGCCACCAGAGCTGTGAGCTGTTCTGTGGATGAACAAGTCGAACCTCAGGTGAGTTGAATTTTAAACTTTTTTAAGTCAGATTTTTCTCTCTAGATGAAACGCTAAAAGGTGAGCAGCCTTTGTTTGGTGCTTTTACTGTGGTGTTGACAGTGTTTATAGCTTGTTTCTTAATTGGTTGATTGATTGACTGAGTGACCGAGTGAGTGATTGATTGACTGATTGATTGATTGATTCATGGATTGATTAATTCATTGATTTCGCTCGGTTTAATCAAATTTAGTCTTGTGTCTACGTTTGGTGTAGGTCTATGATTAAGAACGTATTTCATTCAACATTTATGTTTTTAACCAAGTACTCGTTAACGTAACGCTATCGAGAGGTAGAGGCTTACAGGCTTTGAGAATTAAAAGCAACCAAGAGAAATGTGCATCAACCCAAGACGAGCGCTTCCCTTTCAGGTGACTGAGGATCTTCAAGATGTCTTGACATTTTTACGCAGTGAGATTCACATCTTGAATCGGTCCTCGATTCTGACATACCAGCAGGCAACAACCTACCCACGAGACCAATGGATCGCAAAGGAAGCTCAGCGCATCCGCCGAACATTTGATCAACCTGAGCCCAACAACATCCCCAGCCGGGAGGGGTGGATAGAGTGGGTCAACAAACCTCAAGTTCCTGAAGCCTTCGAGCCTTCCTTTCCACCTGTTTTGGGAAGGATAACAGGACGCTGGTATCCGGATCAGCCGATGGGACCATCCGGGTTTGGGACAGTCAAACAAGGGAGCTTCATGCCCAGCTTGAGGATCATCGAGGACCTGTCACATGCTTGAGGATTTCCACGGATGGGACAATTATGGCTTCTGCCTCTGCAGAAGACAATCAGACTGTGGAGTTTACCAGCCAATAAGTGTTTTAGGTACATATATTCTACTTGCAAGATGTAGAGAGTTTAGTTCCTTCAACTTCCTGCGGAACTTATAAATTTCAATTCGATGATCCGCTTTTGCAGCTTTTACGTTCTCATAGACAAACAAAAGCTATTTATATTACTGAGGTTAGGGTAGATTCCACTTTCTTTCTTCTTTTTTCCTCGTTTTCTTGACCAATTGTGTTGGCATTTTTGTTGGCTGTCGAAGCTTCTGCCTTTCGTCCCTCTGATAAGGAGTGATATTTCATGATATATAGCAGTTGATATGTTATGATTATTGATGCTATTATAGGACATTTCCGAATTCTGTTCAGCTTCTTCTTGAAAGCGAGTCCTTTTTAAAAGTTTATTATTTGGACATTAGTTTTATTTCCATATGATTGAGAACTCTCTTCATACCAAAGAATATGCACTAAGCCTCGCTTTGATTATGAGGCTAAAAGTGACACGGAAATGGCCTTTAATCATTAGTAGTGTTTAGAAAGCTGTACAAAAGTTTAGTAAACTTAATGGAAATTCTTGAATTGGATTTTTACCCAAGCACTTTTGTTTTTGTTATATTTGGGAGGATCCTCGAGGGACACCAAGATCGAGTGACTTGCGTCGCCTTCTCCAAGAATGGAGACAAGCTTCTTTCATCTTCCAAACATCTGGAACGTAAACAACGCAGAGAGCGAGGGAACGGTCCTGGTCCACAATAGCTACCCTATGTCATGCGCCTGGTCGCCAATGGATGAATCCGTTGCTGCCTCATGTGGTGATCAACTGGAGCTCTTTATCTGGGACCTCAACGAGAGCAAGATCACCCACACTTTAACGGGACACCAGCGAGATGATAACCCAAATTTCCCAGTCAAGGACTCTTTGGAAGGCTATGAAGTCCTTGACTTTAAATCCCTTATTTGGTCAGTGTGCCTTTACCCAGATGGAAGGCATCTCGCGTCTGTGTGTGTTGATAGTGACGTCATCTTATGGGATGTGAAGACTGGGACGAGGATCTGGACATTTAATCTACCAAACGACGCCTCAACTGTCGCCTTTGTCCAAACAGATCATGGTACTCTTCTGGCTGCGGGATCCTCCGCTCATCATACCGTTACTCTCTTTGACGCAACCTTTGATGGCGATAGTGTTGGTGACATTAGCAGTAATTCCAGGACTCTTGCTTTGCTTGGCGGTTATTCCGACTGGTTGCTGGATGTGGCTTCTAATGGAGATGGCACCTTACTCGCATCGTCTGCCTCTGACAAATCGGTACGCGTCTGGGACGCAACGGCTGCGGAAAAACTGCGGGAGGCGCGTTTTCATTCGGAGCGGTGTTAGAGTGTGGCTTATTCTGATGATGGAAAATAGCTGGCTTCTGCTTCAGATGACTTTAAGGTGAAAAGGATGAGGCTAAATGAAATGTATTGTTATATTTCAGGCTAATAATAATAATAATAATAATAATAATAATAATAATAATAATAACAAATTAATAATTTATTACTTATATAGCGCCATTTACAAATACAGATCAATGGCGCTTTACAATTTTTAAATCAAATCAACTTTAGATAACTCAAATCAAATCAATGTTGGTTTTTGGGGAGAGGGGAAAACCGGAACATCCGGATAAAAACCTCTCGGAGCAGAGTAGAGAACCAACAAACTCAGCCCACTTATGAAGCAGAGTCCGGTGGAAGGCGAGAACTCTGACCTCTACGCCAACCCTGCTCCCCAACAGTAGGGTGCCAACCCTGCTCTTATGATTTCATGGCCTAAAATCGCGGGCATATGAACCAACGAAGTAGCAGTGGTTTTTCCTTATCTCGAGTACTGACGAAATGATGATGGCATGCTTATCTACGAAACTAAATGGCGTAACAGCTTAGAAAGAAATATTGAGGCATGTCAATACGACTAATTAATAAATTCCGTTACTCATTATGGAGATTTGCCGAGACATTTATCAGAAGCTAAAAACACAATGAATCTGCTCTCAAATCGCGACATAGTTGCAAAGTGAGTTCGACTCCTTTCCAGCTCGTTTAGCTTTTTCCTCGCCGCATAAGATTTTGCGTACTTAGGCCTTGGCTACATGACTCCAGTCAATTGAAACTTTTTTCTTTCCGTGTTTTTTTTTTCTCAAAGTAGCCACAGCAATGCTTAATCAACAAAATTGTCACGAAATTTCAAGGAAATTTAAACTCGGTGCGGTATTTCAAAATTAGGGCAGCCGCTCCAACGGTAAAGTTATCGAAGTCTGCTATCTTCAATCTGCGAAGGATGTCGTTGGACGTGTTTCTTTTCCTCGCCATTATAATTTATAGTCAGTTCTATTAGTGATTCTGACTCAGTTTAGGTCCTAGCTGTCGCCGTAATGATTATTGTCATCGTTATTTCTTCCCCTCTGTCAATCATCAGGTATGCGTTTGGGACATGGTGGCGCGCAAGGTTTCTCTGATCTACGAGGGGCACAAACAGAAAAGAACCTTCTCCTGTGGAATCCGAGCATGTACCTTCTCACATAATTAAATAACAATATATAATTATAATAAGAACCTTCCCAGAATCCTTTGCAGCTGGAAAATCGTCAATCCCAAATAACTTGGTCAGTTTGAGGGCAGCAAGACCCCCACGTTGTCTAGAAATAAGTCTTACCATAAACTAATTATTGTACAAGACTAAGGGCGATGACGTCATTGGTCACGTGACTTTGCTCACAAGTGCGTTTTTGCTCGCTGTGACGAAGTTATTTTGTTATTGAAAAAGCAGTCAACGTGGTTTGAAGCACAATGGTGTGAGCCATTTCGGACTGCCCGGGTGCCGAACAAAATATAAATATTAAGGGAGGTATATACAATTTTCAAAAAGTGGGAGTCTGGGTACAAGTGCTATCTCGCGTTGCATTAAACGCGAGGAAACAAAAATTTGGATATTGGTAGATATTTTTATGAAATATACATTTTTGTCATTTTTATTGCTGTGACGTC
>JAEMWC010000408.1:75000-247500 GCA_016490735.1 Pachyseris speciosa
GAGAGTCTGGTAAAGACAAGATCGTGTTCAATTGCGGCGTGTCAATGCTTCCTTGGTGTCTGCGATTCTCTATGGATGACAAGCGGTTGATCTCCGTCGCCGAGTTTACCAACGGCGCAATTGTTTGGGATTTAGAAACTCAAAGCAAGGTTACCAATTTGGGAGGACATGAGCACTTCTGTCAGTATACTGAGTTTTCGCCATCAGGAAAGTTCATCCTCACCACCTCCATCGACAACAACGCAAGAATCTGGAACAGCACCGATCTGAAGCACGTTACCACTGTATCGCAGCCTGATTGGGTAACCTGTGCTACGTTTTCACATAATGAGCAGCTACTAGCTACTTGCTCAAAGGATGAGTTGGTCGTCTGTGGAGTACCAGTACTTGGCAGGAGGTCTGCATGATGAAAGGCCACGAGTCTGAGATCAGGATGGTCAGCTTTTCACCCAATGACAAGTTACTGGCGAGTGGGGCCTTGGATCAAACTATCCGCATCTGGGAATGTGATACTGGCCTGCAGGTTCAAGTGTTCTACGCGGCCTCCGGGATTTGGGGACTAGCCTGGCACCCGACTGACGACGATTTGCTGACAGCTGGAGACGCTGTTGGCTACCTGTACTTCTTGAAGCTTCACAAACGACTCGCAGCAAAGGAATTGAAAGAGTAGAGACATTTAGTGCAGAAGAGTAGCTACTTATCTCAAATTACAACGACTCCAAAACGTCTTTAGCCACGAGCTCGAGAAACGTTAAATATCTGGTCATGTAAGCAGGTTATTTATATAGAATCTGATTTAAAATTTGCTAGTTCTTTAGGAATTTGCAGATTCAAAATAAGGGTCGTCAGCCCAATGACATTCTTTCTTGCTTTAATAAGTCCAATCTCTCTTTCCTGGAGTTCTTCAGCTTTCGTCAGACTGAATGATATTTGCCTTGTGATATTTCACAGGAATGGCTTACGTTTTTATCCTTACCTTCGGTGTTGAAAACGTTGTTCCGGTATTCATTCTCTTTCCTTGGCAGCTGCGGAAAATTTACCTTATTCGCGTCAGTTGGAGCTTCTGTTTAATTGGTCAATGCCCTATGGATGATTTAGATGTCGATCAATATTGCATCTTTAATTAATATTTATGTTGTAGGTGGGTGAACATCGATAGCCGACAGACCAGGCACTGAATTATTCGATACACTTCTAAACATCTTGGTTAAAACAAGAAATTACAATAAAACGGTGCTATAACTCCCACACAAATTAAGAGGTGTTAAAATAAAGTGCTACTTTTGTAAGGCGCTGATTGCCAAATACTCGGAAGACCAGCTAGCCTTTCTCACGAGTCTCGCGACCTCGTCTTTTGGGAGAGTGACGAAGTTGGGAGGAGAAGTAATTTTCCGAAACTGGAAATGTTTCTGTAGTGTTTTCTGAGTCAAAGTATTGACTCCCCCCACCCCACCCCATCAAAAATTCCTGTATCCGCCCCTGCTCGTGCTTGATTTGCATCTAGGTTACTTTTGTCATTCTTTAAATACTAATATGAAATGCTCCTTTCCCCAACGCCTTAACGTTACAGGTTACAATCCAATTATAAGTTTCCAGAAAAAAAAAAAAAGTTTTCTCATTCTGCTACATGGTGAACTGATTTTTGAAATTAGACATAAGATAAACTTCAAAAGGCCTTTTCCTTCTTTTTAAAGGAGCACGGTCACCATATTTTGGGTCATCATTGTAGAGATAAAAAAAATTCAACTAATGCGAAACAGCGAAATAACAAATTTTCAGGGAAGATTAGCACCAAAGAGAAAAGAATAAATGCAAATATGGCAAGGATGGTGAAGGATGGAGAAGATTGAAACGGATTGCAAACTGCCTTTTTGAAAAATTTAGATTTGTTATTTCACTGTTTCGCATTATTTAAATGCATTGTTTTTATCTCTGTAATAATGACCCAAAATATCGTGACATTACTCCTTTAAAGCCGGAATTTGTCGATCTTCATTTATTTGCGTTGCAGTTGCAAGATTAAGGGTTCGTTGTTCGATAAAAGGAAAAACAGAGAAGCGAGAGTTATCGGAACATTTATCCCGTATGTACATGTTGCCTACGCTTTGAAAGGTCAGCAAATGGTGATCATCTTCATTTGTCTGAACTGTATTTATTCTTGGAAAGGCTTTTATTTTAGTGATCTAAATTACCGATTCTTGAAAGACCAAAATAATAGAATCTAGGCTGCTTTCGGGCGAGCAAATGTTGAGTACTTTCGCGAAATGAACTCAAGGAGATTGGTGAGAGAAGCAAATGTGACTAAGAGGGTGGGGGCCAGGCAGAACGACGAATTAGGGGGCAGGGGGAGGGGGAAACTACCAAGATGGCGGCCTAATTCATCGATGACTATTTTGAACGGCACTCGCCCGCCTGTGCTGCGGGCTAAAGAGAATCAACACATTTTATACCTTTCCTTTGAAATTTCGTTGATATGAGCCTTTTTACTTGTCAGTTAAAGATTTCAACGGGTGGATTCCATCTCAAAACCAATATTGACGCTTCACGTAATCAGGTAAACTAAGGCCTAACTTTCTGTTCCTTCTTTAGCGAAAAACTACTAGGCTATCTTTTCCTCTTTTCTTCCCTTGCGATTCTAGAAGAAAATGAAGATGGGTTGCGCACATCAGTGCAAAACAAAACGGTAAAATAGACTGTAAAGTAAGGGAGAGTTTATTTCAGCAGTACAATGACCATGTGCTGTACTGAGGCCATCACAGCTCTAGTGAAACAGGCAAGATGGAATTCGTTTATATTTTTACCCTAAATAAACTACAGAACAAGCAGAAAAATTGTCAGCATTTTCATTCTTTAATCTTATCATTGTGAAACGTCATACAACAAATATTAATAAGTTTAAGGATCAAGCTATAGTTTCATGCCGACCTGAAGAAAACAGTTCGAAACCAAACCAGCGAGATTTCCATATCAGGCTTTAAAATACTGCAAATAATCAACTACAACAAATTAATGCTTCTGTTTTACTTCTTTCTTCAAACTCGGCATAATCAGCTTTAGTTCGTCGTGTTTGCACGTTTGTCTGCTGTAGACTGGGCACGCGAAGAAAAGCTTCCTTTCTCCACTCCGCCGCCATGTTGTTTCGCCTCAGAACTCTGTATACGAGCAGCATCTTTCTGTGTCATTTCATGTTTCGGTTTTCCCCCACCCTGCTGGCCTCCTTGCTTTTCCATTGCTCAACGTATCTTTCAGAAGCAAATAAACGAAAAACAATTATAAGAAATTGGATGTTGACGTCTACAACCGACACTGCGTAAAATAGACAACGCGGCAGCCGCGCGGCTCGAAATTTCACATTCAGTTCATTCGGTTGGTTTCTTCATTATGAGCAAAACACTTCATCTTCTTCCATTGAAGTTTGTCTTTTAATTCGCGCAAAAAGCATAACAATTAAGAACTTGTTAAAAGATCCTCTGGAAAGTGAATTTACAAGTGCTAAAAAGCCGAGAGGCGTGAAAGATTTTTCAGGCTCAGGAAAAGCTTCAAACTTGGATCGATTGTGTGGTTGAAAACAAAATGATTTAACGCTTCGAGGGCTTTGCTGTCACTTTACCGCGGCATCTTGCAACTCACCAAGAAAGCAGATGACCGGCATTAATGGGAAGAACGAGTAGCTCAAACTCTGTGGAAGAAGTTCTTTCTTTGGACAAACTGGAAGCTTGCGTATTTTCAAGTGGTAGACTGAACCTCTACAACACAGGACACTGAGGTAAATTAAGTAAATTGAAGGTTAACATTTGGTTTAATCGTTGTTACTTTTGTTCAAGAATGAAATTTGTATTTTTCTCTCGACTGGATATAAATAACAATCATCTCTAATCGTTATGTACGCAAAGAAGTAGTCGAATTGTTTGCTTGTTTTGTTACGTTGCTTTGCGAATGGGAGTTTTTACAAATGTAATCTGCTTGGCTGACTGTTTTTCGACCTCGGTGCCTCGACAGCGTTAAGAAACTTTTGCCCTTATCTTATTAACAGGTAATCGCAATGAATCCTCGTAAAATTAAGGATTCAAGACCCAGGCTAAACGATCACACATTTTCATCCAACATTGTCAGTTGCCAAACATAACGTTGGTGGCTAAACGCACAAACAAAATGTTTGACAAAACACTAGACAGATTGAGTCCACAGAACGATTTTTTGCGCATTATCGCTGAAAATTTCGACGTTGTGGTTCACTTGGTTGCTTTTTACCATTCGTGCAAGACTTGTTTGTTGGAGTCGTTAAACGATCAAACATTTCTTCGTAATGCGAAATGTTGGATGAAAAGGTTTGATCGAAATCAAACATGGAAAGCCATTTAATACACTATTGAGAGAGGTGGCTAAACCTTCAAACATGCTTGTCCAGCGATGTTGAATGAAAATATTTGATCGTTCTTTGATTGCTAAACTTGTTTTCGAACAAACACACGCTTCGACTGTATTCTTTTCTTGTAATGTTTTGAGGTTCTTGAACCGCAGTCAATTCCTGTTGACTGCTCTAAATATAAAATATTGGCGCAAGGAAAGCCATGCGGTGTTGCTCAATACCAGTAAAAATAATCGTGGAGCTCCGCTTTTAGGCTTGGCTAAATCTATATATCATGAATGTATTTTTCCTTCTTCATCGCTTACGTTGACGAACCTTTGCCATACCTTTATCTTAAATCATTGTCAGATAGTGTTTGATTCTGCAATTCCCTAACAAGACTCCATAATTTTACACAAATATATTTAGACATCTTCGTCAGGTTTCCCAATTTCCTACGTACGTACCACAGTAACCCAAACTTAAGGTTTTCAATTCTTGAATATTCTACGATTTTGAAACAGGCAGCAGGAAAGAAGATAATATATACAAGTACCTGAAGGGAATTCAGACTATCTTTTCTCTGGTGTCTGCTCTTCGATCGGACCTTTGTCCTACGTACAAAAGATGTTGTGCAGCGTTGCCTTTCCATTGTCCTTTTTATTTCCGAGAAAATTACGTCAGCATACATTATAAATAAATTACCATCACATGCTTCTCAGCTGAGATGGGGGCATACGTATCTTCTAGATTAATCAATGAAAAAGACTGGAAAGGTTACAAATTAAACGCAAAGTTACCAAGTAGCTAGTAAGGACAGGGTGAATTCAAGTGGAACTTTCCACCAAGACACATCGGCCCGCTAATTATTTGTTCCATGTACTTAGCCAAGATGTTTCCTAGAAAATGACGTCATGGCCGTTATAAACAAAAGCAGAAACAGCCTCTGGCACAAAGCTACAAGGTAACAATACTTCAGTTCTCGGAAATGCGCTTTCAATTATCGTGGACATGTAGAAGCTTTCTTGGAAATACGGTTACGAGTCGCACGTGCAAGGAAAGGGTGTAAAGTTTGAGAACAAATAATTCAAATGTCTATGCAGTCCTTGCTGTGAAAGATCAGAAGATAGTACGTAATTTTCCCCAGACTGCATAGATTCTTGGAAATCCATGTTTAGTGATCGTATGATTCTTGGCAGAATGTTATAAGAAGCTATAATAGGTTCATCCGGGTGTTCATAAATGATCCTGCAACCCCACTAACACCTAAAAAATCTTGAATATACTCGACAATTAATTTTCTCACCGCAGATGCTTTCAAACGTTACACACAGGGAAAAATAACACATTGACATTTTGTTTTTTTTTAGGGTATTAATAAAATACCCATAAAAATCCCAAATTTGGAAAAGTGAGACAATTCCCAAGCAGCAAATTTTGAAATATATACTCCAAAATTTGCTGCTTGGGAATTTTCTCACTTTTCCAAATTGGGATTTTTATGGGTATTTTATTAATACCCTAAAGATGCCTAAAATGGGAATGTGTTAGTTTTTCCTGTGACAAATTCTACAATTTTCGAAAAAGAAGGAAGTAAGAAGTCAAATATTTAGCCGGATCTGGAGCAAATTCAGATGAACTGTACTCTCTTAATTCTCTATTCTTCTGTCCTGTGTCCTTGGAACAAGAGTTGTTGCCTACAGTTGTTTTTGAGTTTATCGATTTTGTAAAAAAAGGAGGAAGTGCGAAGCCTGACATTTAGGTGCCTGGAGAAAATCCAGATAAACTAATGTCCTTGGTACAAGAAATGTTGCCTAAAGTTTTTTTTTACGAAGAATCTAGAAGGCAGACGATGAATTAAAATCGCATTCGCACCACCTCACACTTGATAGATATTTCCAAAGGTCACCAAGGTGTTTCCAAGAAAACTGCTTCGTAACAATTTTTTTTCTCAGAAATAACTTGTAAACAGCTAAGACAACACTTTCTTGTTAAGCCTGGTTTTCATATGTCGGGAAAATCCCAGACGGTCGGGGATTTCACTATTTCCCGAACGTGCCAGATTTATGCCGAGATAACGATCACCGCAGAAATCTGGGATGCATCGGCACAATAGAAACCTTCCCGATTTTCCCGATTTGTCTACGATCTACGATCTCCCGTTTTCATTAATGGGCACAATCTGGGACGGTCGGGAAACAATGAAATCCCCGACCGTCTGAGATTTTCCCGACATATGAAAACCAGGCTTTAGCTTTCTCGGAAACACTCCTGACCAGTTTATGTTATTGATGACAGGTACTAGATTTCTAGGAAATATTCTCATGAAGTGCGCCAAGGGAGGGGTGAGAAGGTGCGGTAGTAGATGTTTTAGATGTCTCTGAATTCCAAGGCTGAAGTCCTTGCTTTGAAAGATCAGAAAGTTAACAGTCCCTTCCCCCCCCCGCCCCCCCCCCCCTTCCCCCACCCATCCCTAAATGTATAAATTCTTGGAAAGCCGTGTTAAGTGACCCGTATGATTCTTGGAAAACAATAAGAGAGAAAAACAAAGCAAAGAGGAACCTCTACTAGGCAATTCCACGTTGTTTGATGACTGGTTTCACAGCTGGTTTCCATTTAGCCGCCATTATAAAGATATTTGGGATTTCTGCAAACCGTAATATGTTATCATGTTTTCTTGTCTTCATTTATTGTGTTTGCTATTCCATGATCTAGGGTAAATCGGTTGAGGAAAAAGTATAAACTGAAAGTATAAAACACAAACTGAAGCCGGCTCGGTGGCTCTGTAATTAGCTGGTGCTCTCTAGAATTTGCAGTGGTGACGTAAAAATGCAAATTTGGAATGCAAAATTCCACAACCCATCATTAAAGGGAATCGATGATAGTCTTATCTTGTCTTATAGTCTCTATTGGATGAACTCACTTCTAAAACTAACTTTCAACTAGCTAGTAGGGGTCTGCTGCTTTCATTTCCAAGCCGAGCAATTTATTTTTGTAGCACTCTTTCGACAGGTTCTTGAACCAGTATCGAATATATTTCAATCCTCATTTATTCTACTGCTTAAACCAAACTACAGGACAGACAGCGTTTACTGTCTCTTACCCATCGTGTAAGACGACGGAAAGTAAAAATCTGTGTAAGCTACTTTCAGAACGTTCCATTGATTAAGATAATCAGCAAGTGTACTCCTACAATTAATGTCTTAGTCAGGTTTTCTCTTCTATACAGATTATTTTTATCCCCAGCCTTAATTGTTCTCGTTTACACGTTTGTCTGCTGTAGACTGGGCACGCGCTGCAAAGCCTCCTTTTTCCACTCCACCGTCATTTTGTTTCGCCTCGGAGCTTTGTATACGAGAGGCTGCTTCTCTAGTCATTGGATTCTTCGGTTCTCCCTCGGTCTGCTTAACTTCTTGCTTGTTCTCGTTTGCACGTTTGTCTGCTGTAGACTGGGCCCGCGCTGCAAAGCCTCCTTTCTCCACTTTACCGTCTTTTTTTTTCGCTTCGGAGCTTTGTATACGAGAGGCTGCTTCCCTTGTCATTGGATTTTTCGGTTCTCCCTCGGTCTGCTTGCCTTCTTGCTTGTCCGCCATTTTTTAATATTTCTTTACGGCAGCAAATAAACTGCAGAGATAAATAAAATTTGACGCTGATTTTCTGCAATAGACGCCGCGTATATGCTAAAGCAAGCGCGTTTACAAAGCAATACTTGAATGGCGACCTATGAACCCGACTAGCATACTAAAGTTGCTATTCAAAAGACGAAACGATTTTGTCTTTGGCTACAGGCAAGGACAAATCGAGGTAATTCCTTTCCTCTGAAAGCAGTCCTCGTGCTTTGAAGCTAGATGCATACAACGTCTTGGCTTGGCAATACAGTCTTCGTGCAAAACCGGCTGATAACGTTTTATTTCGGAGAATGGTAACATTGACTAAAATATCGATGCGATTAAAAAAAAAAGATTTATACCTTAACCTTTAGCTTGGCCGAGAGCCCACACAAGGGGCCGTTTCATAAATAAGCTTAAAGTATCGAGGAAAGGTAAAAACAGCAATTTTACACTCCTCGGTTAGCCTAATATTCTCTATCTATAATGAAATATTATTTTACTAATCGCGATGGCCTAACAGAAATTGATAAATTACCTCGAGCAAATTGAAGTCGATCGAATGTTTCCCTCCTTCGATGTCACACTTTTGTTGAGTTTTACAAGTCGGTGCATATTATATAAGGCCTTGCTAAAATTATCTTTCTTAGAAAAGCGACGTCAACGTCATCCATTTCTCGGAAAAGTTACTGAAAAATTCATGAACTAGGCCGATTAAATAACAGATTGTGCGTGGCATTAGTGGAAAAGTGCATAATTCAGTCGGGTTTAAATTAACACCAACAGCGTAATGTTTTCCAGCAATGTCTGTTCTTGTTCTTCAAGCTGATCGATCTTCCTTTTTCTTGATTAAATTTGGACTCGAAAAATGTTGGGAACGCTAAAGCTACTGTGAAGTGTTTTACATGTTATTAGACTCAAAATTTAGTGAGGCGTGCTGTCCTTAGCGAAGAAATGTGAAAAAACACTGATCGCTATGATTCAAACCCAACTACATAGTAAAAATTCCTCCGCTTCACTGTGTTATGGAATCCTATGGAATTTAACCATCGGTTGATCGATCATTAATTCTCCATATAGCTCGAAACATAACACGCTATAAACACGCCTTGTTTTTTTCCCTGTGCGTTTATAGGGGGATTCATGCTTACGTCAATGTTTACATTTTTGCTCATTTGCATACGGCTTTGCTTACAGAAGGAAGCATGTTAGATGTGATTTGACTCCAGGCAGCTAAGGAGCTAGTGAAATTTAATACATTTCGAAATTTTTAGCTCTTTAGGCGAAGTATTCAAGGAGATATTGTCTTCCAAAAACTGCAAAATTTCTGGGTGGCAAAACCGACTAATGAGCTCATACGTTCTTTGCAAAATTTTGAGTTTTTAAACCCACGTTGCACAAAATGTATTCAATACATGAGGCTCATATTCATTGGCAGAGTTATTCATACTATGACCTTTCAATATTCCGAACTGATTTATTTGTAGCTCCATCAGAAACTGAATTGTTAATGCTAATAAGGCAAATATCAAGGATTCCTCTATTAGTGTAGGGATTCGTTATTGTTATAAATTACGTCTTTCTGCGAAATAATACCGTCAATGTAATAATTTTCGTGGAAACCTCAGGAGACATTTGTCTGGGGATTAAGCTAGCGGGGCGAAAACGCTTGGGGCTACAAGCCCCTCCCCTTTCCCCTCAAGGATAGTTATATTGGCCGCCTCAGTTATTCCAACCGAACTAAAACAGTCACAATGCCGGAACAAAACACCAATTAAGGATGTCTCTTGGGGAAGACGTTTCTTTAATATCACTTTCTTTAATTCAATTTAAATTTCTATATTAACCCCTAGATTTTGATTTTTCCGTTTTAGGTGTTTGCTTTTATTGTCAGATTTAAATTTTCTTGTCTTATAGTTGGTAGTGATTTTCAATTGTGTGTTTAAAGTAATTCGCGTTCACGTTCCCGTCAGTTGCTTTACTTAGCTCTGTGATTGGTTGGAAAAACTCGTGTCAATTCAGTCAATCAATGTGAAGTAAAAGGAAAACTAACCGTGATCGGATGACTTGCTAGCACCAATCAGTTCCCGCGCTTGTCGCCGGGTGACTTACCATTGGTTCGAAATCTGTGCGTGGCACGTCTGCTATGACTGGTCAGCGTAATTGCTTTCGTTTGGCTTTACGACACTCAACTCCACTCGACTGAAAAACATTTTTTTAAGGGAGAATTCTTTCGCTGAGTTTCGAGAGGATCTGGGCCGAATTTGCAAACACACTCTTTTAAATCTCACTTATTGCAGGCTCATGCTACTGCTCTATGAAAAGGACAATCCCTTGTTTTATTACCATAAGCCCAAATATACGATTTTAGTCACCTCCAAACCAATTGCAATCAGCAGATCTTGAAGGGTTACCCATTCTTCCCGACGTTGCATGATGGTAGGCTTCAATACTATAAGACGAAACAAATCCAAAGAAGAGACAAAACAGACGTTGCTGCATTGCGGACCTACAATAGTCTTTCAAAAATGATACATGCGAAAAAGCTTGCATGGAGCGCAGATTGTGTTGAACATGCACATGCAGGTGCTCACAGATATCATTACACATAAATTATTGATCACTTATTCTAACTGTAAATTTATGCTAGGCCGTACACTGTTGAAAGTCCCTAATTTTCGGTGTGATTGTTGAGACTCGTTCTTGCTTGTAACGGCGACGGCAACCTTGGAAGGGTAACTAACCTACTAAGGGAGTCTTTACTGATCGCGGTATATTGTGTGAGGGAGGAGAGGCGGGGAAAATAGACGGTCTGAATAACAGCGAGTGTCTGAACCTAACTTCCGGTGCTACATCTCGGGCTATCGGCAAGCTGCACACAATTTCCCGCCAAAACTTACCCGACGGAAAGAATGCAAATTCGGCGTATTCCGAACAAACCTTACTCAAAATCTGTTCACTTTGCTCTCGGAAGGAATTGGAAACGAGGTTGAAGATTGAGCACAATAATTGTTGCACGACCATTGCTCAGTATTTTTCCGCTTAATTATAAGGTTTGTGATTCGGAGGGCTCGACAGGGAACTGATCAAACGGCGCCTTGGCTTTGATCAGTGTGATAAAAATTGTATGCAGGCATAAGATTCAGGAACGTAGGAATCTAACGGTATAGTAGTTTAGATTTAGAACCATTTCTGGCTCCCATCTCCTCTTCAGGGTTATCGAGATGGGAATCAATATTATCATACCTGTTAAGTTAAAGAATAAATTGACCGATATTCATTTTGCGACTCTCCAACAGTTCACTCTTGTTGTGTTTTTCCGGTTTGCAGATAATCTCTATGGCCGGTCTCCATGATTAAAGGAGCTCGGTCACGATATTTTGGGTCATTATTAGAGACAAAAAGAATGCATGTAAATAATGGGAAACAGTTAAATAACAATTTATTAGGGAAGATAAGCACCAAAGAGACAAGAATAAATGCAAATATGGCGAGGATGGTGAAGGCAGGAAAAGACTGATTACAAATGATCTTCTTGAAAATGGAGGCTAAACGTCTCAAAATCCAAAGGCCGTGACGTACTTCCTTTAAAGTTCAAGATCTTCTATATCATTTGAAAATCACCATTACATGACAGATGGTCTGAATGGAGACACTGAACGTAAATATAGACCATTTATCAGCTATCAGTTAAAAATTTTAGCTGTTTCTCAGTTATCATCAATTCTTCGCGCTCCTATTTTCACCTGTCAACTTGAATTGTGGGTATTCAATGTTGAGCAGTTTCTTCTTATTCTATGTTTCTTTTTCGTTTTCGGGAACTGTATTTAGCTCCTTCTCATAGCACAAGCGGGAACTTGTAAAAAGTTAGGCCGAGCGGTTCAAGTTGCAGTCCATTTTTAACTCTCGCCATCCGTGACCAAATAGGTCAAATAGATCGCTTTGGTAATTAATTTTAAAACGTCACTGAAGTATTCTTTCTTTTAGTTTTCTTTATTTTCAATCTCTCTTTCAACTTTCAAAGTAGTATTAAAAACCCTTGACACTTATAGTTTCCTCCATATCTTGCGCTCCTGCTTTCCACAGTCAGTTGAAAATGAGGCATTTTTCAGACGACTGACATGATTTTTCCAACTATTTGCGCCAGCAGTCAGTTAAAACCTACTTCCGCTCTTTCTACAGAGAAAAGATGACAAACAAAAAAGCCCCCCCCCCCCCCACAAAAAAAAAACCGAACCAAAAATTCTGGAAACTGTTAAAGTGAGGTTAAATACTTATTCGTTCTTCATTTTTTTGTAAATAAAGGCATTGGTCTCTTGCGGCAAGTCCTCTTTGCCGAAATATGGCATCTTCTCTTTCGAGACCATTTTCCATGTTCCAGTCTTTTCAAGGTCAGCCATCTTCGCGTCATAATCCTTCAGATCGTCGTTACGGATGTTGAAACAAAGCAGACCTCCTACAGTAAGGGAAGACAAAACAACAAATGGTCAGTGTGAAGAAAGTTAACGATTTCGAAGGCTAATGCCTCAGTTTGGCCCCACTTTTTCTGTGCAAAAGAAATTAACTATTTCCCTGTTCCAATACAACATTTCTCGGGAGGGAAAAGGAGAGAGGCGCTTCGCTTGAAGACTGCTCCAACATTCAGACGGACCTTGGAGGTTCACGCTCGTATTCCTTTTATGCGAAAGGAAGCTTAAGCGGTGTGTGATGGAAGAGGTATACCAGTGAGTTTGACGGTGTCCCATTCATATTTTACGTTTTGCCATTTGTGTCTGTAAGAAGCAAACAATTCAATGTCTCCAAAGTAGAATTCTCACAGAGACCAGAAACGCTGTAGGTTTGTCTTCGAACTGTTCTTTTATCGGAAAATCAATTTTTATTAAAAAGCTGATCATTTATCAATTTTCGGTACCCGGGTCTCGCTTTACTTCAATGCTAGTCACATTACTAACCTACGTTTTCATCGCAGCTATATCAAAATTATTTTCTACGCTCTGTAATCAGTGCATGTCTTTCCTCCCGATATTTCTCCTATGAATTTTATTTGATTCCAATAACTCTTTCAACTTTCCAAGTGATGTTAAAAAATCGCGGTCTAGCTCCCTTTAAACAGCAGACGTGGACACTCAGTATTAATTCTTACCTGGCTTCACCATCCTGGTCATCTCGACAAGAGCTTCGGCTCGCACATGCGCAGCAAGGAGAGTTCCGACGCAGATCAGCACGTGATATGCGCCTGTGTCGATCTCTGGATTCCGCTGCTCGTTCAGTGGTGCGCATATGAACTTCGAGTACACTTTCTTTTTCTTCGCTTCCTCCAACATCTCTGGTGAAATGTCGAGTGCGTCGACATTGGTGTAGCCAAGCCGGGCGAGGGCGGCACCAACAAGCCCGGTCCCTGCTCCAGCGTCAATTATCCTGATCTTGCTTTTGGCTTCTGATGGGTAAGCCTGCCTGATGGCGACATCTAAGGCTTCGGTCAGTGGCTTGTGGTAAGAAACACGCGCTGTATGCACAACGTCCTAAATAAAGAGGCATTACTTTAAACACACCTCTAAGATTTTAACTTGTTGGGGTTAGGTTTCTGCTGAGCACACAGGGAGGGGGAGGGGGAAATCATGTACCTTGTTGAACAATTTTCAAAATAGCTCAGCGCTTTCTCTTCCCAGGATAGTTTTTTTTTATTACCCGAACTTTCGCTGTCAATACCATGAGCTTGCTAGATGCAATTACTTTAATTAAAGATTAAAGTCAATATAGCGGAAAGGACCGCAAAATTACAGGGAAAATGCAAATTAACGACAACATTATTGGTGCGTTGAAAAATAAATATTCGGCGAGTAACTACTGACTCAAAGTCATAAACCCTGTTGTTAGCCTTTTGAATAATTGTTCCTTATAACTTTATCCAACCAAAAGAGTGTTTTCATCCCAACAATTTACTGCTTTTAAGTTTTAGAACTGTCTTTGACATAACCTGTTGTTGCAAGGACAGCCTCAGGAAAAGCGAAGATCTCGACAGCTCAAGGCAATAAAAAGCTGAGTTCGCAAATAACTCATGGCTGCTACTGCATGATTTAACAACCGCGATATCAAGAAATCAAGTAACGGCAACAACAATACACACCTGGTCGTATTTCATAGCCCAGTTTTTATAAACCTCCTTGATTTCATCTTCTGTTGAATTATCAGTCAGTTTGCCAAACCTGTTCCCAAAGTACTTTCCATAAGCGGGTTCGAACCTCTCTGTATCAGCGGTAACTGCCATTGTTGATCTGCGGGGGTTTGTTTTGGTTCAAAGGACTGAAAGAAAACCACCACAACAACAAAAAAAAAAACCATATAATTAATACAGGAAAAAAGACTGTCGACCTGCTTTTCAAATTTATTTCTCCTTGAGAAAGAAGAACGAGGCACACGCGAGCACGCGCCAAACGCGAGGATGGTGCCAAATATGAAGGTGCAACACAAAACGCTCTTTGGTCAATAGCCTTTTTAAAACTTCAGCTATTTCAGTCACGCAACTCGCTGTCAGGACTCCAGATAACAGATTTTATTTCAGTTTACTGAGGTAACTGACAGACCACAGGTTTAATTTCCCACCCGACGCGACTGCATCTCCTCGCGGTGGCCAATTTTCGTGATCGCTCGCGTGTTTGGCTCGTTTTACAATCCCCATGTAACAGAAAGACCACTGATATTCTAAACAGCTACAGCAGAGTAAAATATTTATAAGAATAGACAACCCATCTCGGCCACTTAAAACACTAACACTATACCTTAAATAACCTCGAATCAAAGGATCTGTGTTTCAATCTCCGAATTCAAGCCACAATTGAAGAATTCAACGCTAAAACATGCATTTATATCTTTTCATTTTTGGGAGACAAAGTTACACCACATGTCAGGGCGATAGAATTAACCAATGAAAATAAAAAAACGAGGTTCAAAGTTCGCTTTAAGCCAGGCTCCATGACGTTCAGATGTGCGGTTGAAAAAATAAGGTTAGAATATTATGTAAATATTACTTACAACAGCAAGTACCCGGCCATAATTTGCTATCAGATACTGTTTTAGCTCCGGACTCTCTTGTTCATGTTTCTCCCAAAGCCGCCTCCTTCTTTTTAGACTATCAATAATTGTTAGCCTAGTACCGAAGGAAGGCTTGTGGGGGATCGAAAATCTATGCTGCCACGAGACAACTGTGGTCTGGAAAACTACATTACACGTCTGGAAAACTACATCACAAATAAGTCTGGAAAACTACTTGACATATGTTTGGAAAACTACATGACAAATTTGGGCATATGACGTAATTTATGAAAACAACGAAGCTTGTCTAATAGGTTGGGAAATAAAACAAATATCGGAACGACAGCAATCAGCCGCAAGTCACACCACTTGTCTGCGCTCTAATATTACCCAATCAAAAAAAGAAATAAAGTTTTAAAAAATAGGCAGCTTAATGTCAGGTTGACACGAGATGTTGAAGTGATACCTAAAATTATATGCGTATCTGATGTGCAGATGACAATTATTATGCTATCGGCAATTATTTCAGGTTCCTGTTGTATTCAAAGCCACCACCCTCTGTTTGGGACAGTTGATAAGATATTTGTTCCGTTAGATAAGCCTCGCAACAAGAATGTTTGTAGGTGATCAAAAAGTTGTACTCTCAAGAGACAGTCGCAAATAAAACAGTAGGAAAACTACGTAAGTGCCCTTAATGACTTGTCCTTAATCGCATTCCGAGCGAAATTGACCAAGCACAACATAAAGGAGAAGAAGCGATTTTCGGAACACTTTATAACACAGGGCCATGTAAAACTACATAATTCAAGTGTGGAAATTACATGACACAAGTTACATATTTGGGCATATCACGCAAAGTATGAGCTAGACCATGATCTTTGCAGACAGTGCACCGATGAAGTGTCACGCGAAAACGTTACCGACAAAAAAAAAAATCGAGAACGCTAAAATGTGGAGTAAACGTTGTACTCTCAAGCGACGGTTGTCGAAACGAAGGCGACTTCGGGATACATCGGATTTCGTTGGCGGATGGCGTTCCAACTTGAGGTTGCAAGCTTTTGCACTTCATGAAACAGACTCGCAAATATTATAGTTAAACGTTCGTAGGTGAGGTTGGTAACTTGTTTTTAATCGTGGTTGCGTGTACGTATTTTTGCAGATCTAGTTAATATAAAAACGAGAAGAAGCGATTTTCGTGGCCCCCAAAATAGAGCCAACTGGAAAACTACTTGACACATGTAAACTAATTTATGTAGATAATGAACCGTGTCAAATAGGTTGCGCAAAAAAGGTGCTCACATGTAGGGTGTTAAATTACTAAAATGCAAAAACTACTTTATAGAAACGAAGCAACTGAATCAAATCAGCGGATATCAAAAAGGCATCGTAGAATTGTCCTTTTCAAACTGCCAAACAAATTGGAACGTCCCCATTTGTTAGAATGAATATTATCCCGCGAGACCTAATTTAAGCGGAAATAAGGCAAAATACGGATTACGGAAATCCCAGCTGATTTGTCACCGAGATAAGCTTCCAATCAAATGAAAGAGCATGGCTACCAAAACGTTTTGACTAAAACAAACTGAACACAAACCTCTTGTCAGCTCCTTAATAGACGAGCTGGTTCCAACTTCGGAGAAGGTGGGAAAAGATTTGCATAAAAAAAAAAAAAATAAATAAATAAAAAATAAGTTTCAGCGGCTGACTACCCCAAAACCGTAACAAATAGATTAAGACGCAGCTCTGGTCCGTGTCCAATGTCATTTGATTCGTACGGACATAATTACTGTATTCAATTTTTGGGGGGCGATTTCGCAATTAAAATGGTGAACAAGAGAACAAAGAGTTACTTCCAGAAAATGAAAACGTAAATGTGGGTACGATTGCGAAGATAATACGAACTGTAGCAAAAAAGGCAAAGCAGCATACTGCCTCAGAATAAAAGTGCTATAACATGACATGAAAGGAATGAAAGTATAGTCTAAAATAATGACACTTACCACTGCACGTCAAGTGAAAAAGCGGACGATTTTTTGAGCCGTTGGTACAATTTATACCGTGGCAATGGATTTTTACTTGTGCGTGATGTGCCTCGTGGGCACCTCGTTCGCGCGCCAGTTTCGTCCATGATTGGTCAGTGCAAGAGGGAGGTGGCGACTCTATTGTAAACCGATTTCTCCGTTAATCTAGCAACGAGCACACGTGTGTCTCATGTAGATCAAAGGACAACAGAGATCGATAAATAGAAAAAGATCACGCTAATTCACCGTAAAGTCTGCACGGTTTGTTGCTGTTGTTTTTTATATGTTTCTTTAAGCTAGTGAATTTTCTGCGCACGTAATTATATATTTAACAATTATTCACCGAAGCGGAGGTGAATAGTGCTGGATATTTACCTCGCCGCTTCGCGGCTCGGTAAATATCCACCCCTTTCACCGACACTTCGGGGAAAAATTGTTTTAGTATATACCACACAAGCTGAATAATTAGCGGACCAAAACATTACTGTATGTATGACAATATACTGACAAGCGGTCGGGAATTGTAAAATCTCGCGCGCCAGCTGCTCGGAGGTGAATGGTACTAGCTAATCACCTCCGAGTTAACCAATCAGAGCACGCGAAAAGCACTATTCACTTGTGTGGTATATACTAATCTTGAATATTTGAATCATCATCGCAGTTACGTAGTCAGTGAAAATAAAGCCTGTAATAATTCAGGCCTACGACCTCTGCGATGCCGGTACAGTGCTCTACCAACCGAGCTAACAAGCCAGCTGGGAGCTGGTCATTTTGTCAGGGGTTCGTAATATACCCGTGAGTGTATATTCTTGTTGTGTTTGTGCTGCGGGTGTTGCATGTTGTAAGTGTAAGGTGTAATTTTGCAATCGTTCACACGCAAGTTGCAGCTTGTCCCCAGCTGGAGTAGTTTTTCTTTTATTTTGTGGCAGGGCCTGCGCAGCAAGTATGCAACTGGGAGGGGGGGGGGGGGGTGTAACTTCGAACGCTTTAGCGTGAGTCAACAAGGGGGGTCTGGGGCATGCTCCCGCGGAAACTTTTTAAATTAACGTCCTCTGAAATGGCTGGTGAAATGAACATGGTGTGGTGAAACTTGTATACTTTCAGTAAAACTTTTCCGTAAAACGTTAAATAGAAAAATAACTTCGATGTCCCTCCCCCTGTGTGGGTGTACAAAGTGTAATCAAACATATTATTTTATATCGAACTCTGATGACCATTTTGAATCACCAAGATTAACGAATTAAATTGATAGTTCTGAGGCCCTCTTTACAATATGTAATTCATATACAATATACAAGTCACACTGTTATTCCGGTGTAATTTTAATTTTGCGTCAGTTGGTAATGTATGTACAATATGTAAGCCTTTTCCTTAATTTATATTTGTGTCGCTTTCCACCCGCCTCGACAATACTTCTCTACTTGCAGGTGGAATGTAAACACGTTGTTGCTTGTAAATAAATGTTGTTGCTGTTGCTCTTACAAGATATAAAAATATTTATAAAAATATGGTAATTTTATTTTGGGTGACAGTAATCTTGTTTTATGATTTAATTATCAGTGCATTATATTCAGGTATATGTTGTGGTTCAATTCTATCCTTGGTTTACGTTTTTCTCCCTTAGTTTGTTTTTTGGGTATGGTAATGTATGATAATGTATGATGATTAGTTTAAATTAAACCGAGGATAAAATTGAACCACGACATGTATGAGAACAGTCCTGTTTTGTCATGTTCTGATGTGGCAGCTCTTTATCCACCATAAAAATTTACAAGGCAGCTGCTCTGAGGACCTCTGATCGACATGCTTTACATCACTTCAAGTGACTATCGCATTCCAAATAAAAAACACCACTACAATAAAATGTAGCTGGTAGCTTAAATACAATGCCATTGTTTTAACTTTAAGATTGTTTTCAATGAAAAGTGTAAAGGGTATGTAACATACCATTGATTAAGCGATTTAAGCTAGCCATTATCAATAACATTTGATTTCACTGATGACAACCTTGCTGTAAGAAAAGATGCGTACTTTTGTTTCTACCAATTTAAGCCAGGACTTTCTGCTGGCTTTTCGCCCAGCTGGCATTGAGTTTTGGCAACTTGTTTTGTTTCCAAATTTTGCTGCAGGCTTAATACTGTACATTCATGTACTTTACCTAAATGAACCATGGACACGAGAAATTACCTCATGTAAGAACAAGAACAAAAAGTAAAAACAACACATTTTAAGAGCATTCTTAGAGCCCAGCAAACATTTCTGGAAAAGTGGCATGTAAAGGAAGAAAATAACAAACAAAAATTTTAACATTGTTTTCACGATGGTAAAAATTAACTGATAAAAACATATCTATTTTTCCAAAATGAGTAGATACATGTACATACTGTACATGCTAGCTTTTGTTAAATTTGGAAAGGAGTTCATCATAGTATATACATAGTTGAGTCTACATTTATGTTCAAATAACCACTGACACCAAAGTCAATATTTGAACTGCGATCTCGTTATTTTTTGATGTCATTGGCTAGGGTATACATTTCATAAAATTTGCCATAGCCAATATAGCTGGTTTCATTGTCCAGATGTGAAACAATCATTATTTAATATTACCTTCCCAATTACCCTTTGAGTTCGTTTCTCTACTAAAAATAACAGGGCCAGAAAGAGTTGAAATTAAGGGAGGCTTACTGTATGAAGTGATACATGTACGAGCAATTTCAATATTTGAAAGTAAAAGTAATTAGTCCCCTTACTAACTCTTGTGAATGTATGAAAGAAGGAAAAGTTAAGTGTTGAAGCTAAAGTAATTAGGGAGTTAAATCATCTTGGTATACTAATTGATTGTCTTATTAAAAATTATGAACACTACTTATTAACAAGCAGTAGTGAAAATAAGGCCTGAAAATGTTTAGGCTTGTATGGGCTGTCAAACCCACGACCTCTGCGATACTGGTGCAGCACTTTACCAACTGAGCTAACAAGCCAACTGGGAGCTGGTCATTTTGTTGGTTCATAATATACCCGTGAGTGATGAATATCTGAGAATGAAGTCGTTTGTTTTTGTTTTGAAATTGTGCTATTGTTAAATGATGCCTCTGATTGGTCAATTATTTTTATCGATCTTATGATCTGGTTCATCACAACTTCCTGATTATGTGCTGAGCATACATATATGGCGATGGTGACAAAATATCCACAAGAACATATTTATTATTGGGTAATCAGGTTTCCAATTTTTTTTTCTAAATTAATCTGTCCTTTTGCTTTATACTGTGTTCAAAATACAGTCAACCATGTGGCTTGACAAAAGAATCAGGAAAACATTCAGCTCCGCATTAAAGGGAACCTCCACTCTTACAACAAATTGACACTAAATTATAGGCAATTATTAACTACTAGTGGATATAACATTTAAGTGCATAAAAAAATGGATATCATCATCGCCTATTTTCACTTTTAAATTTCCTGGGAGTGGCCATTTTGGATTTGATGACATGTAATGGTTGCCCTATTGTTTAACACAAAGGATTTTCTGCTACATTTGCTTCCTGACAATAGAGCTACAATCATTACATGTCATCAAATTCAAAATGGCTGTGCCTGCAAAATTTGAAAGCAAAAATAGGCAATAATGATTTTGATTTTTTTGTACACTTAAATGTTATAACCACATTTTATTTTTACATGAGCTCGGATTCCTTTGTTCTTTTCGGGGGGAATATATTACATAACCCCCAAATCAACTGTCTGAAAAGCTGGGTGCGGTTTTGATTGTTTGAAGGGAAGAGCGGGGCTAATGAACAGCTAATTTAAATGCGAGGGGATTATGTATTAATATGCAAGGGGGATAAGTGACTTATCTCCCTTGCATATTAATACATAATCCCCTCGCATTTAAATTAGCTGTTCATGAAGAACAAATTTACAATTGCGGATTTTCTTAGTCGGTCCACGGTTCATCGCTTTCCACTGAGGCCCCTGAAAAATCAGTCGCTGATCCTTGCAAAACATCATCAAACTCATGTACTCCACGAAGTTGCCCTTTTAGTGTTTTGTGGTATTCTTGCTTCATTCATTGCCTGAATTTTCTTGTCGGTTACAGTAGTGATCCCTCGGCCGGAATCTTCTTTATTTGTAAAAAGATCCTCGGTGCGTAAATTGAAATTGTCAACTGCTTTCTCGTTGTCTGCACCCACAAATAAAGATTCAAGTTGTTTTCCGAAAGCTCAATTGAGGTGCTGCCACTAAAACTGCTTTGAGTAATAAACAGTTCTGACTCTGAATCGCTCAACATTGCTAGCCTGTTCCTAGCATTCACTACAAACAAAACGAACAACTAATTCGAAATGGGACTTTAACCCATTGACTACCGCAGGTTTTTACATTTTCGGAGTGATTTTCCACCTATAAACGATGAATAGCAATTCGTGACTCTTTATTTGAACTACCAGGGAAAAGTGGTGCTGTCCTAAGCCACTGGAGGCTCAAGGTTTCTGAAAACGTCATTTTGACGTAGCTATTTTTTATCCGTGAAGCGACAACAATGGCCCAAGTTGGGTTTGCTTGCGATTTCTGCTAAATTTACAGCCATTTTTCATCTTTAGCGGCTGCCTGATGAGCATCATTAAGCGTGACGGTAGCTAAGAGTCCACTTTCTCAAAGAATCGAGCAAGGTGATGTACTTTGTTGTTGAATTTGGCTTGTTACTCGACGAACTGGGAATTTGGCCGGTCGAACACTTAGTACCTTTGGGACTCGACTATTGATGAATTTCTCGACCTACCGCCACATACTTTGGAATTTCTGAGTACTGAAGATGACCATGAGCAGGAAATTTTGGCGGTAGGTCGGAGTGGCTGTGTGAGAGAATTGGGGGAAGGAACGGGCGCTGTCAAAAATTCTCGTTAGTTCCCAGCATGCAATGCGCTCAAGATGTTGAAAATGTCGGGAAGGCCCGAATGCACTGGAACAAAAGGTTGTATCTACGCTCAGGAGAAGAATATGAACAAAAAAAGTCATTTCTAAGCTAGAAAAAGGACTGAATTTCGTTATGATGGTTGAATTTTGGTTTTTCGACGATGATTTCCCTAAGAAACATGAAGGCAAAAAGGGGCATTTTTGTTGTTTCTCTTTGACGTTAAAAACGGCCAGTTTCGTTCTTGTCCAAACTCAAAAGGCCATATTTGGTAAAAATCACTATGTTTCTTGCATTTATTGGATATCCAAATTTAAAGGGCATTCCATTTCATGCTCACAACTAACAGTTAAGGCAATATTCGTGCGATTGAGAAAGTTTACCCCTCACAGAAGGGGACCCACACGGATTTTTTGGTATTATTTAGATATGGTGAAAATATGCTTTTGATATGTGATCACATACCAGTAATATACAAAAAGCATAACGTTTTCATACACAGAAACATACGTTATACATATCTCAAGAGGTACATTTTTGATATTTTTTACTCTCAAATTTCGACATAGATGTTATATCTTAAACATACCAAATACATACACTCCTAAATACAGATTTTTTGATATTATTTAGATATGGTGAAAATATGCTTTTGATATGTGGTCTCATACCTTTTTCATACACAGAAACATATGTCATACATACCATGAGAGGTATGTTTTTGATATTTTTTACTCTCAAATTTCGACATAGATATTATATCTTAAACATACCAAATACATACACTCCTAAATCTCTCCAAAACGTACACAAAACAATACCAGAAACATATCAAAAATGATGAAATATACACACCCTGAAGCATACCTTCTACATATCTCTGGCAGCTATGTTTTTGGTATTAATTTTAGATAACAATTTAATAAATAAATACTGCATGTATCCCTTTATTAAATATGTTCTTGGTTTATTTTTGGTATGTTTAAGATATACTATTACAATTGAAGGGCTCGGAGCATAACCATCCTATGTCGAATTTTGGGTTGTTTTTCGATTTTGCCGGGATTTGCCCGAATTGTTGCATGTAAACTGCAATTCGATTGAAAGAAGATGTAATGCAACTTGCAAACCACTCCCATGGAAGGTTGGTTTCTTGGTGTAAGTAAGAAAAAATGCATTTCTGGAAACACATTGTATGGTATTTTTTTGACTGATTCATCCAGAATCCAGAAATGCATTTTTTCTTACGTACACCAAGAAACCAACCTTCCATGGGAGTGGTTTGCAACTTGCATTACATCTTCTTTCAATCGAATTGCAGTTTACATGCAACAATTCGGGCAAATCCAGGCAAAATCGAAAAACAACTCAAAATTCGACATAGGATGGTTATGCCCCGAGCCCTTCAATTATTTGTTCTATTAAGCTACACAAATTATACACGATGTATATCTTAAACATACCAAAAATACACCAAGAACACCCTCTTATCATATACTCTAAAATGTATACACCTTACCACAGAATATGATAATGGTAGTCAATTAAATTGCAACCATTGTATGACACGTTGATCATTAAATGCAGACAAAATTCACTATTTTGAAGTATTAAATCACCCTGTGTTTTAGCAATGAAAGCAACTATGAGATCTGAGGCTGTCCAACAATTTTATTTACAATAAGCAAATTACATTTCACTTAAATACCGGTAACTTCAAATCAATGAAATGTGCGTGTCAGTGGAATGTTTTTCCAGATTTTTACATACACAGTATCTGGCAACATTAAACGTAGTTGTCTGAATGACAAATTTTGAATAAATTTCTAATATTATTGTCAAAAATTTAAAAAAAGGTTAAAATTAAGGTTTACAAACTTGTATAATTATTCAAGGGAAAGCTGATCTAGAGATTACCTATACATCTGAATTTTAAAATTTGCACGAACTGGAACACAAATGAGAAGAAAAGAGGCAAACAGTGGACTTAGCTTATTGATTTAAATTTTTGCTCTGTACAGGGAGCTTCCTTTGCTGTCTGTGGATGAGGTGATGCCAACAATATGCCGCTCCAGCTAGTTACATGTATAATGTACTTTTGCTCCAGGATGTCTAAAACAAAAATAAGATTTCTTCAATGATCATGACCATTTGTAAATTACACGTAGCAATTCTAGACTGGTTTAGTCATTAATTCACTAGATCTAGTCAAGAGTACTCAGTATAATTTAAGACCCACCAAAAAATGGACTTGGAATAGCTCGATCTCAGTACTTTTACAATAACCTCATGTTCAAAATATTCAGGTTGGACTACAGTATGCATAGTTTGTGCTGGTTTGGGCACATGATATTCAAGGGGTTTTCAAGAAGTGTTCATAGCAAGTTTACTTTCTCTTGCACTATGTTTTGAAATGTTTTGAAATGTTTTCATTGTTTGATAGAAACTTTAAAAAAGTCCATCCAGATGAAGCATGGAACACAAATTTACCTACCGACTTTGGTATAATCCTATATTGTTTCCCATCCGAACGAAGGAGTAGCACGAACCCTGAGTATGTTGCCCAGTATCTGATTACTACAGTTTAAAACTGCTATAACTTTCCTTCCTCAATCTGAAATTTGGCCCTCAGACAGTCGATTTAGTCTATAATATGATGAAAAAAGGTCTACGTTTTTGCCTTTGTATCCGTCATGATATTTGCATTTCTGCAGTGCCCCTTTGTTGCCCAGTATCCGACCAAACAACATAAGTAAACGTAACTTTCTCACTGATTCATGGAAAACATCCTTGGACAAGCCAAAGTCACAGTTTGGCAGCTCAATCAGCCAATCTGTTAAATGTTTTTCCTCAATTTTTTGGAAGGAGAGCCCTTCCAGCAGTCATAGTTCGCCCTCCCACCCAGTATGTCCACCGATGCTGTGTTTATTCCCCACTTTTGGGCTCCTTGCAAGTACTTAATCTGCCTTCACTAAAACCTCTCATTGTTTTGAGAAATATATCAGAGTAATCGCTTTCATTGGGCAGCCTTTTGCGATGCCATATACTAGAGTCAATAGAAAGGTCTGAATGAGAATCTGATTTTAACTTCCGCTTACCTAAAATGCAGTCTTGTGAAACAAACGCATGGACCTATGAGTCAAATTAATTACCCAGTGGCCAATGGTCAATTGGGTGTGATTGTTCATGAAATCAATTGACTGTTGGACATTGGGTGAGTAAGTAATTTGACTCATAGGTCCGTGTAGGCCGAGTCGCCAAGCCATATTTGAAAATGATTAGGGCACTAGACATTTGAATCAAGACTCTTTAGACGGTCTCAACGGAGAAGATTCTAGATATTATTCAGGAATAATTCCCTCTCCATGTTAATGGTCCTCCGGAGCCTACAATTGATGTGTTCTGTTACTATCTGCCGAGGTCCACGTGAAATTTCAACGTGATTGGAGCCTTTGGAACGAGTTTATGGCTGTTTTCCGTCAGTGGATCCGGTGAATTCCTCTAGCAGACTACCCTGCCATAATATTATATTGGGTACATTTTCAGAGAGAGAAGCCGTTGCAATAGAATCTCCACGAAATCTGTTCAAATCGACCAAGAAATCAGACAGGACACAAAAGGAACTATAAAAGAGGTCAGGTGAGAACATTTTACTGAAAAATCATTCGTAATTTTGCCTTCAAATTCGATACCTTTTCCCGTTCAAACCCTTGCAATTTCACTGTTATCCAAAGGTCACCTTGATGCTCAAATTACGTGACGCGCGCCGCTGTTTGCGTTATAACCGTCAACACAAATTGTGGAGCTTATGATTATATAGCCAACATTTCACTCACCTGAATAGAAATGCGCCTTCTGCAAGTGTTTTTCAAGCTAAAAGCCCACCAAACCTTGGATTTAAAAGGTGAAATGTTGGGCTTCCTTTCGGAATACTTCGTTCGAGGGAAATTAATAAACGCATCGCTTTAATTAAAATTATTTTGTAACTGGTCGGATACTGGGCAACATACTGTACCGATTCAAAGACCTCGAGACACGACTGTCGCCGCGATGGATAACGCTGTTCAGCTCGAAGAGCACTAGATGTTATGCGATGCTTTTGTTATTTCAGGTTTTACTGTGTCCTTGACAAGTTACGGCTTTTTACAGTTCATCCTTTTGTGTGCACTTACCAAAAACTTTCATTGGCTTGCCTCGTACCGGCTGATATATCCACGATGATGCCTTCATTTAGTTGGACGTCGGAGCCACAAACTTGCCTTTTGTTTACTACGCTAACGCTGTTTTCCACTGATCAACGAAAAACACATCTTCGCGAAGGGAAAGAAAGAACAATTATTCACACAATCGAGCAAAAGAAAAGACTATTCAAAGACGGGCGCCAAAAGAGAATGAATAGAGGTTCTTTGTTTAGTAAAAGCACGAGGAGAGTCACGTGAAAATTCGCTCGCTATCATTGGCTGTTGCTGTGTAAAGTCCGCTGGATTACCTGATTGCAGTCTTCAAAGAATCTTGTGCCTTACCGTGGAACTTGTAATTCGCTTTCCTCCGACAAATATCTAACTTCATTTGCCTCTTTTCCACTGAATTGTTCAGACCTTGGGGATATGAATCCAATTTCTGCATGGCGGAGATTTCGCCAAAAGCACGCTTCGTGAAGACTCGTGAAGACTTGTCTTTAGTGGAGGATAAAAACATGTTTCAGATGACCCATTTGTCCTCGAATATCATTTGATTTGTGTTCATGGTGTAGGTGAGAAAACTCCATCGCTTATAAACGCCTGATTTTACGTTTATTTCATTTCAAAGGACTATAAATTTAACGTTTTAAGTTTCATGAGTTTTTTGACAAGTCACTGAGTAAATTGTGTGACTTTAGGCCGCTTTAGGAGTATGTGATTTTAGGGTTGTATTTTATTGTAAGCTTAAGCTTATATATATATATTTGTCTTTTGTAAATGACTGTAACCATAACATCATCGTATTTTACAAATAGGCAGGTATTACCAAATCAGTTTCAATAATAAAGTACTTTGTTAAATGCAGGGCTCCTTGTGGCAATTCATCATGTATTAAGGCACTCACTTGCAGCTGTTGTTAAAAAGTTTGAGAGAAACACCAAAAAGGCGATTTTCTCTGACAATATTTCCGATCCCAAGGCAACAGTTAAGCACCTTGTAGCAGTCAAGTCTGACAACAGGCAACTGCATTGCATTCATGTAGAGCAAATACTTTACAAAAGCTTTTTAATTGATACTGGTGATGCTTCTACAGTATATACCTAGGTGTTGCACCCAACTAATTGGAAACATTTTAATGGTATTACTCTCCCTGTTGAATAGCATATTTCTGTATGCATGAGTTATTAACATACATTTTTGGTATGTTGTACACCCAGAAACACCAAAGTACACTTTTGATATGTTTTATGTTATATAAAATTTTTGTATGTTACATAAATTATTAAAATACATTTGAGGTATGTTGTACACTTAGAAATACCAAGTACACTATTCATATGTTTTTTCTACAGTTAAGGTACTCACTAAAAGCTATGTATTTGGTATGTTAAAAAAGAGACAGTTAAATTACACTTTTGATATGTTTTTGTTACTCTCCTGGTATGCCTCAAAAATACACTTTTGATATGTAATACTAAAAACATACCTCATAATGACAGGTATATCAAAAACATGTCAATAGCAACTCTAAAGCATATCAAAAAATCCGTGTGGGGATCCACCCTCCTATGTCCATAACCCCCGAAATTTTACGACATGCGCAGAGTACTTTACCTTGAAAAACTGCTGTTTCCTGAAAACGCGGGCTTCTTTCGTTACTTGTTTACGACGAAAGTTGCGAAAAAAATGTCAATGGGGCGAAGAAAATTTATCGGCAGGCAGTTTTCTGGTAAATATCAGCCGGCGAAGAAAATAAAAACAGAAGAGTAAACAAACGAAAACAGTTCAAGTGTTGGTGGTCAGGTTTCAGCAACAGCAACTCCAGAAAGTGTTTTTATCAAGTTTGCGAGCGAGATTGAGAGGATCGACAAACTCTCTCGTGAATGTAAACTACTAGCAGCGGAAAACACAGGACTGAAAAGGACAATCCAAACGCTTCGAAAAAGTATAGATAAGCGTTGGTTAAGGAAAAAATGGGTAAATCATAGTTAGTAGAGGAGTCTCCTCTACTAACTATGGGTGAATGTATAATTCAAGTCAGTTTTTTAATTGGCATACTTATTATCACGGCTGCCGGCTTTGAGTAGGCTTCCAAACACGGAAAATGTAAACACACGCAAATGCAACGGATCTGTTTTTGACGTGAAACAACTAACCCACATCTATGGGGCGCCGATTGTAAAAAAAATTATTTACCTTAATTTTGTCATTTTTTTCATTATTTAATAAATAAAGTTTTATGATATGATACCACACAATACGCCAGAATGTATTTCATATAAATTCATATTATTTGATGTCATGGCTTTATTATTTGATATAATAAATCATGATTTCATTTCATGCGTTTATGATTTGATATAAGAAACCATGATTTCAAATCATGCGTTTATGATTTCATATCGTAAATCCTGATTTCAAATCATGCGTGTATGATTTCATATAAAAAATTCTGATTTCAAATCAAGCGTTTATGATTTGATATAAGAAATCATGATTTCAAATCATGCGTTTATGATCTGATATAAGAAATCGTGATTTCAAATCATACGTTTATGATTTGATATAAGAAATCCTGATTTCAAATCATGCGTGTACGATTTGAAATCACGACTTCCTGATTTAAATATATCTTTCATATTTGATATCAGGAATCGTGATTTAACTTAATAAGTATGATTTAACTTAATACATAATCGGTGCGAGCCCATGTGACAAGTCACAAGACTATCCATTGCGCGGGAAAACGCAAACATGGCGGACGAACTGTCAAGGTCAATTGCTTCTGCCGTAACCCAGGCAGTTGAAAGGGCTGTCGAGGAGGCTCTATCACGTCTTCCAAGTCAGGGGATGACTTCTACAAGCTCAAGCTCCACCTCAAATCCGAACCCGATCTCGACCTCGATCTCCACATTGAGCTCAACTTCAACTTCTCAACAGGTATGTACGTGTGCTCGCCTGCAAACTATCATTGTGTCGCGTGTGGTATTTAATAGATAATTAATATTTGGCCATTTTCATTTTTTTTCTGTCTTACTGTTGTCCTTGATGCTGGTTCCCTGTGGGTTGCTTGTTGTTCGAGTAGCTATATTAAAGATGCGTTAGGAACGAAAATCCCCCGGCCTTTATACATTTTATATTTACCCTTTGCGTGACTTTGTTGACAGTCGCCAAGTTATCGCTCTTCAACAACTTGAAACGTAACCCTACATACGAACTTCTCATTGAACTTTATTTATATGGGGGATAGCTGATAAAAGGTAAATCAGTGTCAAATGTTTACTACCGTTTCAGGACATATTACCTGTTTCTTTGTCAACGGCCAATAATGGACAGCAACCTCATTCGTTAAATGAAGGCACAAGGTGAAATATCTTTCATTAATTGAACACTGTGTAATGTGCATCATACGATATAAACATACAAGCAGGAGCGGATCCAGAACGTTTAGGAGTTCGAGGAAATTGCTGCAGGGTGCAAGGCCCCCTCCCACCCCCCTCCTCCCCCAAACGTAATGAAACGTTCAATTTTCCAGAAAGCTGCTAGCATTAACTTTTACATCATGTATTTGAAATGTATAAGGTTCTAAAAAAAAAAGGGATTAAAGTAACCCTTTCATTGAGTATTAGCGCTATGAAGGGGGTGGTCATATTTTCTGTCTTCAAAACTACAAGAAAAAAGGAGGGGCCGCGAGCCCTTCGGTCCTCCCCTTAATTCCGCCCACGACAGGTATGAAATTAAACTTCAATGGATACTGATTGTGAACATTCCTACCGCCTAAGTGTGCCTTTTCCAATCTTTTATTACAGTCATCAGAGAAGAGCTGGTAGGCCACAGAAGACAATATCCAAGGAACTCTTGGAGAATCTTCTGATGTTGAAAGTCCCCATTTCGGGAGTGGCAAGTTTTTTTGAGGTATCGCGGCCATACGTTTACAAAGCAATTCGGGATTACGGCATAGAGTATAGAAAATTTACCGAGTTATCAGATTCTCGACTCGAAGAGATAGTGGCGTCCGTTAAAGAGAATCATCCGCGTGCTGGTGAAGTGATGCTGCAGGGTCATTTACGAGCGCAGGGTTTACACGTACAGCGTAACCGATTACGTACAGCCATACATCAGAGTGATCCCATGGGTGCAGAGGCGAGACGAAGACCACCTATTCGTCGACGTGTCTATTCGGTGCCATGCCCGAACTATCTATGGCGCATAGACGGAAATCATAAGTTAATTAGGTGGCGCATGGTTCTCCATCATGCCGTGGACGGCTTCAGTCGCCTCATTGTATTTTCCCGCTGTTCAGCAAACAACAGGGCTGCAACGGTACTCTCTCTATACCAAGAGGCAGTGCGACAATACGGACGTCCGTTCCGAGTCAGGACGGATCATGGGGGGGAAAATGTCGCTGTCTGGAACGACATGATAAATGCCTGGGGCGAGGAAGCCAGACCCGTTGTAGTCGGCAGCTCCGTACATAACTAGCGCATCGAGCGCCACAATCGAGCCGTTAACGAACAAGTGTTTAGTGGCTTCAAGGAAGAATTTTATGATCTAGAGAGAGAAGGGATTTTGGATCCTTTAAACGAGACAGACATGTTTTGCCTGCAGTACATATACCTACCAAGAATAAACCGGAGACTGACAGAATTCACTGATGCGCATAACAATCATGGTGTGTCAACAGAGAGGAACAATTCTCCGGCTCAGTTGTTTTGGTTAAATCTCCATCTTACTGCCTTCAGAGGAGGCAGGTCTTCTGACGACGCTTGGCGTGGTATGAACGTCCGAGATTTGATGTCAAGCCAAACTCTTCCTCACGTTCAAGTTCCTGATACAACTAATCCTCTGAGCCACGAATCTTACCTCCAACTGCAGCGTAATGTGGACCCTCTCTCCTTGGCCAGCGCCAAAGATCTCTACCGCCGTGTTGTGCAAATGGTGGGAGAAATTATGCAACAGCAGGATAGCAATGACTAAACGTGATGCAGATAGCAATTTGTTAACCCTTTATTTTACTTTGCATTTTTTGTTTCTGGTTTGTAACAGCGCAAACCAGAGGTAGCCATTAGTCACAGCTCGTAATGTTAAGTTTACTATAACTGAAGCTCGAAAACTAACTGGAAACCAAGTGGGGTGAGGGGGTGTGTATCAACCCATCCTGGTTTCGTCAAATGTTGTAAAAATGTCGCCTCCTTTCGCTCCCCTCCCCTTCACAGCCGTCTGGGCTCAATAGGATTAAAAGGCGGCAATTGTTTACAATTAAGCTTAATTTCAGGTGCCGTGAAAAAACTCCGCAAAACTGACACTCGTCACATGGACGGACTCAACATAGTAAATTCATCACAGTGATACAACAATTAACTGCAGTTATGACGTATATCAATATAATATTTCCAATCAAAACACACGTTTACTTTTCATTAACACAGAATAACCTCCTCAAAATAGAGTGTTCAAGCGTATCCAAAGCAAGGAGAATTTTTAATTGCAAAATCCATCTTTTGTTTGAATTCTTCAAACTCTAAATAGCAGACTGGTAGCCTGATATTATTGGAGCACGTATTGGTCATTGGAAAGGGCTCGTCATCTGCAAACGTTATGGTGGCGGGTTCATCAAATCCCAGTGGTGGTGGTCTGCTTGCCCCAGTCACAAACACAAGCACTTCTTCGATAGAAGCTTCCGCTTCGTTTGCTACAGGAAAGTGATTCATTATCATAAGAGATAGCATGTTGGAGGTAAATGAAAGAATGGGCAAACTGTAAAGAAACCAACTTTCCTAGTCATACTGTTTTGAAGTCTTTGTACAAACACGCCACTTGAACTGTCCTCTTGTTAATAGAAAACAAGTACATGTAACAGATACAAAGATTACGTATACGTTTTTCCGAGACAAACGTTTTCCCTCTTAAAAGAGGTGCCCCAAGGAAGAGGTTCTACTGCATTGGAAAGAAATCCGAGAAACGAAACTCTATTATTGTGTGATTAGATATTTCGTGTAAAATTGTACGACAAAGACTGCGATATGACACTTGTCATGTAGGATAGATTTCGTGACATAACACTGAACAATTTGTGAACCAAATCTGCGCTGAATTTACTCTATGAACTAGTGTAACTGCATGCTTTTTCTTACGCTAAATAATAATAGATGTATTGTAATGTTGCAAGCAACTTACCATATTGTATGGCAACTTACCTTCACAGTCTTGAAGATAATCTTTCCAGTAAACAATTGCCCTCTGCTGGGCCGCGTAACGGTTTGATCCTGGTTGCGCATAGTCGATGTGGAACAAGGCGTCCACCATTTCCGCCGTTAGTGGTGTGTTGTCACGGCACAGACATTTCGCGAATTCTCTGGGATTTTCTTTTATTTTTTCGAATACCTCCAATGTGCGTAAACCATCTATTAGCTCTTCTAAAAGGTATCGCACCCTATCCAAAAGGACGTGACGAGCAATTATGTTAATGAAATGGTTCTTTTCAGCAAAATTTGTTGCTTGTGTCTTGGACCCTAGTGCAACCAAAATTTCCTGAACACCAACATCATGCAAAACAGCGTTGAGCCCGTCAATGTCGTCTGCGGTTGCTATCTACAAAAAAAACAAAAACAAAACAAAAACAAACAAACAAACCACCGGTATTTCATCGTGATTTAATAATAGTAATAGTGATCCTTTGTTTCCAAGATTGCCAATGGGTTATTGAAACGGCTGAGAAATAACAAAAACCCTAAGAAACAGTATCACACGGACAAAAATAAAGAGTTATAATTTCAATGGCCTAATAGTGGCGACTCTCTCTCCCTCTCTCTCTCTCCCTCCCTCTCTCTCCTCCTTCCCCATTATTTTTCCTTTTAAACGCGAAGCTTTCATGCACGGCCGGTCATAACATATTACCAAATCCACAGGTTAAAAGTGTCACAAGTGGTACTTTGCGTAGGTATTTTGATTTTGTAGTTGTACAACATTTATTTAGTTTCACCTTTGACAAGGAGTCCGACAACTGATTATCGTGGATATCGTCGAGGTCTGGCTTAGTGAAGTCGACACCGTGTGCTATGGCGTGGTACAGAGTTGGGCTCAAGAAGTTGCCACCGGGGCCTCCATGTACAAGCGACCAGGCCAAAATTACACCCACGAGGCGATAGTGTCCCTTTTCCCTTGCTAGAAAAATGGGTTAACGAGTTACCTTCCGACACGACGTGCATAAACCAAAGTAATAGGATTACTCTACGTTATGAGTACAAAATAAAATTTACCGTTTGAGTTGGGCACGAGAACGCGCCTATGTGCCGGTCCACCAAAAATCCCAGAATGTTCATTCGCTGCCTTTACCAGCAAACGAAGAAATTCCCTGCGAGGCCCACCAATGTCAACGGCACCTTCGCTGTTCCCAAAATCGTCCGCAAAACAGACGGAAATGATCGAGCTGGGACTGAAACGTTTTCTCTGCAAACATCGGCAGGAATCTTCCCAGATGTGACGGCGCCTTACGTTCACGATGGTTCTCCCCTCAGTATTGACTCGAGCTGTTCTCAAGTCCCGCAATATTTCCTCCAGGTCACGACCAGGACTGCTGTCTCTGTGACGTATTGAAAAATCAACAACTATATATCAATCACGAACATAAAAACTGAACATAACCAAACTGAATAATAACCAGGCACTCATAATATCAACAATAATATATTTTAGTAGATACCACACAATTGAATAGTGCTTTAATTTTCGCGCGCTCTTATTGGTTAATTCGGAGGTGATTAGCAAGTACTATTCTCATCCGAGCGGCCGGCGCGCGAGATCACCGACTGCTTTTCGGTATATTGTCAAACATAAAGTAATGTTTTGGTCCGCCAATTATTCAGCTTGTGTGGTATATACTAAAACAATTATTCACCTCACTGTAGGTGCAAGTGGTGGATATTTACCTCGTCGCTTCGCGGCTTGGTAAATATCCACCACTATTCACCTCCACTTCGGTGAAGAATTGTTAAATATTCAAGTACCGGAGTTTACCGACATAGTCCGTATGTTAAAATAGTCACAAGAGTTACCTTGTGCTAAGTTCCAGTGCCAGCATTACGTCCCGTTGATACTCCTCGTCCTCGTCACTGATGTATGGAAAAGGGTCTTCGTCAAGTAGTGTGACATAGGAGCTACAATAACAAAAGCAACACTGACCAAAATAAATCGCGGATATGTACAAAAAACGTCGTTTAACTAGTTGGGAGTGTCGAAATAGATCGATGCACAATCAAGAGTCGCTAGAAAAAACAAAGATAATACCTATTAGCTAATTTTACAGAGATTGAATACTGTTTCAACTGTGAAATCAGTTCAATGACAACTTGATAGAATTACTTCGGGATAGCGTATTTTTTCTTGTGAGAAAACCACTCAAACAGATATGTAATGGTTTGTTCAATGTTAAAAGTAATCTTAGGTTTGATTGGTTTTCTCCCAGTAATAAAAAAAGGAAATCCGGAAATAATTCTGCAGTACACCTAAGCATGTACGGAAATAGTATTTACCTGTAAGAACCTGGCTCACTTTGAATTGTCGCAGCGCTTGTAGTGCTTCTACCTCCTGTTGTACTTTGAGTACTTGCATTGCTTATTGTGCTGATGGAACTTGAAGTGCTTACGCTGCTTGCAGGGCTTGCTGTGCTTGTGGTGCCGGTAGTGGTCCGTGTACCCGTAGTATCCGCCATTTCCAGTGGAGGTGGCAAATCGGGCATACTGTCGTATATGGTAAGCTGGTATGGGTCAGCCTTAAGTTGAGAAATGGATGAACGTGGTAAGAAGCCATATTGTTTGATATGGACATTCCATGTACAGTACTCGTTATAAGAGAGTGTTTACAGCACCTCTTTTCTATTTCGTCTTTGTTGTGTGTGTGTGTGTGTCAAGTATGAAAGGAACATCATTAGAGAAATTCTCAGTTATCTAAAATCGCCTATGCTAAAACGCAATACATTTCTTCGGGGTGGGGCCAAAGAAGAAAGAAGTAATAATAGTAACCTACATTTTCACCCGGCCACATCAAGGGAAGTCTCTTTGCCATTATGTATAGAGATCCCTGTGAGCACAGAGAGACAACCTCGGGAGCGTTCCATTGAAAAGAACTCGACGTGTGTGGGATGGTTAACTTTTTGTTTCCCGGCATAGTGCTGAGGCAAAAAAGGTGAACAAAGTCATCAGTCAATTTGAACACATTAGACAGTTGTTAACAGCACAAAACCTAGCCAGCGAAGACAGACGAATTTCCGGTCGTTATTTCGCACCACCTGTATTTTCCAGCGGCGTGAAACAACGGCAGGAAACCCGTCTACTTTCGAAGGCTACAGAAAACCTTGTGAGTGTGGTACCTCAAGTAAATATAAGGTAATACTTCGCCCTGAGACAAGCCAAAGGCCGAGGCGAAAACGCTGCTGACTTCTGCCTCTACCTGTGCAGCTTGCCATACCGATTGTAATGCTATTTTCCCGATAAGGCCCATTTCCGCCAACTTTGCCCTTTTTTCTCCGCGGGGAATCGGAATGAAGACATTGTCGCCAAGCTGATGGGGAAGGCAGATTATGTCTTTGTTATAAATTTTCACGGGCCTTGGTGTATTACTCGGTCTTTTTCGTTTAGTTGGCGGTGGCAGACATCCTGTCGTGTCACGAAAAACTGTCGGAAGTGGAGGTCGCCTCTCCAATGTTGTAGTCCTTCGATTCTACAAATGAACAACCAAACACTTGATCACTTTATTAAAGTCTGTAATCGTTCTAGAGGAGGACAAGTGCTCACAGGTGATGGTTTTCGAGGAGAGGGGAAAACCCGAATAAAAACCTCTAGGAACAGAGAAGAGAACCAACAAACTCAGCCCACTTGTGACGCCGGATCCGGGAATCGAACCCTGGACACATTGTTGAAAAGCGAGTGCTGCCACCACTTCGCCAACCCTGCTGCCCTAAAAATATCATTTACCTTTTTCAACATTACATAACACCTTTGTAAATTGCAGCTATGTATGACGCAATTCAACACAGTTGTCAGTTGTAGGGTTTCGCAAGTTGTTGAAGAGCGATAACTTGGCGACTATCAAGTATCAACAAAGTCACGCAACGGGTAAATATAAAATGTATAAAGGCCGGGGAATTTTCCTTCCTAACGCACCTTTTATATAGCTACTCGAACAACAAGCAACCCACAGGGAACCAGCATCAAGGACAACAGTAAGACAGAAAAAAAAAAATGAAAATGGCCAAATATTAATTATCTATTAAATACCACACGCGACACAATGATAGTTTGCAGGGGAGCACACGTACATACCTGTTGAGAAGTTGAAGTTGAGCTCAATGTGGAGATCGAGGTCGAGATCGGGTTCGGATTTGAGTTGGAGCTTAAGCTGGTAGAAGTCATTCCCTGACTTGGAAGTCGTGATAGAGCCTCCTCGACCGCCCTTTCAACTGCCTGGGTTACGGCAGAAGCAATTGACCTTGACAGTTCGTCCGCCATGTTTGCGTTTTCCCGCGTAATGGATAGTCTTGTGACTTGTCACATGGGCTCGCACCGATCATGTATTAAGTTAAATCATACTTATTAAGTTAAATCACGATTCCTGATATCAAATATGAAAGATATATTTAAATCAGGAAGTCGTGATTTCAAATCGTACACGCATGATTTGAAATCAGGATTTCTTATATCAAATCATAAACGTATGATTTGAAATCAGAATTTTTTATATGAAATCATACACGCATGATTTGAAATCAGGATTTACAATATGAAATCATAAACGCATGATTTGAAATCATGGTTTCTTATATCAAATCATAAACGCATGAAATGAAATCATGATTTATTATATCAAATAATAAAGCCATGACATCAAATAATATGAATTTATATGAAATACATTCTGGCGTATTGTGTGGTATCATATCATAAAACTTTATTTATTAAATAATGAAAAAAATGACAAAATTAAGGTAAATAATTTTTTTTACAATCGGCGCCCCATACACATCCGGCCTGTTTATTCATTTTCAGTGCAGATATAATGCCTTTTAAAGCTTTATAAGCTTACGGTTAAAGGTTAAGTTAAACTGGGCCACACAACGAACATTCATTGACATTTGAGTAAGACAACGTTGAATATTTAATAATGTCACGAAGAAAAGCCACGGAACTTGTGAAAATCCTTTGTACACTTTTGCGGGTAGCTAGCGGGGTGAAAAACGGGGTAAAAGAAGAAACTTTTACTTTAGAGATACTGAAAGAGACACCTTAAAACTTACTACAAAGTATGTTTAATTGACCGCTGTAAAACCGTCGTTATAATTTCGCAGCTGTTAATCCCGTGATAATTCGGTCAGGTGAATTGTGCATCCAGACTTTGCTTTTATTTTGGACACTAAATAATGTAGCAGAGCTGAAAGAAACAAACCATTTTAGATATATGCCAACACAAAAATTCAGTTATCTCAAAGCAACATTACCCGAAGGTAAAATACACACGTGAAAAACACTTTAAATGGCACAGTATCCGACCTTGTGCGGACCGCTGTGGGATCAGCCTATTTGATCAAAATTACCGCGAGGTACCGAGAATATTCAAGTCTTTGTCGTCCTTCTTATGTCGAGTTCAATCTAGTTTTAATTCTTCGACTTTTCAAACCTTAAGCTTAGGTACATGTAAGATTTTGAGTTCAAGTGGACAAAACTCTTGCTGAGAAAACCGTGTATATACCTTTCCACTTGACAAAAAAAACACCAATGTTCTCGACAGTAATAAAAAAAGTAACATTCACAGGTGTAAATGAAAACACAATCAATAAATAAAGTACCAACATCTAAATGTAGAACTGAAAGTTTAAGGTTCAGACTTTTCAAAATATGAATTAAATGAAATAATTTGTTTTCAAAGCCAAATGTCAATAATTTTTTTTGTGACTTTTCCCCTTGTTTTCAGTATTTGTACAGAGAAGGTTCAGTGATTTGAAGAAAGAGACTCTGACCCTACAAAATAAGTTACAAAACAAGACAAACTTTTGAACACCACATCCTTGAAGAAAGACAACATCATCAAAAAATTAATGGGGACAAAAGCTGTTGCAACAAAACTGAAAGATCAACTCAAACAAAGAGAAGTTTTAAAGAGTTATTCCCTTGTGGATACATTTGCCCAAGGCAAAAATGGAGCAAATCATAGGAGTGTAATGTTCATGGCTTGCATTAGATATTTACAACATGCATGTTGGTTATCTAACCAAAAGGCACCAATTGCATTACATTTAATTTTCAGTATTTTATTTAATTGTAGTCCCCCTACAAATCTGATTGTTTCCCCTACTACTTTGTCAGACTGGAATGTTCTTTTAGGGGAGGCAGACAAATTAATTCTATGTAAAAGGTTTGCAAACAGCAAATATGAACCCACGGTCCCAGTTTCAGTAGGCAGAAATCACACGACTCATGCTACAAGAAAACCTGAATATCAAGATGTGTGAGAAAATGTTGTCATCAAGTCATCAAAGGACTCACTTTTATTTCATTGAAATACAGCAAATCACACACAGCCTATGTTTACTCCTATTAGCATGAGCCCTTGATAGTTTAAGTGAATATTTGAGGATAAATTATCCTAATTAAACCAGAGATATTGTCTTTAGGAGCTGTTTTCGAAGAATTTTTGGTGTAAGATAAATGAAATGCACCTAACAAAAGTTTGGTATCAATCATTCTTTATTATGAAAGCCCAAAGGGTAATCTTAGTGACAGGAAAATGTTTAGCCCTTAATTGTAAAGTAAAGGGAAAAAAAGAGTTATTTATTACAAGTGAAATTAACCAAAAAAATGGACACAGCTTTCAAATATTCAGGCTTTAATTGTGAAGTTGATGTCAGTTGTAAATAGTAGCAGGTACCAGAAACTGGGAACAATTTTACTTGGTGTTACCAGTATTAAGAATTAAATGCTTGACAGTTAATTAACAGTATGTATTTTTTAAGGTGCAGGATGGTAGATTTATGCCCGTCATTGGTTTTCCTGTAGGGTCGACCCCCAGGCTAACCAGGGGGATTGAAAAATCAGTCGAGCAAACTTCAGGAATTTCCTGGGGGGTCGGGGAATCTCTGAAGACAAAGTCCCCTGGGTGAGCTGTCTTTCAGTTGAAAATCCCTGTAACATCCTTTTCAAACTTAAGAATTTCCCCACCCCCTAATCTTTGATCATAAAGCAATGTCAAGATTTTCCCCTACCCTCGGGCAAAGAATCCCATCCATCTCCTTGCATTCCCCCACATATCTCCCTGGTAGGCCCGGGGGTAGACCCACAGGGAAGCCGATGACATGTGCATTATTACCTGCTAAAGCATCAAACATAATTCAGTCCTGTACATTGACTGTCCTAAAACAAGGACAGTAATAATTATTTTGTTCTAAAAAACACAATATAAGTTAGGTCCACAGAAGACGAGCGAGGTTTCAGAGATCCCCTTGGCTTGTTGAAGTATTGAGCTGGCGTTAAAAAAACAACAAACAAAATTAAAATTAAAAAAACAACAACAAACAAATAAAGGATAGTGAAATTACATAAGCTTAAGCTTTTCATTCTGAGTTTAATAATATTATTGTCTAAGAGCATGACAATAACAGTAATGATATACACTGGTAAGCCATGAAGAGCAGGTTGCAGCAAATAGTTGATGAATCGAAATTGCCACATTGTTTTGCCTAAGTACAAAATGTGGAACCTCAGTGACCGATTTGGTTCATAAAACTAAATTCTATATACAATGCTCAAGGTTCACTGGTTTCCGATTTTTATTGTGTTTACCATTACAACAATTTCAGAAGTGTTAAGTTTAAGTATTTTGTACTGCATTATTAGTGTTAAGTAGGTCATCAAGGTTTGAAAAACTCATTCCGTACCTTGCCTGCACTCTTCAGTTCGAACAGCTCTCCAACCCAGCATGAGACGATTCTTGACGACTTCGAGCGCGCGTGAATAATAATGAAATAGCTTCACAGGAACACAACGCAGGACTCCTAAAGTTGACCCACTGACAAACTGAATGACTGATCTTAAACTTCACCGTCGCGAAATTTTTTTTAACCAGCAACGCACCGAACAGTGCGCATTCAAGTAAATAAAATAGGCACTGTATAAACTTCGGGGGAAAAATCGAAATAGAAAACGGTAGATATTTCGATCATATACCATTCTTTAACCTTGCTTTTGACGGTGGCTGAAACTTCGCGTTTTAAAAAGATATTAAACAACAAAGTCCCCATAGCATTCTTGTTGACCTGACCGGCCATTACCCGTGTCCGTACTGCGCATGTCTCTAATTTCTGTCTTTTGACGCATCGCATTCATTCCGTGAGGGGAGGTATAAAACTGCTCAAAAAGTGGTACTTAACCATGGTTAAAAGAATAAACAGGGCTCAAAATAGCTGTGTTTTAACCACGAATCCGCGTGACTAATACACAACGTACTTACTGCGATGCTCACTGCTGAAAAGTATTTTGGCAACTGCGGTGAGTGAAAAAGAAGGAGAGGAAGAGAAGAAGAAGACCAACAGCAACTTACTGAGTAATTACAAAGCACTGTTGATGAAGATCTGGTAAGATTTCTGTCATGTTACAGGAATTACAGTAAATTAAGCTTACATGTGTACTTCGATAGATGAATATCGCACCGTAAGTACTTAGCTCACAGCTCAATCACTACTGATGGTTTACGCTCATTTGTGAGAAAAAGCCGTCATACTAAGGGGCTGTTTACATGGAGGCAGGAAGATCCTAGAACTAGGACGATCCTAGACGGCGAACCAACTTTTCGTTTGGTTTACATGCAGAAATTTTGGTCGGAAATTTCGGCGAAATTGTCTTCCTTTAGCCGCTGATCGCCCGGCCGCCGCCATGTTTGTTTGGTTTGTTGTTTTTGTCCCTCGTGCTAGGATCTTCCTAGCGAAAGCAGTTTACATGGTGCTAGGATCTTCCTGGTGCTAGGAACTTCAGCTAGGATGATCCTAAGACTAGGAAGATCCTAGTGTTAGGGCCAAGTACGACCCTTTGCATGTAAACTGAATGCAGAAAACATATGGAGCTAGGATGATCTGCCTTCTAGGATCTTCCTACCTCCATGTAAAGGAGCCCTAAAGCCCCATTTATACTACTGTAAAAAATGGGTCTGGACCCCAAAAAAGTTGGTACGGACCAGATATTTTTGCTGTGTAAACCTTCCATTCCATGTTTGCATGCAATGGATCCAGATTCTGGTTTTGGGGCCTATGGTCCCAAAAGTGAAAAAAATGAGTCTGGACCCCTTTTGCTTTTCAAAAGTGCTGTGTAAACATACCAACTTTTTTTGGGTCTGGACCCATTTTTTCTGTAGTGTAAATTGGGCTTAAAATTGCCATCGTAGAAAGGGCTGCCACGTTGCCAGTTTGCATACGCTATTTAACGTTTTAATGGGCTAAATAATTTCAAATCTGGTCAATCCACAATAGCTTTATTTTCATCCTCAAAGCAGATGATGGGCGCATCACAGTTGATCCATCACCTTAACCTGCGATCAGGCGAACTTTTTTTTTTTTCGTGGTGGGAGGACGGAAAAAAACTACACCTGATACAATTTCTTGTCAATTTGTCTGTTTCTCATCCAGAATCTGGACTTTTTTCTGATTGGTCGAAGAACAAAACAACCTTTTGAGCCCTGTTCCGATTGGCTACTTGATTTACATATGTGACTTCCACTGCAAACTCAACACAAGTAAGCTGTTATAATTTATGTCGGCTCATGGGGCACAGGGTGAATTTGCGGCAGCTGTAACTTACTCTCTTCAATTTATTCACAAATCCTTGAAGGAAGAGCTAATGGAATGCATCTCAAGGATTGTTTGACTAAAAGAAGACATTTCAGCTGTGCTTCCCATGGGATTTGGCAAGATCAGAGTGTCATTTACTAATTGTCCCAAAAGTGATGAAAAAAATGCATTGTTCTGACTGATTCTAACACTCTGTAGCTGTGGTGAGTCGGAACCAACATTTCGGGAATCTAAAAAGAAGGCAGATTGTGCTGCTGCGACTGGGTAGTTTACTAGTCAGCCGAGGTCCACAGAGAAATCGAGAAATCAGATCGTGGAAGAACTGTGTTCACGAATCATTTATTTTACGGGCATGCTGTTTGCAAGAAGTGCTGCTGCAGAATCAAAGTTTATTCAATACTTTTGATCACTTTGCAATAAAATAAAGGATTCTACCATTCCACCGGCCAATTTTTTCATTTAATTCTTTATTTCTTGACATTTTAAACAGGAACTGTATCAACGGTTGAGCATTATTAAAAGTTCCTTTCCTTGACGCCAAAAATTGCATGGATTTCTGGTAAAATCTGATTGGCTGACATTTATCATGTGACACAAAATAACATCGCTGTTGACAGCTCATGCTTGTCTCATGGCATCTGTCGTTCGTGTTGACAGAACCGTTAATTTAGAGGGTGGCATACAAATTGACAAGAAATTGTATCAGATGTAGTTTTTTCCTTCCTCCCGCCGCAAAAAAAAAACTTCGCCTGATCACAGGTTACCATCACCTAGGCACTCTAAGTGCCCTTAGAGTGGCTTCCGTCAGCTTACTAGATGACATTAATTTGTGAGGTATCCTTGTCACATTTTCAGTGTTAGGTTCTGTAAGACTAATTGGCTTAAGTGATGCAAGACTATTTCTTGGCAGTTGCAATTGAAGGGCTGAGGGCATAAACTGCCTATGTGTAGTTTTGGGTGTTTTTTTTGCATACGTTATTTCTCGAAAACGAAAAAGAAATCGGTGAAAAAAAATACGGGACAATGTTTTTGAATCAAAATGCAGTTCACATGCAAAAATTTGGACAAATCCAAGCGAACTAAAAAAAACGGCCGAAAATTACACATAGGCAGTTTATGCCCTCAGCCCTTCATATGTCTGCCTTATTAACATGCATGAAGCAATGCCCAAGGGTATTCTTTATTTCTTTATTTGAAAACTTAGCGCCAAATGCTCGTAACTGAAGGGTAAAACTGAAACTGGACATGAAATGATTGATACGTAGAAAGGATTGTTCCATAGTGTGACGTAGACTAAAAGTTTTGGCGGTTAAAACATTGGTACTTACGCAACGTGTCTGCCGAAGCTCCCGACTCGATGCGCGCTAGCTTGTTTGGTTTAATCGAATTATGTCAATTTGCCTGTTCGCTCGGTGATCGAAGGACATCATGAAGTCTTAAGATCCATAAGTCTAACACGGCTGAAAGAAGCCAGTCGTGTTTTCTCTGCTTGCCAAACCATGAAGAGAGAGATAAATTTGACTCTCCGGTTTGGGAGTAGAGATTAAGAGCCGGGCAGAAAAAAAACTCTGAAAACATCTCTCGTCTCAAAAGCGGCTCGGTTTTGCTAGTCTTGGTCGATTTCTGAAAGGTTACCGTGCTAGAATTTGCGAAAAGGAGAGGTGTTTTTGGAGTTAGGGGCAAAAAAACTGGCTGATGTTTGCAGAGTGTCTTTCGCACGCGGAGGGCATAACATTCCCACAATTCATTGCGGCCGAAGTGGGCGCTGTCTCGCGGGCCATCGAAGCCGTGAAACAGTTCGTCAAAATTCGGAAACATTACGGAGAATTCATCCGAGAGAGGGAAGTCAGAATGACGAGAAGTCCGTCCGTTTTCGATGACTATCTTGAAAACAATCCAGGGAAAAGTTGCATGGGCGCGCGTGGAAAATATTACTCGTGGTCGGTCGTCGAGTTGTTATGTAAACACAGGGAGACATGCTGCCCAATTTCAACATATAAATAAGTTTTGCGTCGATCAACTCGGTTATTTTGGTTTTATGGAGGCTTGTAAACATCAGCAAAACGTATTTTCAAGCGAGATAAACACCAGCAAAAACGTATTTGCACGCGAGACATTTTAACAAGTCGTTGTGTTACGCATCAGACGATACGGATTAAATTTCACATCTTATGCAAATATTTACGTCTTGAAGCCAACAAAACTAGTTAAGTATTTTGTTCCAGTTTTTTCACTGTCGTCATTTACGTTGATTTGTGATACGAATTTCATTCCACTGGTTCCATTCGACGACGAAAATGAACCCTTCAAAATCGTTTCAATAATGACCAAAGCACGCGAAGCGCCAGTCAAATCTCTGTTTCGAAGCGGAAACCGACGGGAAACAGCTTACTCTCTTAACTCTTAATTTTGCCCTTGAACATCGTTAACTCAAATTTTCGGTGTTGCTCACGAACAGAAGTTGTTGGTAGTAGCCAAAAGCTATCTTCAAATAAAAACAACCTTCTTTAATATTTTATTCTATTTCTCAGCCGACAGCAAGCTTTTTAAGCACTGAGTTAGAATCAAATCCGATCCTGCTGTATGCCGTTTTCAACCAAAACACCCTCTTCAACACTTTACTTACATCGGCCAAAGCCTTCCCGAAAGAATTAAGAATCAACCAAGAAACCTGTGCGCTCTTTTCATTTCGGAGGAACCAAGAAACCAAGAAACCTGTGCGAGACTCAAAATACGCCGCTTACTTTAACGTTAACGTTTGCAATGCCCTAGGCCGAACCCTATCCCTAGCTCTAACCCTAACCCAACCCTAACCCTAGCTCTAACCCTAACCCTAGCTCTAATCCTAACCCTAACTGTAACCCTAGCCCTAATTTTAACCCTAACTCTAAACTTAACAATAACCCTAAATCTTTTGAGTGCTGTTTTCAAGTCGGACAAAATCTACGCGCGCTGGCTTAAGGTTAACCAAGGTGGCTGAGTGCTGTTTTTAAGTCAACCCAGAATGTTGCGCACTGTTTTCCAGCTAAGGAAGCTTCTTGAGCACTATCAGTAAGCAAAACACTGGTAATAAGTGCTGCATTTAAAAAAGTCGACCATTTCCAAGTCGGATGGGCATCTTGTGGGCTGTTTATGAGTCAAAAAGGCACATTGCGCATTAAGAATACCCTTGGGCATTACTTCATGCATGTTAATAAGGCAGACATATGAAGGGCTGAGGGCATAAACTGCCTATGTGTAGTTTTGGGTGTTTTTTTTTGCATACGTTATTTCTCGAAAACGAAAAAGAAATCGGTGAAAAAAAATACGGGACAATGTTTTTGAATCAAAATGCAGTTCACATGCAAAAATTTGGACAAATCCAAGCGAACTAAAAAAACGGCCGAAAATTACACATAGGCAGTTTATGCCCTCAGCCCTTCAATTCACACCAGTGTCTGCTGTTAGCAGGGTAATTTGCACCAGGATAAAGCACCAGTTTTTTAATTATGTCACAATACTTTTCTGCTGATTACGTTGTTGTGGGATTTGGGACAAAAAATGATTATGATCCCAGAATCTCAACCCGCGGAATGATAAAGATGAGAAAATTTGTAACAGGTTGTATTTCATGGCTGCTTGATTGCTACAATCTACAGATCTAAGACTTAATTGAGATGGAACACGTTTTGAACAAATTATGCACAGAATTTATGAGTTTAGGGAATCGAAGCAAAGCAAATACATGTATTAATTTCAGCTTCCGGTTTTGCTATTTTCAACAACAATCCATATGGGTTTACTGTGGTTTTGAAAACCCAAAACCGATGTCCAGGTTCGACATCTCCACTAGCCCTGTAGCCAGAGGTTAGTAAAAATCACACATTTAGTATATCTTGGGCTAGTAGACTTAAGATGACAAATCACATATAGTTTTAATGAGAATGACAAAGGATGTATTTAAAAACTACCATTCCATGTGGTCTTAACCAGAAAACTGTGGATCAACTGAAACCCTCTTTTAATCTACACATGGTCTTGGTAAGCATGGTCACCCTTACAGTGACCAAGATCCTGGGAAGGAGCTTGGGCTCCTTAGTTGCACTGTGGGCTAGTAGTTTTCTAAAGGTCATTAGCCCAGTGGCTAGTGATTCAGGTGAATACAATTTACTGTAGATGTCTAATCCTGGATATCCATCAATGCAGCTGGTTATGTAAGAAATTATAATCAGGTATTTAGTATGTGCAGTTATAATGTAAGTACTTGTGAAATGAACAAATTGTTCTTTGAATGTCAGCAAATCATTTATGCTGCACACACCAATTCTCGAATGAGAAAAACCATTTCCCATAGGAGTTGAGGAGGAGTTTCTCCCAAACTAAGTTTGTTCAGGTGTGAGAATGTCTGCTCGCTTTCACATTCCAAAAGCTGAGGACTAGGAGAGGTCTTTCCTCCAGATGCAGTTGTTCTGAAAAGTACTTTACTTCAAAAATTCATTAATAATTCATGAATGGAATACAAAAGAAATCAATGTTAAATGAGTGGCTTTATATCTGATATAGACACAGTTAATTTTTGTGTTCAATTTTTTAGGCCAAAACAACCCAAAATGTGCAAGAATGGCACTTTATACAGGTGCTTGTCTACATCTGCATCTACATCAAAATGCTTTCGCATCCAAAAGAGATAACTAGAAAAGTGATAAATAACACAAAACAACATGAGAAAAATGAGAAAAACTTGTCTCAGGAATTTTGTTTGTTATGTCTTTCAAAAAGGGTTTTGATCTTTGTTTGTTTTTTGACCTACTCAGATCACCTGGGCCAAGGCTTTTTCTTTTTGTTATTTTAGTTTTTTTACAGGAATTTCAGCTTTCATTAGTGAGAGCTCCATTGTCCCCATTTCTGTTCTGTGAGCTGTCAGCCCTTGGCCACCCACTCCCCTCTCCCCTGCCGAAGCCCAGGAGTGAACATGCAATGGGCCATTTCAGAGAATAATATTATACAATTCCTTTTCAGGAGGGGAATCCAGTTCGTTGGCCAGCAATTGTTAGTTTGGATTTCAAATTTCTCATAGTGTTTCCCCGGGACTGGGGAGTGGTCAGAAATGCAATGAATAATGTAACATTCATTTTCCGTTTCAGAACAGACAGTCGCTTACAGCCAATTTGGAGCAACTATGGCAAGCCACAAACAGCGTGGGACAATGGGTCCATACCTTGGCCCTGCTAAAGAGGTGTGGGCCATTGGCCCCAACACCAAGCTGTTCCTTTAGCAAGTCGGTCCCCCCTCTTAGGGGGACTATAAGGTTTACCTTCTTCAAAAAGTAAGTATAAAATAATTATATTTGACATAATATGTAAATTTAAAATGCAGTATGTTTTACTACTGACCAACAAATCCCACTGTTTCCACCTGGGGGGGAGTCCTCATTCGAAAATCTGGCCCAAGGGGGAGCTTAAAAGAGATACAAACTTCCGGGAATTTTTCTCTTTTTTTTTTCTTATTTCTGTTTGTGTTCAGCACATATCCGCTGCTAAAAACAACTGCAAAAGTCTAAAACTTATTTTTGTTGGAGGAGGAATAATCAGGAGAAAGGACCGGAGAAAACACAAGAATTAACACAAGCCTGGAAAATACAAGATTAAAATGATTCAAAAGGATAATGTGTGTTTTATGGTGCTGAAAAGGATTTACACTCACTAGAAGCAGTTTTCAAAAAGTTTTCTAATGCCATTTAAGGGGGGCAGTCTGAATTAGCAATCCGGGGCACTTTGTTTTGGTGGCGGACTTTCTGGCGATGGTCTACTTATTCACTTTTACTATTAATTTTCAACCACCCACAAATCCAAATGATATTTTCAAGTTGTCCGTACTTATCCACATTACCCCGTCCCCCAAACCTTTCTTCCTTTAAAGCAATAAAAAAAACTTGTAAGAACAACACTCACAAACATTTGCTGTAGAGGTACGCCAAAATAGATGAGCCATTTCACGATTGAATGAAATCTGGGGCGAGATTTTCAAGTAAAAGTGCACTGAAATATAAGAAGGATAAGGCATTTGACCGGACTACCCTCTTAATAGCGTCTGCGCCCACATTTAATCGCGGGAGGAGATGGATAACCGTATCTTCTGCTGACTGATCTAACCAACGTTTTATGATTCCATTAACGTCACAAACATGATTGCCATGTGATTTTTTTTTATTGATTCTCTCCACAATACATATGTACAATTCAAGGTCAATAAAGAAATACGAAAATAAAAACTATTAATAACCTATGGTTATGAAATATTATTTTTGACCTCATTTGACCACCTTAAGTTATAATTTAGAATTAAACACTGGAATAATTCCAGCGACCATTGTCGGAAGCAATCATATCAGTCAATGCGGCGTACGATTCAGTATGTCATTTTCTTACTGAGTTCTGGATCATTTAGGCAAAGTGTTTTTTAAGGAAAAACGAAAATGAACCTTGTAACGATTAAATTCTGAACAAATAGGGACACGTTTTAACGGCATCAAAGTTTTATGTCCAGTCCATTCCAGTTCTATTTCATTGAGTTTATCATTCGCAATGGCGTGGTGGATGTTGGCGCCACGGTTGATAACGCATTTTTTGAACTCAGTTCAACATTAAGTTAATTCGTAGTGATTATGAATGGGAGGAACATGGTAAAATACCGACAACAGGTATAAGGAAGCAATTTAAGAAACTCCTTCAAATTGGCAATGTAAACTTCAGCTGCTGAATTTAGAGAGAAATATGGACGTCTCGCTAATACTGACCAATTGGGTCTAAAAGGCAATTTGGTAACATCACAAATTGCACAAGGCGTTTTCTTTTAAAAGCTCCCATGCGATCGCATTCAAAGTCTTAGCTCCCGTCTGTGTAAAATTCGATCCAGATTACGTGTCACTTTGTCTTCACATAATTAAAAGTCTTCGATAGAGAGGAATTTCAAAAAGGGTACTGTTATAACAGTTTGAGATGACTGAAATTCCACCAAACAAGCAAAAGTAAAGCTTCCGCGTTGATCTGATTTCGGACAAGATACATGCCCGAATGTTTCTATCAGCACCACTATTTAGCTTTTTCCTAGCTGATTCACAACGTGCTTTACAGCCCGTGGTTAGTAGAAGACAATTTCAGACCCTGAGGAACCACATCGACTTATACATACTTGACCACGGTTATAGCAACCACATCAATCAATCGTACATTATTAGCATATTCAGTGGTCTGGAAGGTTTCAAGTGGAAACATAGTTTCGAAAAGGAGTCGAATAAGAAAAACTCTTGAATATTTAGAAATCCAGATCTGCCTCTGAAGAGATATTTATTTTCCGTGCATAACAATTTTCTCTTCAGTTCATTCCAGCTAAAATCCTGAATAATTCTAGCTTATGCATGATAGATGGCCAGCTACAGGAGTCCATTCCCAGCCAGCTGTTGTTTCCTTTGAAACACGGCTACAGGTTTCTCTTCCTTAGCTAGAGGAGGCTAAGGTCGTGGTTAACTGAAAAACCAGCCTTAGTTTACCTCTTTATTTTACCATCATAAGTCAATTCGTTCTCACTGGAAACTTTTCAGTGGTCATTAGTGAGGACTGCTTGAAAGGAAAACTTTATTGGTTTCTTTTTATTTCAATAAGGAACAGGGTGTCATTGCAACTTTAAAACGTCTTATAGAGAGTGGGATCTTCCAAACTTTGTTGTAATCCCAAACTAAGCTTGTGATGAAAACGGCATAACGTTGGCTGCCAAGTCAATCTCAAGTCAATCTCAAGTTAATCTCGGGAGGAAATAGAGATTCGTATATTCCGTCTACTGATCTACATCAGTTCTACGTTTCTAAGCGCATCAAACCTTTCAACGCTTTTATGTTTCCCTTAACCTCTCCTTACTGTAAACATGTCTATCGCCATGTAGTTTAAAGCCTGTGGTTACTGAAATATGATTTTTGACCTTATTTGACCGCCTTAAGTTATACTTTAGAATTAAAAACGGGAATGATTCCAGCGACCACATATCGTCGGGAGCAATCAGAATAATCAATGCGGCGTACGGCTCATTTGGTATTTCATTTCAGCCAGTTAGTTATGGAGTCATTTATAAAAACAAAGACTGATTTTAAAGGAAAAACGAAACGGCAGAACCTTATGACGGACTGAAAAATCCAATTAGAGAAATCTACTTCTTAACCGCATCTATGTTTTCTCCTAAGTGCATCCCAGCTGAAATGCCTCACTGAGTCTATCATTCCTCTCGGCAAAGCCAAGGTATAGACCCTTTTCATAATGGCGCCGACAAATTATTCTTTTATTCTTATGATAATGAGCCCTACTAGCCTCGTCAGCATGTGCAAAATTCAATAGAATTTTTTCATTAAAGTGAGGTTAGTAGGGCTAATTAACACATATACAAAAGAATAATTAAAATCGTCCGCCATTATGAAAAAGGTCTATGATAGGTAGCTTGTTAAAATTATCGTTTGAAGAAACGATTTCTCTATACGTAGTGGATGTTAATACCATGGTTGATTACACATAGTTTTTAACCTCATTTCACCATAGGTTAACTGATTCGTTGAGATTGTGAATGCGAGGAAAGTAGTATTATGGGCTACTATAGACCCAAAAACTGTCAAAAATTTCAACCAATCAGAAGCCAGAACGGGCTGTCAATCAACTCGTCAAACTCGGAATGGACCAATCAGAGAAGAGCATCGCTGCATTTAAAGGGGTTCTCAATCACTTGACCGAGACGGGAAAAGGAGTCTTAGAGTGGACTACAAGGAACACACACTGTTTGGATGGAATGAATTTAATGATATTGTTGAAAAAAAGAGAAAGAGAGACCTCGGTAGGATTCGAAATTGCAACCCCCTGATCCGTAGTCAGATGCCTTATCCATTGGGCCACAGGGTCTACGGCAATGAGCAAACACGTGAAATCAGTTTGCAACCTGTTTAATGACACATGTATAAGTTTTTTTACATTTGATTTTCATTCACTTGGTTGGCGTGGCACTCCGTGTTGGTAGGCGTGGCGGATGCCGCGGCCTCGTCCTCGGGTTTGCCCGAAGCGCTGTTCGGCTCTGCCTGGTTGACCCGGGAGAGAGATTACCAGATGCTGTTGCAAGTCTTAGGCCTGTGATGCTAGGCGTTGGCCGCGGCGTGGAGGTGGATGGTCTGTTCTCGGGTTAAGTGCGGGCCAAATTAGTTAGGGTGAAGTGGATGTGCAGTCGAGTGTGGAACCTGGGGCAGCGGAAGTGATCTGGTGTGACCCGGATGAAGCGTACCACGTGTCTGTACAAACAAGTGTGGTGCAGGGCCACGGAACAGTACGGCAAACGTTCGGTGCAGACGAAGTGGCCGTCGATGTCATGGGACTGGCATATGTGACACGGGTCGTTGGTGTGGTTTAACAAGTAACCCGACTGTCGGCAATGGGGGCAGGCCCACTCTTACCATGGCATGCGACGGTCGTTGAGGGACTGCAGCCACTGGTAAATACAAGGCAGATGCTGGCTGACGTTGCAGCAGAGGGCTCGGTGGGGCAACTCATTCGTGTCGTCATGGTACAGGGGCATGCAAATGACGCACGGGTCGGTACCCACTTTGTCTGAAAGCACATGATCACTGATTCATTGCGACGTCGCCCATGATGAATGTGAGTCGTGGGAGTGAAGGCGGATTGTTATATGAGATGCTGAGGGACCAATGGGAGAGGGTGGGAGGGGTGTTATGTGACAGGTGAGAGAGGGAGGGGGACCCCCCATCGCCCCGGTGGATGACGTCACCCTGAATGGTGATTGGTGGATGCGTGGTTTGTGAAAGGGAGTCGCGGGCACGTGGGTTCATTGTTCATCATGTTGCGTCGGAGCAAGTCCATTGACTTTTGCGCGGGACACCTGTGTGATTTGCATGGACATTTTGTACAGTGAGAAAAACGGGTGGTCGGGAGCGAGCCGGTTCACATCGAAAAGACGACAATGGTGAGGCGTTGCTGTGGATTTTACGTGCACAAGCAGTGCCTGTATCTGTGGTGTAGGAGGCAATACCAACAACAAGTGCCTCATCAATACTGGGCGTGCCCCCATTGCCGGCAGCCCCTGGACCCGACCCACAAGATCAACGTGCGGTGAAGAAGACACCCCGGGTTTTTTTACCCCCACCTTAAATCTGTCAAGAGTCATGACCAACACTATGATACTGTGTTTTTAATGCTTGGCAGTCAAACGAGTGACACGGTCTTGATTGACAAAAGACATGTCTCTGGGTAATCCGCATTGAGCGCGCATCCATTGAATAAAATAATCACATTCCACTTTAGGGCAGTGGCGTTTGGGGGCTTTGACGTGGTGTCCACAAGAGGCCGCGGTGCTTAGGCGTGTCATGTCGTCGAACTTGGGGCAACCGAAGGCCTCTAGGTCTAATCTGGGCAGACCCATCTCCCTGAATAAGTCTTGTTCCACTCGGCCGCCCTTGTAAGCCACGACGGGGCGCTGGCTGCCAATGGCTGGTGGAATGTTCGTCGTAGAGGGCTTTGAGGTGTTTGCGTAGGTCCTCCGAGGGGTAGGCGAGTTCGGCGAGGGCGGGGCGGAAGGGTAACCCATGCACCTGTCGGATGACTTGCCATATCTGGCGTTCTTTCGCGGAGGTCACGTCCTTCATTGTAAGTCGTGACTGTAATGATGCGAACCACAGGCTTGTCCGTGGTGATCGCACTATCCCATTTCATTTGTACCAGCGATTGAAGGTGACGTCATAGAAGAACAAACGTTTACCCAATCGTTTGGCTACAGCCACGCTCCACCCGGTGCCACCTTCCACGGCGGAGGTCTCGTGCAGGGTCTCGTGCAGACCTCAGGAAGGGTCTTGGCGGGGTGGAAACGACCGAAGGCAAACACGGTGTCGACTTCTTTGACGATGTGATAATTGCGCGCCAGGAGATCCTCGGTGTAGGGGTTGGCCAAGGTTTTTCCCAGTGCTTGGGCCACGGCGCGTACGTGCGGCAGAGCTTTGGCCATGGCCGATGGGTGGAGAGGTTGAATGCCCTGGTGTATCCGGGGATGCAGGGGTCCGATGATCACGCGACAGGGCAGGCCGCGTTGCAGGGCTAAATGTTCTGCCAAGGTGTCGGTGACTGCGGCGCCGCCGGTGATGATGTGGATGGGCATGCTGCGAAAAATGGCACGACACTGGATGGAAGAACTCTTTTTTATTTGTCACGTGGACCAATCAAAAAGAGGTAAAGGTCTGGCGTGATCAAGCACGTATACGGTCTGAGAGGACGGGAAAGTTCTTGGGCGGTGCGCCCGCCAAACACTCGTGCACCCTCTTGTGGGGTAGTAGCATGCGATCGACCTTGAAGCGGTGCATGGAAAGCAAAGGGGGTGACCTGGGAGGCTGCCAGGTGGGTTGGGTGGCTTGGGATGTTCCCAAGTGGGTCTGGGTAGTGGAATGGGTTGAGGTAAGCGTTCATTTGATGGCCGCGGCTGTCCATTTCTTGCAGGATGCGTGAGGACCAAGGCATGTCCAACCACTGAAAGAAGGAACAAATCCTTTTGGCACAGGCCAGGAACATGCGGCCCGGATTGTTCTAGGAGTGACTGGTGGTTAGCCGCAGGCGTTGATTGCACCAACAGTGCTGGTTGGGCAGCGTCTTGCCATCTCCGAAGTGGAGGTCGGGGTGACGTTGCTGACGAATGCTTTGCAAATACATGGGAGCCTCCTCCTGAGACGTGAAGATCACGCAGTCGGGTAGGGCTCCACCGTAGGGCAGAATCTTTACGCGACTGCATCGGACGTAGGGCCAATCGTTTTTGGAGGTGAGGTACTCCAAGGGACACCCGTGAAAAGGACACAAGGGTGTGGTATTCACTTCTTCTTCGTAGGAGGGGAGCTCGGCCATTAATTGGCGAGGAATGTCGGGAGCTGATGCGCGATGCGTACGGGTATGACACGCACGAGGACAAATTGTATTGGCAGCCCGATGGCTGCGCGCTTTGCAAACGGTACAAAGAGTGCCTGTTCTACCCGGAGGAAATGGCGGACTCGGACACGTCGGACGATATGGTGCTCTCGTCGGACGAGGAGGAGGAGGAGCCCAAGGACTCTGACTGGAGCCTGTCAACCATTGATTCCCAAAAAGTGATGTAAAAATGTAAATAAAGAGAGTTACGAAGGGTGTGTTTTGCCTGATGTCCAAGCGGAGAGTCAAAAAGAAGACCAGTGCGGTCTTGGCGGCCGAATACGACTCCCCGACGGGAGTGGGAAGTCTGGGTGGAGTGCGTCGGTTTGCCGAGGCCAAGACGATTTCGTTGCGCAGAGCGCGAGATGTCTTGGAAGGGGTGTGCAGTTACACCTCGCATCGGCCGGGACGTGTCCGATTTCCCACCCTGCCCGTGTTGGTGTTTGACCGCGATCAACAGCTGGTGGCCGATTTGATAGAAGTCCAAAAATTGGCCAGCGTCAACAAGGGCCAACGGTATCTGTTGGCTGTGATCGACGTGCTGTCCAAGTACGCGTGGGTGGAACCGGCGAAGCCCAAGACGGGACCGGCCGTCAGCAACGCCTTTGTGATCATTCTGAGACGCGCCCAGGGACGTCCACCCCATCGGTTGCAAACGGATGCGGGCAAAGAGTTTTACAATCGGAGTTTTCAGGCGTTGTTGAAACTTTGGGGCATTGCTCACTTTTCCACCAGAGGGAATACCAAGGTGACGGTGGCCGAATGGTTTAACCGCACGTTCAAAGATCTATTGTACCGCTACTTCACGGCTCAAGGGTCGTACAAGTACTTGGAAGCGTTACAGGATTTGGTCAAGGGGTACAATGCATCGCAGAATCGGGATGGCGCCCCATGAAGTCACAGCGGGCAACGAGGCGGCGGTGTGGGAACGCTTGTATGCGGATCGACTGCGTGCCAAGCCCCGGCGGCGCGCCAAGGCACCTGCCGGTGGGGACGCGCGTCCGTTTGAACAAGAAGCACCGAGTGTTTCAAAAGAGCTACCTGCCGGGCTGGACGGAGGAGGTGTTTGTGGTGCGTCGAGTGGTGCCGGGGTTCGTGCCCAGTTATCGGCTGCAAGAATGGGATGGTACGCCGGTGGAGAACACGTTTTACCAACAGGACCTTAAACGCGTGAACATGACCGATGAGCCCTTGTTTCGAGTGGAGAAGATTTTGCAGAGGAAGAGACGACGTATAAAAGTCAGGTGGTTGGGGTGGCCTGCCAAATACGACAGTTGGATAGACAAGGGCATGCCCATGAGATGGGGTTGCTTTCGATCCAACCATGGTCGTTTAATTCACGATCACAGCGGTCTTCCCTTCGGTGTTTTCTCTTTTCCCAGGTCGTCATTGATCCCCTGATACGCCTAGCCAGCCTCGATCCCACCCAAGAGCTGATTGTCAGACGCCTGCGCTTCTTCACTTGCGATCGATGGTTTCATTGATCCCATGCTGCAATTCAACTGCGCTCACCCCACCCAAGACAGAATCGTCATATGCCCCCACTTCTTTGCCTGCGGTCGCTGGCTATACGTACCCCACCGCCACGCCATGCGCCATATCCTCCAATTCAATTGACTGCCTGTTCTCTCCGCAGATGTTCATTGCTCCCATGGTCTGTTGGTCCTATGTGCGCCCCGCCACCAAAGGGTACACAGTCAACCCAGCCAAAGTCATGATCATCATCTGCCCTCACTTCAGCCACTGCGGTCAACACATGCGTGCACGCAGTACCTACGCTTTGCACCATTTATGTGATTAAAGGTGGTAAAATGTCATTTTGCCTCGGTATGTTTCAGATCTTGCCCCACACCCTCCTCTGTTCAGCCATATATCCCCAGTACTGGGAACGAGTGGGTCACACTTGCCTCCATCTCCCCACCCGCTTCTTTGACCAAGAGATTGACTACTTCCATTCCTTTCCTAATGTCTAGCGGACCATTGTCACAGACTCCCCACGCACCCCTGGGTAGTAAGAGTAATCTGCGCACATGGTGTGCGAACTGGGTTGCTGTTATGCAGACATTGCGACACTCGCACCATCTACGCATGCAAGACAAACTCCGGTCACAATCATCGCTTCCAATAAACATGTTTCGCTTACTTTCCAGTGTTGAACAGACGTCCAGTATGTATTCCCCACGCATCCCGACGCCGGTGTGACCATTTGCGAACACTTCAAACGCTACTGGGTTCAACAACGTTTCCTGCGCTGTCATCATTGCAACCACTTCACTTTGTTATCCGCTTGTCGGTGATGCATCTTACGACCACAGACTTTCCATTGCAAATATTGTATATTACGCATTTGATGGACGTTGACCCACCATTAAACAATTCCTTTTTCATTTCAGCGTTTGGTGACTGTCTCCGGGGGTCTGACCACCGTCGCCCTACCCATTTTTTTCAAAAACCCGTTCTACCGCACCGATACCATCTTCAACCAGATACATACATACATACATACATAAATACATACATACATACATACATACATACATACATACATACATACATATTCGTTTTGATAAGGCAGGTCGGTCTGAGGCAACCCGAGGGCTGGTGTAGACCTGTCATAAAATCTTAACCACGTAAAAATACCTAGCAAAATTTATAATCTAAAATCTTTAAAAATTTCAAATGATAATAAAATTTTGAGACGAAGCTAACCTAAAACGAAAGACAATCTAAAAACAAAGTATTAAGAAAAGCTAAAAGTATAAAAAGTCAGGCTCTTTCGATTTAATTAAACAAGCCTCTTCCTCGAATTGTATTTTGTCCAATATTCTTGAGGCATTTTTAAGTCTTCCTTTAAAAAGGTGGTAAGACGTTGACTCCCTGATTGCTTTGGGTATTAAATTCCATTCGATGGGGCCCCTGTACCTCACGCTGTTTCTTCCAAAGTTTCTGCTATAACGCACTTGCGAGAAGTCTTTTGCGTGTCTTAAGTTATAATTATTGGCATCTTTAGGGGTTACGAGTAAAACTACAATTTGCTCAGGTAGGTTGTTGTTGTACACCTGGTACATAATGGAGGCAAGCCTACGCTTGTTCGATGACATTTAACCAGAAAACGAACTTTCATTTTCCAGATGACCACCCATGACAAGCTCAAGTTCAAGGAAGAATACTGGCTAGCTGACCATTCACATTTCCTGTTTGACCCGCTTATGCCAATGCCGCCGAAGCTGCCCTCTACCGCGACTATATGATTCCAGCACGTTTCGCTTGCGCCACTTGCCGACCTCACTCACATCCACCGTCTCCATCCTCAAACCTATCGTTTTCATATTTTTCCTCCTTATTTCAATCATTTGAGTGACATGTCCAAACCACTTTATGTACAATGATTAAACATTCCTTTTTTTCGTTTCAGTGTTTGGTAACTGTCTCCGGGGGTCTGCTCAGTCTCGTTCTGCCCTCCTATTTCAAACATCCCTTTTATTACGACAGTCGCACCTACGCCATGCAAGCCAGCTACGTCCAATTCAGGGAGCAGTACACCCGATCTCTTCGCTGTCGCCATTGCGTTCTGACCATTCACCTCTCTTGTTTAGTGGACTACGTAAATGCAACGCCTTTGGCCGAAGACAACGAATTCTGTCTCCCCATCCGTTTCGCCTGTCCAGAATGCCAACCACGGATCCAGACCGGCCTCCGTTTGCCTGACCACCATTTTAATTCGTTTTATTAAACCTATTTATTCAATCCAAACAGTGTGTGTTCCTTTTCCCGCCCCGGTCACGTGATTGAGAACCCCTTTCAATGCAGCGCATGCTCTTCTCTGGTTGGTCCATTCATGTTTGATGAGTTTGATTGACAGCTTGTTCTGGCTTCTGATTGGTTGACAGTTTTTTGGGTCTATAGTAGCCCATACTACTACTGAGGAACTTGGTTAAGTATCGACGACAGCTGCAAGGAAGTAATTTAACAAACTAATCGAAATTGGCACTATAACCTTCTGCTGCTGAATTTAGAGGAAAACGTGGTCGTCTCGCTAATGCAGAACAACTGGATCTAAACTTAAACGGGGTACATGTAACATCGCAAAGTGCATCAGGCGTTTCCTTTTAACCGCTCCCACGCGATCGTATTTAAAGTCTTAGCTCCCGTTTGTTTGTTCAAACCTTTTCGATCCAGATTACGTCACTTAATTAAAAGACTTCGATAGACAGGAATTTTGAAAAGGGTACTGTTATAACAGTTTGTGACGACTGAAATTCCACCAAACAGGCAAAAGTAACGGCTTCTGCGTGCATCTGATTTCGGACAAGATACATGCTCGAATGTTTTTTTCAGCACCACTATAGTAATCTTTTGAGCGCATCCGAACCTATAAAGTTTGTCATGATTCTCCTAGCCGATTCACAGCGTGATTTTGTGCCGTGGTTAACAAAAGACAATTTCTGACCCTGAGGAACCTCACTGACTTTCAGTGATACTTGACCACGGTTGTAGTAATCACATCAATCAATCGTACATTATTGGCATATTCAGTGGTCTGGAAGGTTTCAGGTGGCAACCAATTTTCCAAAAGGAATCGAATAAGAAAAAATCTTGAATATTTAGAAATCCGGATCTGTCTCTGAAGAGATTTTCGTTTTCCGTGCATAACAATTCTCTCTTCAGTTCATTCCAGCTGAAATCCTAAATAATTCTAGCTTATGCATGATAGATGGCCAGCTACAGGAGTCCATTCTCCGCCAGCTAGTGTTCTCCTTTGAAACACTTCAGGTTTTTTCCCTAGCTAGTGGAAGATTAGGTTTCGTGGTTAATAAAAACCAGCCTTAGTTTTCCGTCCTTATTTTATCCTTATAGGTCAATTCGTTCTCATTGGGAAGGCAGGAAACGTTTGGTCAATAGCGAGGACTGGTTTAAAGAAAAACCTTTTGATTTCTTTTTATTTCAATCAGCATCAGGATGTCACTCAGGGGTACCCAACGACAAGTTTCGGTAGATATCTCTTCTGTGGAGGGAAGGTCTTCTTAGGCTTTTGGCGTCGATTAAAGGGTGCAATCGGATTTTCGAACGTGCCCTGAAAGATTCGCAATGCGGAAATCATAGCCCTTGACGTTTTCGGAAAGGTCGTAATTGCTGTTTTTGGCAGTCAAAGAACAGAAAATAGTTCCGCCTAGAAAGTTTGTGGTACCTAAGTTTCAGCTAGCATTTTCTGAAAGGATAATTTTGTTCCCTATCATTTTTGGGCAATTAAAATTTCAGCTGAGGAATCCGAACAGGAGCCAGTTGCTCGAAGCATGGTTAGCGCTAACTGGGGTGAAATACCATGACAACTTATAGATTTTAATACAGCTTAACCAATGGTTAGCGCTAACCAGGATTCGAGGAACTCAGCCCAGATCAAATTCTCCTAGCTAACGAAAACATCACTTTAAGCGGAGGTCAAACACCATAGCAGTACTTTAAAATGCCTTTCTACAGCTTAAGTTGATTTGTACGTTCGCGCCCCCGTGTCACTGCCACATAAAACTTCTAAGAGAGAGTTGGATCTTCCAAACTTGTAATCACAAACTAAGCTTGTGATGAAAACATATAAAAACATATGACAAAATATAACCTCCGCTGCCATGGAAGGTTGTGCGCCCATATCATTTGTAAGGAGATAGAGATAGAGATTCACCGGTGTGTATTCTGTCTACTTATCTATATCAGTTATACGTTCATTTTAAGCATATCAATCTTTTCAACGCTTTAATGTGTCCCTTAACCTCACTTTAATGTAAACATGTCTATCGCCATGTAGTTAGTTTCAAGCCTATCGTTATTGAAATATGACTTTTGACCTCATTTGACCACCTTAAGTTATACTTTACAATTACGAAAAACGGGAATGATCCCAACGACCATGGTCGGAAGCAATCACATCAGTCAATGCGGCGTACGGTTCATTTGGTATGTCATTCCCTTTTCGTTATGGAATCATTTAGGCAAAGACTGATTTTAAAGGAAAAACGAAACAGAACCTTGTGACGGAAAAATTTAGCGCAATTAGAGAAACCTACTTCTTAACCACATCAATGTTTTCTCCTAAGTGCATGCCAGCCGAGCTGCTTCACTGAGTCTATTGTTCTCGGTAGCTTATGATAGCTACAATCTTGGACACAATAAATGGAACATTTGAACCATCCCCCCCCCCCCCATTTCAATGATGCCAAAAAGACGCGTTTTGCTCTTCGCGCGCCTTCATCATTGCTTGGGGGGGGGATGGGGGTTAATTAGTCCGTTTTATTCCGTCCAAGATTGATCTTGGACACAATAAATGGAACATTTGAACCACCCCTCCCCCCATTTCAATGATGCCAAAATGGCGCTTTTTGCTCTTCGCGCGCCTTCATCATTGCTTAGGGGGGGGGGGGGGGGGGGGGGGTTAATTAGTCCATTTTATTCCGTCCAAGATTGTAGCTTGTTAACATTATCTTTTGAAGAACTGAACTATTCGTTCTCTATACGTAGTGGATGTTAATTAATACCATGGTTGATTACACATAGTTTTTAACCTTATTTCAAGTTAATTCGTTGAGATTGTGAATGCGAGCAACATGGTTGAATACCGACGACAGTTATCAGGGAAGTAACTTAAAGAATTCTCGGAATTGATACTATTAACTTAAGCTGCTGAATTTAGAGGAAAATATGGTCGTCTCACTAATGGGTGGCGTAAAAAATTGCTCAGATGCATGTTATAGGGTGTAGTCAGATTTGTCAGGAAGAAGCTTACATGATCAGAGCAGCTTTTCAGTGCCCTATAAAGAAGTGAACTTTCCCCTTTGTGCTTATCTAACGTTACCACATGGCATCAATTGAGATTTGTTTCGCGCATTTATTCTATACGAGTTAGTAGTTGCATATGCAGAACAACTGGGTCTAAAAGGCAACTTGATGATATCGCATGAGGCATATTCTTTTAACCGCCTCATGTCTGTTTGTTTAAAATTCGATCCAGTTTACATGCCACTTCAGTTGTCTTCACATAATTAAATGTGTTCGGTAGAGAGGAATTTTCAAAAGGGTACTGTAATAACAGTTTATGATGACTGAAATTCCACCAAACAAGCAAATTTAAGTAAAGCTTCCGCGGTCTTCCGCGTCGATCTGATTTCGAACAAGAAGAGCTCAGCACCTCTGTTACGGCTTGTAGTGCATCCGTCCAAACCTATGACGGTTTTCATGATTCTCTCAGCCAATTCACAGCGTGGTTTACAGCCCGTGGTTAACAAAAGACAATTTCTGACGTTGCGGAACCACATTGGCTTATATACTTGACCACGGTCGTAGCAATCACATCAATCAATCGTACATTATTAACATTAGTATATTCAGTGGTAGGAAAGGTTGACGTGGTAATAAATTTTCCAAATTAAAATAATCGAATAAGAAAAGCTTTTAATTATATAGAAATCTTCTTCTTCCTTGGTAGAGATATATGTTTTCTTTGTATAATAATTTTAAATTTATTCCACGACTGAAATGCTTTTACTGTTGAGAAGACGTAAAGTGAATTCGCGTTGTTTTGAACTCAGTTGATCGCGACATTTCTAACTCGCTAAAATTCAGTTTAGTTGTAGGCGAATTCTCCTGCAGTCGGGTTCTTACTGTTTGGTTCCAAGTTGAAAGTTTATCCTGTTTTGTTTAAGTCCTCCTTCAAACGCGTAATTAGGAAATCTCACGTGGTAGTCCGCGTACAGTAGTGACGCAAACAAAAAGTGACATCCAGGTGAAAAGCTATTACTTAGCTTACTGAATCTACTGCTTTTTTGACGTCCTTGCTGCGCATCTTAAAGGAGCACGGTCACGATATTTTGGGTTATTATTACAGAGATAAAGAATGCATTTAAATAATGCGAAACAGTTACTGAATAACACATTTTCAGAGAAGATAAGCACCAAAGAGACAAGAATAAATGCAAATATGGCGAGAATGGTGAAGGATGGAGAAGATTGAAACGGGGATAACAAATAACATTTTTAAAAAATCATTGCATAGCATTTATGTCCAGCCCATTTTCTCAGTATTCAGATAATAATCAATGCGCTTTACAACACTTTTTGGGGACTTACCCTGAGATTGCTTATAGGGAAAATTGCTCCTTCGCCAAAAATTGCTCCTTCGCTCCTTCGCAGCTCCGCAGATGCCTTCTTTAGTGAAACATTTCCAGCAGCTCAAAGCTAAATGGCTACTCTCAAAACAATTTTTTTGATTTAAAAAATTGTAACTGGAGGCGATTTTAAGACTTTTGGTAGGGAATGAATGATTTTGATCAGTATCAATCGCATCATGGTCTTCAGGTGACAAGTTTACGCGCTCATTTAACCACACTTAAAAGTACGCCAGCGCTGGTTTTTAAAGCCTAAATAATCGGTTGAGACGTTTCAATATATATATATTTTCGTTATAAGTACACGAAATAACAATAATAGAGTCTCTGCGAAAAGATATTTGGTGATATTATTCCGTGGTTAAAACTTAATCGCTATGGTAGAGAACGAATGATTTTAATCGGTATCACACCATGGTCTTCTGGTGACAAGTTCACGCGTTGATTTAACCACGCTAAAAAGTACGCCAGCGCTGGCATTTAAAACCTAAATAATCGGTTGAAACGTTTCAGAATTAATATTTTCGCTACAAATATACGAAATAACAATGATAGAGTCCTTGCGAATAGATATTTGTTGATATTATACCATGGTTAAAACGCACGTATTTTGAGCCCTGTTTAATCTTTTCAACCATGGTTAAGTGCCACTTTTTGACTCGTTTCATATCTGGTGAGGGGTAAAGTTGCAATGTTTTGAAGCACGGGAGTTTTTTACGGCCGGTTTTGGCTGGCACGGGTGCCAATGGGTTAAAAAACTAACATAATTAAAAAGCCGAGAAACTTGTGAATCCCACCAGTGCCAGCATGGAGTGTTGAAAAACAAAAGAAAGATGAACAATAGAGGCATTTTTCTTCAGTGTATTTTTGCATCCCTTGAGGAATCCTCGCTAATGTAAAAATAAGCCGTTTATTGGCCTTCTGCTTGTGGTTATGTGATTTATTCCCCTCATGCGTTGCCCTCGGGTACACGAGGGGAATAAATCACATAACCCCTCGCTTCAGGCCAATAACCCTCATTCAAAACAAATTTGACATGATTTTTATGTAAGAGTGGAAGTACTCCCTTTACAACAAGGTAGGAAACAAAAGTGGTGTTAAGTCCTCATGGATCACGGAGATCTCGGCGAGAAAGAGAAATTATCATGCAGTTTAGGCAAGCTGCGAACCGAAAGGAAAAGCTGGAATGCCCGATGGGGCATAAAAATAGCAGTTGATAAAGAGACGTAGCGACAAATTGGATTAAAAACACTTTACTGAGAGTTGACCAAAGCTCAGTAGATTTACCCATTACACAAACTGACCTTGAGGTAAAACATCAAATCACAGGCAAACCACCCTATAATTGTGTGGTATTGCATTACTATCAATATTATTTATGGCATGTCTAGAAGGAATGTACATTACGCTTGCTTTGATCTACTATAAAATATAAAGTTTACTTAAAATGGTTCAATAAAAGTTCAGTTTAAATACTGACTGTCTTGTGTCTTATTTTTAGCCAATCTAGGGTTTATGACAAAGGTTACAAACAACAAAGTTTATGGATATTCATCACCAAGAAAACTGCTGATTGTATCAATGGCTCTGTCATTACTCTGAAGGGATCACGAGTAAACAATAGTATTATATTAAAACTCCAGAAATGTAGACTTATTTTTGCACTGATATCTGCAAGTCACTTTTTGACAAGCTCATATACTGTATTACTAGGGAGAAAGTAACTGAACAAGAATATATGAAACAAATTAGTTACAAAGTAATTTGCTACCTCGCCATTGACAATATATCCAAGGCTGTTCTTGATTTGTTCTTGGGTAGCAAGCAAAAAATTTGATTCTCCAGAGACTATTTTTATAACAGCCTTGCAATTCAGTTTTTTCAAGACTGTTATAAAATGAGGTAATTTTATTAGTACACAGCATAACTGAATACAGTCGAACCTCGATTATCTGGACTCGTTGTGACTGAGATGAAGAGTCCAGATAATCGAGAGCCTGGATAATCGAAAATATGAATATTAATGAGCCAAAAATAAATTAAACTGAATGATAGAACAAATGGAACATGAAATTTCACTTAGCAACAAAGAACATCTGTCTGTGAGCAAATCAGAGCTCAGTGAAATGCATTGCATTCATTACTACAGCACGTGTGAGCTCAAAATGTGAAAAGATTTGTGCTTTGAAGCAAAAAAATTCAGTTTGAACAGGAGTTTCATTTTATACTTAATTGAAGGGAAAGAAGTTTTACTAAAACAGATCTTAAACATTGCTAATTAATAGTCATGTAAAACTGGGACCAGCTAGGCAAGTCCAGATAATCGAGAAATCCGGATAATCAAGGTCCGGATAATCAAGATTCGACTGTAAGATCGCAGCCGTTGTTTGTGTCAGCCCTATTCTCCCTCCCCACCAATGTCTGCTGAACCAAGCCAAGCATTCCATTCCCATTGTGTCTGAGTATCCAATCAGGAGGGAGAATAGAATGGACACAAACAACAGCCGCAAAGAGGCCATGGGAACTTAGCTACCAAAATTTAAAAGCCGCGATGTGATTGGTCAGTTTCTGGAATGTCTGGCTCGGTTCAGCAGACGTTGGTGGGGAGGGAGAATAGGACCGACACAAACAACGGTTGTGAAGGAGGCTAACTGTAAGACAGTTCACAAGATATTGCAATTAAGTCCCATTTAGATCTCAAATAAGCCAGAAAACTAGTCTGTACTAGTAACCACCGACCAGTTAGCTCATTTGGTAGAACACCAGACTACCGTGCAGGAGGCTGCAGGTTCAAACCCGGGCTGGACCAATTACACTCAGGGTCTTTAAATAATTGAAGAGAAAGTGCTGCCTTCGTAATTACATCTGCAAACAGTTAGACTTTCTAGTCTTCTCGGATAAGGACGAAAAACCATAGGCCCCGTCTCACAGCTCTCTCTCTCTCTCTCTGATCTTTTGTTGTGGGATGTTAAAGAACCCACACCACTGTTCGAAAAGAGAAGGGGAAGTAGACCCCGGTGTTGTCGTCAACCTTTATGGGTTGTGGAAATGGGTAGGGAGGGCACCTTGCATGGGACCTAGGAGTCCTGTTCATGCCTAGTACCCCTACTGGGTTAAGGCCTGTACCCAGTAAAAGCTGAAAAACCAAAACCAAAATGTGCAACACTGGATGACAGGATCTACTGGTGAAAAGTGTTTTCATAATATTTTCCTACAAATAATCACATATTGCACACACAAGCAAATTAATTGTAGCTCACCTGTGTCAAATCTTCAGTTCACCCTCTGAACTGATTTTGACTGCTTGGCAGAAACTAGAATGCTGTGTCTCTGTCAACCCACAGCACTAAATGTCCCATGAATCATTCTATAAAAGAGCAATTATAAATTAATGCTACAGAACTTGTATTTGTTTATGATCATTGCCTTATAAAGGTTAGCATTATATCTCTGGGGTACTAAAAAAATTAATATGGGGAGGCTCCGGCCCGAGGTTCGACCCATTACCCTTTTATATACCATTTTTGACAGAAAAGGTATGCCTTTCGTATACCTTCCATTGACAAATGGTACCCCTTTCACAAACCTACTTAAGAACACTGCATCCTCTTTCTAACCCTCAGAATGAAGTCTTCTTGTCATTTTCATGTGGTGTTCAATAAATTAAAACAGTACAGTCATTATTAAGGTACGTTTATTTATATTTATATATTATAATTCACAAAGTTTGCCATCACTGCAAATGTACAGAATGTGTTCGAAATATTTAAAATAAATGAAAGGCCCTTATAAATACCTAAATGACAGATTTCTCGACATTGTTTTACCATCAAAGATTAGATGGTGGGGGAATTCATGAGTTGTACAGGATGTCAGCGGAATTTTCTGCTGAGAGACACCTCACCCACGGGACTTTCTCTCGCAAAATTCACTGGCCCCCTAGGGAAATTCCTCAAGTTTGCTAGACTGATTTTACAATCCCCTTGGTTATCCCGAGGGTCGACACCACGCAACCTCGTTACCAGGGCTTCTGAACGAGGTTGGACACCACGGGGAAGCCGATGACATGTGCATGATTTAACACAATAACACAAATTTCATACCTCATGTTTACGAAGGACTTTGGAGTAGATCCTCCCATTAATGGCGATGAAAGCCGCTTGAATAAGTCCCCACACACAAATACACCAGGCTGCAAGGGCTTCCCACAAAACGAACATTTCGAAAACAGCCCTAAAAAAGAAAACAGAGTACGCAGGGCTCCCTCGCTAAAGATATACAAGTCTGATCATCTTCCGTTACTGGTGTGGAAACTTGACTTGGAATTTTTGTGGCGAAAATGAAGACTGAAGTGTTGAAGATTCAGGTGGCTGCGAATAGAAGACTGAGGAGTAGCAAAAGGAAGAGAGGTACGCGATCTCAGTGTGGACGTTGCAAAGGACGACTTGCAATCCGTACTGGGGGTGCAAATTATAGTGACCTCGAGGAGCTCACACTTGGTGATGTTTAACGTTTTTCTTTGCGTTTTCTCTTCAAATGCAAGCAGAAGAGCTTCCAGTAAAATAAGCGTTCTAGAGGTAGATTTCATCAGATTCAAGGGACTTTTTGCCATCTTGACGCGATCCTTGATCCTTGATCACAGACTGCAAAACAGCCGTATTTTTGCGTAAGTAGAATGCAAGATGCTAGGGCGCTTTCCATTCAACCAAAATTTTCGATATTTCCGTTCCGAAATTGAATGGAAGGGGTAAAAGTTCCGGGAAAAGTTTTGTGTTGGTTTTAGTCTCCCTACCGAGCGTGAGCTCACGTGGACAAACGAAGCATGTCTAGGCACGTGACCTCGAAGTAGTTTTGTGTATGACGCGCCAAAACGGACAAAAATACTTCTTTGATATATATAAGACTTCTCCTAAATATATAATACTTGTTTCATATCGATAAAACTCGATGTAGAAATATCCAACTTGTTTCCAAATAAACAAAACATCTTGTAAATATATAAAACTTCTTTGAATATTTATACAACTTGAGGCACAAGTACAAAACTTGTTTCAAATATTTGACTTGTTTCACACAAATAGGACTTGCGCCACATATATAAAACTTCTTATCGATTAGATTATTGCAAATCGATACCACAGTTAGTATCCAGGCCTTTGGAAAACGGTTTTACCTAAAATAGAGAATGTGGAATCCGGAATCCGGAATTCGGAATCCGGATAAAAGAAGTTTGGTGGAAAATTTTGACAAAGGTTGAAGTCGCTTGGGCAAAAATATGGTCAACAAATTATATGATGACTTAGCCTGAGTTTTGCAGCAATCAAGCCCATGAAGTTTATTCTAGGGCGGCATTTTAATACTTTGGTTTTGCTTTTAATAAACCGCCTGATTCCTTTAAAGCACACAGCTTTCAATCACACCACAACGATACTAATCAATGCTTTGTGCATTTTGGACATTTTAAATTCAAATCATTTTAATTAAAAGCACCTTTTCTTATTCTTTTTGTCGATGGTGTTAGGCCTGTCCACAAGTTGACGGCAACTTTTTGAACAACTTTCGGTTTTCGATCAACCTTTTTTGATTTCGAGCAACTTTTTTTCCGTTTTCAATGTTTTGTTATTGATTTCAGCTAGATCTTTATAAAACAAGAGCTGTTTTTTTGCTTATTATTTTAAACGTTTCGTGACCAGAAAGCAGAGAAAAATCACTTTGCACATCTTGACTTAATTGCGCGTGGGAACGCTTACGCCTGATTGGTCATTGTCTGTTGCTCCATGCTGGAATGTTTGGGAACTGTATCGGCGCGTACATTTCAGGTTGTCGAGTGGCCGTCGATAAAACTAGGAACATGGAACATTCCGGAACATCCCGGTACATTCCGGAACATCTCCAAAAGACGAAGAAAGATCACTTTAAAAAAAAAACTTTAAATACACAGAAAAAAAAACTAACACGAAATAAATATAATCCGAGAGATTAATTGGAGAAGAAAAGAAGATAAAAATATTTATTCCCCCCCCCCCCCTCCCAAAAAAAAAAAGACGTTTATAAATGCCCCACCTGGAAATGATAGCTATGGGGCTGGGGCTGGGGTGAGGATTGTTTTAGCGCTTTCGTTTGCTTACAACATTTTCAGAAAGATTCACCCTCATACCGTCTTCAGTCATTGCTTTTTTTTTCGAGGGGCTTTCCAAGAGTCGCTCCTTTGCTGAGACTTATTATAAGTCAGTATGGTGCTCAATATACCTTAAAACTTTTATATAGGAACCTCGAGCACGTGAAATCCGCTGCTCTCCACTTCTGATCGGTTAAGGATCAGGGCACCCAACGAGCCATATCAACCAAAAGCTGTAGAAAGGCATATCTAAGCACCTTATGGTGTTTGAAGTCTGTTAAAAGTGATGTTTTCATAAGCTAGAAGAAATTCATCTGTTCGGATTCCCTAGCTGAAATTTTAATTGCCCGAAAATGATAGGGAACAAAACCTTCCTACGAGAAAATGCAAGCTGAAATGAACATTCCACGACCTTTCTAGGGAACTGTTTTCTTTCCTACAATGCTAGCTGACGTTTTTGACTGCCAAAAACAGCAATTACGACCTTTCCGAAAGCCTCAGGGGCTATGATTTCCTAATTGCGAATCTTTTAGGCCACGTTTTAGTTTCGAAAATCCGAGTGCACTCTTCAATCGACGCCGAAAGCCCAAGGCGAATTACCCTCCACCGAACAGATATCTTCCGAAAATTGTCGTTGGGTGCCCCTGAAGGATATCTACAACAACTGAGGACTCCGCCAGGCCTACTTTTACAGTAGGCGATAAATGTGGTTAATCTGCTCCAAGAAAGATTTTATTCCCAATAGCAATGCTTCTCACTACGTTTTTGCAGCGAGGGTCGCACTGCATGGGCCTGTTTGTTTCTTAAGGTTAAACATGTACGAGGCTAGTGTAAAATCTCGCGGGTCAGCTCGTTAACGGCTCCATTTAATGATCCTGCATTCATTCGGTCTGTCTTAATAGTTATCCCTATATCCCTCCATAGCGACTCAGCTGGAAAGAACAAACCAAGTCCCAGACTAAGACTTCAGTCCTGTCACCTACCTCCTTGTGTAAGATATCTATCGTCTTGTTCGGTTCTTTTAACCCTTTTAGTAATTATTAATTCCAGTTTCTAGATTCCGGATTCCGAATTCCGGATTCCCTATTTTAGGTAAACCTGTTTTCTAGAGGCCTGGATACTAACTGTGGTATCGATTTGCAATAATCTAATCGATAAGAAGTTTTATATATGCGGCGCAAGTCCTATTTGTGTGAAACAAGTCAAATATTTGAAACACGTTTTGTATTTGTGCCTCAAGTTGTATAAATATTCAAAGAAGTTTATATATTTACAAGATGTTTTGTTTATTTGGAAACAAGTTGGATATTTCTACATCGAGTTTTATCGATATGGAACAAGTATTATGTATTTGGGAGAAGTCTTATATATATCAAAGAAGCATTGTGTTTATTTGGAAACAAGTTGGATATTTCTACATCGAGTTATATCTATATGAAACAAGTATTATATATTTAGGAGAAGTCTTATATATATCAAAGAAGTATTTTTGTCCGTTTTGGCGCGTCATATTTGTGGGACTTTTATTTTGCGGATTGGCGATTTTTTGAGGTTTGCGGGAAGAAATTTTTGCGGCTCGAATTTAGTGAAATTTCCACTGCGAAGTAATTTTTGCGGTTTACTTTCCAAACAGCAAGACATCAACAAGGAAGGAAATGTAATATTTTCAACTTTTCTTACATTTTTTAGGTAAAACAACAGTCTCTACTTCTCAGATATTTCAATCAATAACAGGCCGGTCGGTACAACAGCAACTGAAAAAGTATTGTCTTAACCTTTTATCGTCTCGTTTTGTTTGTAGCAAGCTCCGATTGCTTTTTCTCAATGTAAATATCAAAATAAACGTTCTTTTTTTTTTAATCCTACGCGTGACACATAGTAACACAAGTGGATTAAAAACCATTTTTAATTCTATTAACGTGAGTAAATTTTTGCGGTTGTTAATTTTGCTAGTGTTTGTTTCCGCTGGAACTTATTTTTGCTACACTGTATTCCGAAATTTGTACCGGTGATTTTGATGAGTGAAAGGTCTGGAGCGAGGGTGAATACACAGAATGCGTGCGAGCACAGGACTGCGTGACGTCACGCACGCTATTTGATCTCATACATTCTCTCTATTTGGAAACGGCTGTTCTCGGCTTGATTGAAGTGATCGGAGAAAATGTTCCGTAAAATACCGAATTTTGTACCTCTTAATCCCAAATGTAGATATAATGTAAGCCAGATGAATAAAGATCACTTACCTTATGCTCTTAGTGTGGTTCTTTGTGCTTTATGGTGTTTTGAGATAGTGCAAGATTAACGAAAATAAAAGCTCGCGAGAATTCGCGCCTTCAGAAAACGAAAATGAAAACCGACCGTTTTGCAGTCTATTGATCCCAAGAAGCCTGCTTTCTTTTGGTCTCGGGGTAATTCAATGTTTGTCCAACATTGAACACCGCGGTCTCCAGTCGAACGTCTTTTCTTCGGTTTCCCTCAGCCTGCTCAGCCATAGCACGCTCGGGACGCGGTGTCTTACATTTGCAGACTGCAGACTACAGTTTTGTTTCCCAGTGATTTTTAATTAGAGCGGTTTCCTACGAAAGCCTTGTACATTTTCGCGGTGTCTGACATTTGCAGACTGCAGACTATAGACTGCAGACTACAGTTTTGTTTCCCAGTGATTTTTAATTAGAGTGGTTTCCTACGAAAGCCCTGTACATTTTCGTGTTAAAAAAGAATCTTAGGAAGTTCGAGGCGGCGAAAACCGGAAGTGGCGTTGGAGTTGTACGTTTGACCAATGTGAAAGTCTTCTAACCAACTGCAGGCCACTGATACTGACGTCATCGGCTTTTTTCCTGCGCTCAACTGACATCGCCTTGAAAACGTAAAGCTTGTGGGATGTGGCTGGAGTGACAAGGATACTTCACAAATTAATGTGATCAAGTAAGCTGAAGCCACTCTAAGGGCACTAAGGCCACAAGGTAGCGGGCATTACCCCTTAAATCTACCAAAGCAAAGATTGAGCCCAAGCATGAGCAGCAGCTGCTAATGAGCATCAGCTATGCCATGCTGATGAGGCCTAACAAGGCCGCAACAGCTGTCCATGGCTGCTAATGCTTGGGCTCAATCTTTGCTTTGGTAGATTTAAGGGGAAATGCCCGCTACTTTGTGGCCTTAGTGCCCTTAGAGTGGCTTCAGCTTACTTAATCACATTAATTTGTGACATCGCCTTGAGCTTGAGATTATTGTTGAGTTGAGTTATTGTTGTAGAATTTTGTCATTTAGCAGACCAGTAAATGCGTAAACCACTCCAAACGTCTTCGGCTGAACAGAAGTTTCCTAACTTTCAAGAAAGTAAAAAAAACTCATCTGGAATCGGTCGCCATAATTCAACACGATCTCAAGCTCAAGGCAATAGGCTGATTTTGCAAAGACAACGGGGACTTCTTGACAACGGCGCGCGCAGATCTAAAAACTGACTTGACCAATGGCAGAGCAGCAAATTGAGCACCGGAAGTCGAGTTCAGTCCTTTCCGCGCGCTATCACGTCCTCAAATGACGTTCCCGTTCTGTTGCTAAATTAGCCTAATGTCAGCTGAGCGCGGGAAAAAAGCCGATGACGTCAGTGTCAGCGGCCTGCAGTCGGTTAGAAGACTTTCACAGCGGTCAAACTCAAAAATCCAACGCCACTTCCGGTTTTCGCCGCCTCGAACTTCCTAAGATTCTTTTTTAACACGAAAATGTACAAGGCTTTCGTAGGAAACCGCTCTAATTAAAAATCACTGGGAAACCAAAACTGTAGTCTGCAGTCTGGAAATGTCAGACACCGCTCGGGACGTTGTTGAGCAGCGACTGCGACAAATGATACAGAATTAAAAACAAGATTTGTCGTAGTCATTGTTCAACAACGTCGCCATTCGAGAAGGAACAAGACGCTTGGAGGCGTTTACGTGGGATGCGGTGGTCGCTGTATGGCTGGCAAAGGCCAGAATGTGTTTAAACAACAAAATATTACAAAATTCATAGTAGAGTGACGTAATTATAAGCGCATAGGGGAAATAAACGCAACGCAACATTTTGCTGCCAATCAGAGGCTACGGATTCGTGAATTTATTAAAGCACACACAGAACCAAAGCAAATACAGAGTACATAAAACGCAGCAAGTGAGCACAGATTCGATTGGCAAACTTGTTGGTTCGATCGGTGAAAATCGCACAACTTTGAGCTAGGCACAGTCTGTGCAATGTTATTCACGGATCAATACAACCAGTGTACACAAAACTAAAGCAAATAAAAAGATGTGTTGAGGATCTCATGTTCACAAAAGCATCTATGTTTTACTTGAGAATGTTATTTTCTTTTCCTTCAGAAGCTTGGGAAAAAAGTATGTTGATCCGAAGCCGACATTTGTGTGACCTTTTTCTGTGTGCCTGCGTTCAGGGTACAATTTTCGACTTTTATTTTTCTCCGTAAAAATGAACTTTTTACTGTGATCTTTCAAGTAAAAAAAAAAAAACAATTCAAAACGAATGAAAAGTCGGCGAGAAATTGAGAAAAAATTTATTTGCACCGGATGTAAACGTTGACAGTACATTAATGCAGACTCCACAGAACCCGGCACCCCGTGTTTTTCACAAACCCCAGCACCCCGCGCCCCGTCATTTCCAACAAACCCATAGCTTTATACCTTTAACAAAAAAGGGAAATTTCGTCCGGAATTAAATCTCGCTGGCGATGTTCAAAACTCAATTTCAAAAATAATGGACACGTATGACGTACATTGATTGTAGGGTGTTATTTGAAGTCCGCAAAATGTTATTGTGACGTCACATCAAACATTATCAACCCTAGAGCTGTTCTCTTTTGCGCATATCTGACGGACGTCACGTCCGCCCGTCATGCGCAAAAGGGAAGAGCTCTGGGGTCGAGAATGCATATCAAAGGGAAATCTGTTCCCATAGCCAGTGCGCATGGAGATCTTTTGTGCTCTCAAGCACGACAGTTTAGCCGAGAGTTAGTAGTGGAATATTTACGGTGAAAAAGTTAGACATAAAATCATGTTCGGCCTTTCTTTTTCATAGATTTATTCTTCCTATCTAATAGAGGTAATAATTCTGAAAACTTACTAATCGCACTTTAGTAGTCACATTAGGTTTAGTTTTTCTTTTTTTAGCTGATTCTCATTTGTAACAAAAAAAAAATAAGTTCAAAATAATCAAGTTCAACATTATCAAGACGTGAACACTGAAGGCTTTGGACAATGGAGATTTAGTTAATCTTCTCCTTCAGGAATCGGCCACTCAAATTATTAATCCCTTGTTTCACAGCAAGGGTTAACTACTAATGGAGGGCAACTTTGCTGCGGTTCACCTCACAGACTATACTGCCGATTCATTAAGGATTACTTTCGACCTGAAATTTCTTCACCGTGACCTTAAAGTTTTGCTTAAAACGAGCTGGACAAAAACCTCGGCTAACTCTTAAAGGAGCCATGTCATGAGTTTTTAAAGGGAACCTCTACTCTTACAACAAATTCATGCTAAATTGTTGGAAATAATTACTAGCTTCCAAATTTTGTTTTGAAACGTGGATTGATGACGTGTAATGGTTGCAGCTATTGTCAGGAAGCAAATGAAGCAGAAAATCCTTTGTGTTAAACAATAGGGTAACCATTACACGTCACCAAATCGAAAATGACCGCGCCCGGGAAATTTAAAAGCGAAAATAGCTGATGATGATATCCATTTTTTTGTACACTTAAATTTTATATCCACGTTTTGAGACAAAATTTGAAATTTAGTAATTATTGCCTACAATTTAGCGTCAATTTGTTGTACGAGTGGAGGTCCATTGATATTAATTTGAAAAGCTGAAAATCATATTGGAAGTCGAAAGAAAACCCCAAAATAATGGTTCAGTTGTGTTTAAAATTATTTTACAAATTTACCAAAACTATAAATTAGCTTCCTTGAGTTGGGATGGCAAGGATTGAAATCAGGGGTTGCAACTTGAAACAAAATGGGCCAATTTTTTTCAAGTTCCCCTGTGCTGTAGAAATAAAAGCCAAATACAGATTATTGTTTGCTTTCCCTTGTGATAAAATAGCTTGATATCTTTTTTTTGTTGTGCTATAGGTGCATTTTGGTGATAAGCGATGGTAATTGAGCGTCCTTGGTTTTAATTTGACCTCCAAAACATAATAATCACCATGGCACGGCCCTTTTAAATCGAACAACTGTGCCCTGAAACCGTATTTCAAACGTTACAAAGGACACACATGCATATCTTTAGGATCGGTGACGGTTAAATATCTCAAATAGCTTTGAACTGCTTCTTCAGAAGTATTGCTTTTTGATGTCAGAACGTAAATCAATGTGATTTGAATGCCACCTTCTGTACACCAAGGAATTCTAGTTTATCTCCAAGAAGCAATTATTACGGCAACGGTTTTTCTTGGTTGGGAATTTTGTTCGGAATTGTTCGGATTTATTTCAATAACAAGTGAAAAGATGGTACAGTCACACAGCAAAAATTTTACCACAAGTAGGAAACGACGACTGGGCTACGGTACAACTGGGAAATTACGATTGGTGACGGTCATTGGTTTAAAAAAAGGAAGGCGATGAAATTTCAGTTGAAAACTTTTAACTCCCGCCACGATCGACTGACGTTGTAAATACGGATAAAAATATAGAATTTTATCTTATACTGAATGATCAATCATGAGTCAAACGGACTAAACTACAATTTGTTATTGCCCGAATGACCAGTCCTTTTCTTTCCTGTTTTGTTTTTTCTGGTTTTTTTATATAAATATTTTTTGTTTTCGTTTTTTGCTTCTTTGTTTCTTTGGAGCTGTTTTTTAAAGGACTCTTATCCTTGAGTTAATTGCTCACGGTTTCAAACTTCTCGGCCGGCAATCAGTTTACTGTGTAAATGCCGGTGGCATTCCAAGAACAATAACTATATTTTAAACGTAGCAATGCAAGACAAATCCCGTAGTGGATGAACGACGAACCATAAAAATCATACTAAAATACAATCAATCTAAAATTCTATCTCTTCGCTCCTCGGCCACGCCCTCTTGACTCACCACTGCCTCTACCACGTTCGCCCCTTCCCCGCTCACCCCTGCCCCGGTCCGTCCTTCCCCGATACCCCCTTCCTCGATAACCCCGGCCACGGTCCCCCGATTCGGGGTGTCCCGATCTCGTTCTTCTATCCCACCCTTCCTCAAAAGAACCCGAAACCCGCGGGTCATGAAACGTTCTGGGGCCGCTAAGCAGTGGATCCCTGCTATCAGTTTTCAGCGAATGTTTCCTGTGAGTAACAACTTGCCATGCACCATTTTCGCTACTCTGCATATTAACACCGCCGCTGCTTTCAGCTCCGCTACACGTCAAACTATCAGAAGTGTTGCATTCGCCAGTCGATCCGCCACTATCCAGCTCATGAGGTTTTCCCTGCCGTGCTCGCTTTTTAGAAGAGTCATTGCCTGTTTTCGAAGAGGGCGGTACAGTTCCTTCACTGGCGGTTGTGCGCTCATTGAACACTCTGGTGTCCTGAAAATGCTGACTTCTGGCCGCAACTTTTGAGTCACTAACACTCCTTTGATAGTTCGGATCCCACTTGCGCCCTCCCCTCCCTCTTCCGCTCCTGCCTCCCCTCCCTCGTGTTCGCTGTTGCGGTTGATTCGTCTTTGGTTCTTGCGCAGTGCAAAGCGAGGAGGGAGAAGATGAAGAGCGGGACTTAGGGCGACTGTCTGAGATCCAGCTCGCATCCCAGTTGGGTGAATGCCCTGAAAATTGTCGAAGGAGACAATTATGAACACCACTGAATAATGGAATAATACTGTACCGTACTTACAAGCCACAAGTTTGAGTAGATGGATTTGTTATCCCCAAGCAGGGCTCGCTGCAATATGAGTAAGGTCTCAAAATAATATCATTCACTCCCTAAAGGTAGGCGGGTAGGCGCGAAAACGAGAGGCTTGAAGCAATTTGAAGTCCCCATTTGGCAGGGTGGACCAGTAAGGATTTGACTACATTACCTTTGGCAGACTGAGAGCTGGGTGAAACACTCCATGGGGAGCTGTTACACAAACTTCTCCGTGGTGAAGCGTTGGCAGATGGGGTGACTCTTTGCTGACACTCCTGAGGTCTTTTGGTTGGACTGGAGGGACCACTGAAGGCCACCTTTTGAGCCCAGCTAACTGGAAAAGGATCGAGGCTCTCCGATTTGGGGCGAAGTGCGTTCAATAATGGCTGCGGGAGATTGGTGGATGAGGAGTGTCTCGAGCTTGTGGACTGCGAATACGAAACATAAAGCATGGAGAAGTCAATATAAAGTTAAATGGCAGCATCACTGACTTTCCTCTCGGTGAGAGTGTGCTCAGGCGTAAGGTAGATGTGCGACGCAAGACTCCATAATGGAGATGAAGATGATGATGATGATGATGATCCTCCTTGTCATCATCATCATCATCATCATCATCATCATCATCATCGTCATCATCGTCATCGTCATCGTCATCGTCATTGTCATCGTCATCGTCATCGTCATCGTCATCGTCATCGTCATCGTCATCGTCATCGTCATCGTCATCGTCGTCGCCGTCATCGAATTACTTGCTGTTACCTACTTCGCTGATGAAATTCTCATGAACATGGACAAAGGCCTAGGCACTAGCTCCGTGTTTTTCGACTTGGCTAAGGTTTTTGACACGGCTGGGCAAGACATATTGATTGGTAAACTGCAAAAAGGGTTGGCAATGTTCTTAAGCTTACGTTGCCAAGGTATCCGCGCTCATGTACTCTGAGGCTGCTCAAAAGATGTTCACTGATGATATCACTGTTGTCACAGCCTCGTTCTTTGACCAATTATTCGCGAATGTTTCGGCGCATGTGGTAAGAAGCCAACAGGGTATCACTTACCTTAATCACAGGGGACCCAGGAGGAGTTGGTGATTGTGAGTGGATTGTCTCTAGGCGATTAGAAGCCCTAGCATTTGATCCCGTCGACTGCTTTAAAGTCAATTGCACAGTTTTAGTGACTGTTGACCCTGCCTCCCTAAGCAGTACGGTATGAAGATGTTTGGTGTTTCTAGGTTTCTTCACATCACTCTGAAAGTCAAGAAAATGTACACAGACTGCAATAAAATAGACAACCTCATTTCCAGGGTCTTTCATCTCCCCTCCCTTGCTCTCTCTGGGGTGGGGGAGATGAGAGGGTTGAGAGACCCTTGGAACGAGGTTGTAAAATAGAACAGTTTGGAGACAATTGTACGAAATTGTACGGCATATTTGACAAAGTACTTTCGCAAACACACTTTAAATGATTTCTCAGACGAAGGTCAAACCGCAGTTGGTTCAAAGTATAATAGCGGAGCTCCAGCGGCCCGAAGGGCCGCGAAGCGGAGCACCATACCTATAGAAACCCGTCAACTGCTTTTCTCATGGTAAAAATGGCTAGCGGTATTGCTCGTGGGCCCGCACGACGACGACGACGACGACGACGACGACGACGACGGTGGAGTTGCCCAATAACTAATAATATCCTAATAATAATCATAATAATCCAACATGGCGGCCATACTCCACCTGGCCCAGCTGACCAGCTAGTTTACAGCGTAAGTCTTTGATACTGGACATCCATCTTATAACCAATTGACACCTGTCAAAACAAGGTATCCGCTGACCAGTGTCACGTGGCCATATCGCGGGCTCAAGTTGAGACCTCATCGAGGTCAGCTGTTTTTTTGAAGTTGACCGCTGACCAGGTACTTGCTTTCGATTTGATCGCAGGCTCAAGCCAGGTGTGGGACACCCAAACCAAATCGAGGCTTAATTTTTCGCGCGCTTTCTGCGGCTCGTAATTTCACATTCACTTGGTTTCTTCATTTTGAGCAAAACAACTTCATCGTCTTCGATCGAAGTTTGTCTTTAAATTCGCGTAAAAAGCATAAAAATCAAGAACTTGTCAAAAGATACTCCGGAACGTGACTTTTCAAGTGATGAAGGGAAGAGCGATTTTTCTCAAGAAAAGCTTCAAACTTGGATGGATTAAGCAGTTGAAAACAGTATAATTCAACGCTTCAAGGGCTTTCACTTTACCGCGGCATCTTGCATCTCACTAAGAAAGGTCACTTAACAGTTCACCTGTGTTAATGGGAGGAACGAGTAGCTCAAACTCTGTGGAAAAAGCTCTTTCTTTGGACAAACCGTTTGCTATTTTTGCGGATGCTTGTTTTTACCTTACTGAAGCTTACGTATTTTCAAGTGGTAGAAACCTCTACAACACAACGCAGGACAGTGAGGTAAATTAAATAAATAGAAGCTTAACATTTGGTTTAATCGTTGTTACTTTTGTTCAGGGATGAAACTTGTATTTTTCTCTCCAATGGATATAAATAACAATCATCTGTACTCGTTTTGGACGCAAAGAAGTAGTTGAATTGTTTGTTTGTTTGTTTTTTTTGTTACGTTGTTTTCTTTGCAAGCTAACGAGTGTTTTTACTCGGCTTGGCTGACTGTTTTTCGACCTTGGTACCTCAACAGCGTTAAGAAACTTTTGCCCTTATCTTAATAACACATAATCACAATGAGTCCTCGTAAAATTAAGCATTAAAACTCGAGTAAAAAAAAGCCGATCAAATGCATATGCATGCGCACGTCTCAAAATCTGACATAAAGTTGTCAAAATTTGAAAAACGTTTTAGAGATCTTCGTCGAAAGCGGCCTGTAAACAACAATATTAAGTTTCGCCGTCTATAAACATGTCGTCTTAATTTGTTTGAAACGGTAAGAATCAGCGTTTGGATGTTAAAAACACCGAAATGGGTTGACAGGCTGGGCTGGCTTTGATAGCGGAGCTCCAGCGGCCCGAAGGGCCGCGAAGCGGAGCACCATACCTATAGAAACCCGTCAACTGCTTTTCTCATGGTAAAAATGGCTAGCGGTATTGCTCGTGGGCCCGCACGACGACGACGACGACGACGACGACGACGACGACGACGACGGTGGAGTTGCCCAATAACTAATAATATCCTAATAATAATCATAATAATCCAACATGGCGGCCATACTCCACCTGGCCCAGCTGACCAGCTAGTTTACAGCGTAAGTCTTTGATACTGGACATCCATCTTATAACCAATTGACACCTGTCAAAACAAGGTATCCGCTGACCAGTGTCACGTGACCATATCGCGGGCTCAAGTGGAGACCTCATCGAGGTCAGCTGTTTTTTTTGAAGTTGACCGCTGACCAGGTACTTGCTTTCGATTTGATCGCAGGCTCAAGCCAGGTGTGGGACACCCAAACCAAATCGAGGCTTAATTTTTCGCGCGCTTTCTGCGGCTCGTAATTTCACATTCACTTGGTTTCTTCATTTTGAGCAAAACAACTTCATCGTCTTCGATCGAAGTTTGTCTTTAAATTCGCGTAAAAAGCATAAAAATCAAGAACTTGTCAAAAGATACTCCGGAACGTGACTTTTCAAGTAATGAAGGGAAGAGCGATTTTTCTCAAGAAAAGCTTCAAACTTGGATGGATTAAGCGGTTGAAAACAGTATAATTCAACGCTTCAAGGGCTTTCACTTTACCGCGGCATCTTGCATCTCACTAAGAAAGGTCACTTAACAGTTCACCTGTGTTAATGGGAGGAACGAGTAGCTCAAACTCTGTGGAAAAAGCTCTTTCTTTGGACAAACCGTTTGCTATTTTTGCGGATGTTTGTTTTTACCTTACTGAAGCTTACGTATTTTCAAGTGGTAGAAACCTCTACAACACAACGCAGGACAGTGAGGTAAATTAAATAAATAGAAGCTTAACATTTGGTTTAATCGTTGTTACTTTTGTTCAGGGATGAAACTTGTATTTTTCTCTCCAATGGATATAAATAACAATCATCTGTACTCGTTTTGGACGCAAAGAAGTAGTTGAATTGTTTGTTTGTTTGTTTGTTTGTTTTTTTTTTTGTTACGTTGTTTTCTTTGCAAGCTAACGAGTGTTTTTACTCGGCTTGGCTGACTGTTTTTCGACCTTGGTACCTCAACAGCGTTAAGAAACTTTTGCCCTTATCTTAATAACACATAATCACAATGAGTCCTCGTAAAATTAAGCATTACAACTCGAGTAAAAAAAAGCCGATCAAATGCATATGCATGTGCACGTCTCAAAATCTGACATAAAGTTGTCAAAATTTGAAAAACGTTTTAGAGATCTTCGTCGAAAGTGGCCTGTAAACAACAATATTAAGTTTCGCCGTCTATAAACATGTCGTCTTAATTTGTTTGAAACGGTAAGAATCAGCGTTTGGATGTTAAAAACACCGAAATGGGTTGACAGGCTGGGCTGGCTTTGATAAATTTTATATTGGACGGGTCTGCGAGAGAAATGCTGGTGTGGTTTGGCAAGCGCTTTCTTCGTTAACTGGATGACGCTTTGCCACTGAGAATCATTAATTGAAGAAGGTTCTTCGGAAGACATGGTAATACCGGTAAAACTATCAAAGCTCTTTAGCGTTTTGTGGCAGCCAAGGAAAGATTTGGTGGGAAATGGCGCTATTATTCAGCTCTGTCGCGTTCCGAGTGATTGCTGCCTCAGCGATTCCTGTTGACTGCTCTAAACGATCAGGTGTGGACCTCTTTTTTGTCTTTTCTACGGACATTTATGTCAAAATTGCTAAGCAATTTTTGTTACTTGTCTAATTTCTCCGACTTCTCCAAGAATCTTCGAAGAAATGTTATTCGTATTCTGCTTTGTTTTCTTGTAATACTTGTGTTTGTTGTTCTGTTGTTTCTGAACCGCGGTCAATTCCTGTTGACTGCTCTTAACGATCAGTTTTTACCCTTTATTGTCTTTTCTACGGGCATTAATGTCAAAATAAATACCGATAATTCTAGACTAATCAGTACAAGCTATTATTATTACAAGCTAGTCTTGTTTAATTTCTCCACCTTCTCCTTCTTCCAGCATAACACTCGCATCGTACTTTGTTCGCTTGTAGTGTTTGGTTTTTTTTTAATCCGCTTTGAATTCCGTTACGCTTTCATCTGAAAGTAGTTAGGAGTCTCGAATGTCTGTATGTTTTTTGCAAACGTTTGCTATCGAAAACTCTTCGTTTTCCCTGCTGCTGCTCAATTGTTTTGGACACAAATTAAACTGGCCCAAATAAAGCCATGCGAAGTTGCTCGGTGAGAGTGTGCAGCTCCGATTCTAGGCTTGGCCTGGCTAAATATATATATATATATATATATATATATGGCCTTCAACTTTTCTTTTTATAATCGCTACATACCAGACTGGAATGGTGTTCCATCGAACATTATGCATGCACCTTCTTTAAGCAGTTTTAAGTCCTATCTATTACGTTATTTGTGTCAATTTTAAATCAGCTGTAGCTTGTGGGTGACAAGTATGTAGCTTTGGATTGTATTTCAATTTTACTTCTTTATTTTTAGTGTCAATCTCAAAGCAGGGGTGACTTGTAAGAGACAAATGTTTGATTTAATTTGATTAGGTTAGCTTTGGGCCACGTTTAAATTTCACCTCTTAGTTTTTAGAATGTGTAATACAGTAATAGCCCACGTATAAGAACCAGAATTTTCTAATTTAGCCTAAATAGATTCTTATATAAATGGTACTGAAAGCAAATTTAGGCTACCAAGGTTCTTAAAATAGGTTCTTAAATTTTCATATGAATTTTATCTGAATATACTATATATATGATAAATATCATCTCATAATACAGTATAAATCATTTATTTGTACCATAGAGAAATGCCTATAGGCAGTTCACTGCAGGTACAGTATATGTCCTTCACAAAACATAACAAAGAAACTCATTCAGCAGTTTCTACCTTTACACTTTTACAGCAACCCCACTGATAAGAACCTAACTTAAAATTTTAGCCTTAATAGGTTCTTATGTGGAGGGGGCTTAAAATGAAAATTTTAGACTAACAGGTTCTTAAAACCCAGGTTCTTATTCGTGGGCTATTACTGTATTAGATAATATTCTTTGTATGGGAATTTACTTTCTCCCAATTATTCTCCAGTCATGCACTTTTTTTTGTATCAACTTAGATGTATTCGCATGACAAAGTATTACTAAACTTAAAGTAAGCTCTTTCTCATTAATGTACACATCCTTTGGACTTCCTTCCTGCATGCAGTCTTTCAATTAATTTTATTCATAGCTGGTCACACCAATCTTGTGGTATGTTTGGATGACATTTGGTACTAATGTGTAATGGGATTTTTGATGTTTGATGAAGTATGTTGTGCAATTTCAAATGTACATGGAGAAATGTGAGACTAGTCCTTACCTTTCTTGCAAAATAGAAAATCAAGTTAAGATTGCTAACACGGATTTCCAGCACTTTTTCTTTGGTGAATCATTGCCTTAAATCCTCATACTACATTGTTAATTACCTTGATAGTGATATCAACCACATGCCCAATATTTTATTATCAAGTTGCTTAGTCTTGCACTTGGCTGGCCAGAAATGCAGCTGGATTTCTTTTTGAAAACACTGTAGGTGCATTGATTGATGAGCTTAATGTCAGCAAGCAGTTTTTTGCGATAGTAAGGTCAAGAAGTAACTGATCAAAAGAAATATATTGGCCTTAATGCATATCATCTAAATATTTTTATTGATTTCCATGTATCTTTCTTTCATAAATTTTTTTGATGCATACATTTATCCAGAGGATACACAATTTCTGATTTCCAACCGTCTCATGGGAGGCTTTAGATAACTGAAATTGCATTCATTATGAAGTGATGATCTGAATCACTATATGTCTGATGTCGGATACTGATTCAAAATAGCATTCACCAGGCTTCTCCACCAATTTCTAGTGGCTCTAAACCATAACTAAGTAGCCTACAGTTAAACGGGGAAACAGACCTGTCCTTAGGTATTGCTCTAAGATGTTAAGAAATGTTTTGTTTTAAAAATTTATAGATGCAAACTAGCGTTGCAGGTTCTTTTTCACACAAAGTATTAAAGATTATAGTTTTAAAAAAACCTACCTCAATATATTTAACAGCTCCAAACTCAATTTGCAAAGGAATTTTTATTACCTTACTGAATAGAATGCTTGTTTTTAGGAGGGGTGGGGGTCCAAATCCGTAAAAGGGGATTCATAAATTTTATATTGGACGGGTCTGCGAGAGAAATGCTGGTGTGGTTTGGCAAGCGCTTTCTTCGTTAACTGGATGACGCTTTGCCACTGAGAATCATTAATTGAAGAAGGTTCTTCGGAAGACATGGTAATACCAGTAAAACTATCAAAGCTCTTTAGCGTTTTGTGTCAGCCAAGCAAAGATTTTGTGGGAAATGGCGCTATTATTCAGCTCTGTCGCGTTCCGAGTGATTGCTGCCTCAGCGATTCCTGTTGACTGCTCTAAACGATCAGGTGTGGACCTCTTTTTTGTCTTTTCTACGGACATTTATGTCAAAATTGCTAAGCAATTTTTGTTACTTGTCTAATTTCTCCACCTTCTCCAAGAATCTTCGAAGAAATGTTATTCGTATTCTGCTTTGTTTTCTTGTAATACTTGAGTTTGTTGTTCTGTTGTTTCTGAACCGCGGTCAATTCCTGTTGACTTCTCTTAGCGATCAGTTTTTACCCTTTATTGTCTTTTCTACGGGCATTAATGTCAAAATAAATACCGATTTTTTCTAGACTAATCAGTACAAGCTATTAAAATTACAAGCTAGTCTTGTTTAATTTCTCCACCTTCTCCTTCTTCCAGCATAACACTCGCATCGTACTTTGTTCGCTTGTAGTGTTTGTTTGTTTTTTTTTTTTAATCCGCTTTGAATTCCGTTACGCTTTCATCTGAAAGTAGTTAGGACTCTCGAATGTCTGTATTTTTTTTTTTGCAAACGTTTGCTATCGAGAACTCTTCGTTTTCCCTGCTGCTGCTCAATTGTTTTGGACACAAATTAAACTGGCCCAAATAAAGCCATGCGAAGTTGCTCGGTGAGAGTGTGCAACTCCGATTCTAGGCTTGGCCTGGCTAAATATATATATATATATGGCCTTCAGCTTTTCTTTTTATAATCGCTACATACCAGACTGGAATGGTGTTCCATCGAACATCATGCATGCACCTTCTTTAAGCAGGTTTAAGTCCTATCTATTACATTATTTGTGTCAATTTTAAATCAGATGTAGCTTGTGAGTGACAAGTATGTAATTTAATTAGGTTAGCGTTGGATTGTATTTCAATTTTACTTCTTTATTTTTAGTGTCAATCTCAAAGCAGTGGTGACTTGTAAGAGACAAATGTTTGATTTAATTTGATTAGGTTAGCTTTGGGCCACGTTTAAATTTCACCTCTTAGTTTTTAGAATGTGTAATACAGTAATAGCCCACGTATAAGAACCAGAATTTTCTAATTTAGCCTAAATAGATTCTTATATAAATGGTACTGAAAGCAAATTTAGGCTACCAAGGTTCTTAAAATAGGTTCTTAAATTTTCATATGAATTTTATCTGAATATACTATATATATGATAAATATCATCTCATAATACAGTATAAATCATTTATTTGTACCATAGAGAAATGCCTATAGGCAGTTCACTGCAGGTACAGTATATGTCCTTAACAAAACATAACAAAGAAACTCATTCAGCAGTTTCTACCTTTACACTTTTACAGCAACCCCACTGATAAGAACCTAACTTAAAATTTTAGCCTTAATAGGTTCTTATGTGGAGGGGGCTTAAAATGAAAATTTTAGCCTAACAGGTTCTTAAAACCCAGGTTCTTATTCGTGGGCTATTACTGTATTAGATAATATTCTTTGTATGGGAATTTACTTTCTCCCAATTATTCTCCAGTCATGCACTTTTTTTTGCATCAACTTAGATGTATTCGCATGACAAAGTATTACTAAACTTAAAGTAAGCTCTTTCTCATTAATGTACACATCCTTTGGACTTCCTTCCTGCATGCAGTCTTTCAATTAACTTTATTCATAGCTGGTCACACCAATCTTGTGGTATGTTTGGATGACATTTGGCACTAATGTGTAATGGGATTTTTGATGTTTGATGAAGTATGTTGTGCAATTTCAAATGTACATGGAGAAATGTGAGACTAGTCCTTACCTTTCTTGCAAAATAGAAAATCAAGTTAAGATTGCTAACACGGATTTCCAGCACTTTTTCTTTGGTGAATCATTACCTTAAATCCTCATACTACATTGTTAATTACCTTGATAGTGATATCAACCACATGCCCAATATTTTATTATCAAGTTGCTTAGTCTTGCACTTGGCTGGCCAGAAATGCAGCTGGATTTCTTTTTGAAAACACTGTAGGTGCATTGATTGATGAGCTTAATGTCAGCAAGCAGTTTTTTGTGATAGTAAGGTCAAGACGTAACTGATCAAAAGAAATATATTGGTCTTAATGCATATCATCTAAATATTTTTATTGATTTCCATGTATCTTTCTTTCATAAATTTTTTTGATGCATACATATATCCAGAGGATACACAATTTCTGATTTCCAACCGTCTCATGGGAGGCTTTGGATAACTGAAATTGCATTCATTATGAAGTGATGATCTGAATCACTATATGTCTGATGTCGGATACTGATTCAAAATGGCATTCACCAGGCTTCTCCACCAATTTCTAGTGGCTCTAAACCATAACTAAGTAGCCTACAGTTAAACGGGGAAACAGACCTGTCCTTAGGTATTGCTCTAAGATGTTAAGAAATGTTTTGTTTTAAAAATTTATAGATGCAAACTAGCGTTGCAGGTTCTTTTTTACACAAAGTATTAAAGATTATTGTTTTAAAAAAACCTACCTCAATATATTTTTTTGCTTTTTAACATCTCCAAACTCAATTTGCAAAGGAATTTTTATTACCTTACTGAATAGAATGCTTGTTTTTAGGAGGGGTGGGGGTCCAAATCCGTAAAAGGGGATTCATATCTGCTAGCAGTTCTGGACTAGGGGTCCAAATCTGATCCACAAGCAGATCTGGACTGGAGGGTGCAAATCTGCGGGGGGTCCAAATCCACTGTGACCCTGGCTCAGATCACCTTTCCATACTATTTTTTACAGCCTTGGGTCTGTAGCTTGAGTGAGGTCAGATGGGTGATATGACCAGCACACTATATGTAAATGCCAGTAGAAAAAGAATGCTTTTGGAGCTCCGCTTTTAGGCTTGGCTAAATATATATATTATCAATATATCCCGGGGTCGAAGTCCTACTATCCACAAACTGGAAGACGAACTATGATAGGCTAACCGCCGCCAACGGAAGTAGCAGTTCAGTTCAGCAGACGTTCGTGGGGAAGGAACGCGTGACGAGCCCAAAGAGCGTCTGCGTAGGAGGCTATCAGGCATCCCAACCACTTAGTCTGAGAAGTAGGCTGCGTGACAAGCATAAAAAGGGGGTGCGGGGGGGGGGGGGGGGGGGAGGGGGAGAGTGAGGGAAAAAGGAGAGGAGAATCCCTTCTTTCCCCTCTCCTGGCTCCACCTCCCCTTTCTACGCAGGCTATCTCAAAAGGTGAAATCCCCTTTTTACCTCGTAATTGACGACGCATTCGACGACAGGAGCTGATCCTGCAGCACTGGTGTGCCAGCGGTCCATGACATACGGAGGCTGCAAGGAAAAACAGAAAGAAAGTGAGAAGTAGGAACAAGAAAGAAGCAGACTGACTAAGATTTCTTTTCAGAACGCGCATTTCTCAATTTAGGCAGTGATGGTGTAACGCATTATATAGCTTGTGTGACGCGGAGGTTAAATATCGCATCTTATAGCCCACCGATTTTTTTTGCGCGATTTTATTGGTTACATATTGGACCACGTGGTGCAAGTCGGAGGACGGCTATCAGGCAATATACCCCGTTCGCGTCGATATTTGTCCTCCGATTTTTCGGTCGCAAAAAGACAAAACAAAGGCAGCCTTCTTTAAAGTTCTCAACCAATCATTCGCAATCGTCGTCAGATCACTTTTAATTTTCAACAATTTGAACAGTGTATACGCGATATGAAAAATAATCGGAGGCTTGACTTGCTGGCATATGGGAGGATAATGTCCTTGGCTGATAGGTTGTCCTCAAAATTTCACAGTTGTCCTCGAAGCGAACTATTCATTTCTCGGACAATCTATCAGCCGCGGACATTATCCCCGATATCCCAGCCGGTGAAAGGGGTTTATTTACTAAATGTAGCATCAGCAATTATCCAATCAGATTGCTGCAAATTATGCTGTCAACGTGGTGCACATTACAAGACAAAAAGGCTTGTAATGTCAGAAAATGAGTAAATAGGACGAAGGACTTGAGAATGTGGAAATAAATGGACGATACACAGTAATTTTCAAAGAGTTATTTTAACTCCTGAAGTGGGGTTAAACTAACTCCTCAAGGTGGAGTTATTTTTGTTCGGAGTTACTTTAACTCCAAAAAGAGTTATTTTAACTCCAGCAAAAGAGTTTTCTCTTCAACTGGGGAGTAAATTTAACTCCTAAATTGGAGTTACATTGTGGGAGTTATTGTAACTCTGAATTGGAGTTAAAGTTAACTCCCTGTGGAGTTAAATTAACTCGTTTGTGGAGTTAAATAAACTCCTTTTGTGGAGTCATTTTTAAGGGGTTAGTATAACTCCCCTTAGGGAGTAATTATGGAGTGATCGCAACTCTCCAAGAAGAGTTAAAACAACTCTATTTGGGGAATTATTTTCATAGAGTTACTTTACCTCTGCAAAGGGAGTGGATATAACTCCTCGTTTAGAGTCATTAATGCATTTATAGGAGCTGGCATAACTGAAACTAAACAGTCATTACTTTACTGTTGTTATTTCCAACTCTGTTCAAAGGCTCGTGGGATAGAGAACATGAAAGCTTGGACCACTCGCATGACAAAAACGTTGCAGTGGTATGCCATATTCGTCCCCTTTTGCAATTCACTATTGGCTCGCTGAAACAAAAGAGCTTTTGTAATGCATCGTTTTCGGTGGAAAAAGCGGCTTCCCAAAGGTCATGCTGTTTATCTCTTCCTTCCCCACCCCGGTAAGCTTCTGAAGCTTTCCTTCCCTTCCCTTGTATATAGGGAATACAGGTTTGAGAAGAAGCGAAAGTTCGAGAAAAATAATCCCACTGATCGAAGGATAAATGGATGAAATATTGGCAGTACAATGTAATCACGAAAGGTCACTCTCTTATCACTGGTCACGCTCCCTACCCTACAAGAAAATGATAAGAACACGTGATGTAACACGTGAGCGATCTCGCGTTCAAAGGTTTGCGCCAGTGGCGGTTGGTATTGAAAATTGTATTGAATCGGCGTGCATTTATCTTCATTTTTGGATCTTTAAGTACGCAAGAAACTCTATCAGGTAAGTGTTTTAGAGACTTCTGTTTCTTTTTAGTCGATTTGTCTCGCTTTAACAGTTTATTTGTAAGAATACTGACAAAGGAGGCGGTGGTGAATGCTGCATATAACGTGTTAGTTTAACGGTTGTGATTTTTCTCCCGCAAACCTTTCCGAAAATCACGATTAAATGCCTTCATTCAGTGCTCCTCGATCGAAGACCAAGAGAAATATATTAATTCAAGTGAATTTTCGCAGAAACAGCAAACCACAACGAGTTATTGAGTGATTTTTGTAGCAAAATACAAGCACAAAACTTCGAAGCGTTCACGTTGTAATCCATCTTTATCCGTTCTAAAGACGATTATTCAGTCTCAACTTAACTAAATAGTTTGAAGTTTAACAGAATTTATAATAGTATGGCGTCCGAACAAGAATTGAACAATTATTTTCAAAAGTTTTCATGTATGTTAATGTCTGTTAACTTATCAAAGTGTTGTATTGCTAACGGAGGAAAATAAACTTGTTATTTGTGTTATTTGTCTTAGATAACCATGGATGAAGAGTTAGCAAGATTTCTCAATACAGTCTGCAGTTAATATAAGCAAGAGTCCATTGATAATCTTATAAATGACGAGGTAAGTTTTGAGACAGTGGCAATTATTGGCTACATGATCATGTACAAAGTATTTAAGCATACATCTTAATTTGAAGAACGTCTGCTACAAATCCAAAAGGGCAAAGAAATGAACCTTTCATAATTCAACTACAAATGCTGTGCTTGTTGGTTAGATGGCAAACATGGCTATTTGTTCCAAAGAATATTAATGAAGGAAAATGTTGTATACCTTGTTTCTTGCTGTGCAGGAAATATTTCTCAGGATGCAGGAATTGAAATATTTTTATTTGGGTGTTGCTAAATTTGGACAGTCAACCCTGTTAAACACAGCCACAAGTGAATTAATTGCAATGTTGTTGTTGTTGCTGTTGTTATTGTTATTATTATTCACTTTATTCAGGGCCATTTGGCTGTGTGAGATTTATTTATTTGAGTGTTTGACTAGGTGTTTTTTTATGTTAGTAGCACCTCACATTCAAGATGTACTTGTAATCTCATGCAACTTCATTCATATCACACAGAACAAACTACAAGTTGTAGTCTTTTTGATATGAGGCAGAAGCTTGTATAGTTAAATGTGTATATTAAATCCTTTCTTTTAACATGAAGGCTGAGTTTGATCAGTTCTTTGGCAACTATTTAGGATAATAGTAAATGTTTCCTCTAAAATAATAATCATGGGTGATCATGGTTGTTTACCATTTAGAAAAAAATTCCGGAAATTTCGGTTGGGAATTTTCGTTCGGAAGGAATGATACGTTTTGTTTACCAAAATTTCCGGATTATCATGTCGCGCTCGCTGATTGGATAGATTACGCTCGGCCAAAAGCCAAGAGGACTGAAACTAGTACGAAACACAGAAACTTCTAAATGGTAAACGAATTTCCATCGGGAACGTCCCAACCGGGAAAACAGGACTACCTTTTCAGAACTCCCGTTTGTCCCGGGAATTTTCCAGTGGGACGAACCAAAAAAACCTTTACCATTTACATTCCAACTGGAATTTCCGGGAATTTGTGGTAAATGGTAAACAACCCATATACTGTAACTTCAAGCAGATTATATATTTGAGTTGCTTTTTCGCTGAAATGGACATGGCAGTTTTGTTTGTTTGCATCATAACATCTACGTACCAGTGACTCTGACAGTGCAGTCTCCCAAACAGCCATTATTAGTGGTTGACACAACACTAAGGGAGCACTGTTGCATGACGACCACTAATAATGGCTGCCTCAGGTAGACCATGCAACAGTGGGGAATAATGACAACTTTTAAATTTCATATCTGGGGTTTACAATGCATACAAATGCATAAAAAGATAATCATGCTGAAACTGATGTCTAGATACTCAAGTACTGAATACATTCTTTTTGCAGGATGTATGTAGAGTCCATTGATGTGGAAACAAGGAACACCAAAGCTCTCCAGGATTATAGGCATTGGTGACTTAAGGACCTGGCCCCGGTTGTTCGAAAGACGATTAATGCTAACCCAGGATTAAGAGTTAACTGAAGTCTTAATCTCACTCGTTGAGAAAGTTTTGTAAATCAAATTGTACACTTAAAGTAAAGTTAAATTCCAATCAAAACTTAAGGATGAAAGTCTTTTTGAAATGTTTTTGTTGAACATTACCAGTATTTTCAATTTAAACTGTACTCAAAGTTTGCTCTAACCCGTGATTACATAGCTTAATCGTGCTTTGAACAACTGGGCCCTGCTGTGTATTGCATTGGAGGGAGTTGAAGTGATTTCTCTGGGGACAAGCAACGTGGCATTGTAGTGGGGCTTCATGTGGCTTGTTATTTAAATATATACCCCACCGAGTGTGGCAATGTATTTCTATTTTGTGAAGACAGACGCCAAGAAGCAACAAAGAGAGTGGCGGTGAACAAGTTCACCTGCCCTCTCATAATTTCAATGTTTTTTTAAGGGCCACTGTCATGAGTTGACTTCAAAACATTTAACTTTTTTTTTCCTCTCTTAAAGGAATCAAATATTCATGTTTACCCAGAGTTTCTGAACTTTTTACTATAACCATTGCCAACTTGTCCATGCCAATTTAAATTTGGCACATCAAACTGAATTTTTCAAGTTTAAATTTGAGTAACTGGCAAATGTGCTTATGTGATAGTTTTCTGTTAAGGCTTCAGCCAAAAACAAAGTTTAAAATGTTTTTAATGTACACATACCATGTGTATCTTGTTCCTGATAGAACCTTATGAAAATTAAATTATAAGCCAGTTATATTTTTTAAAGAAAAGATAGAGTTGTGTTCAAACAAACAGATTGAATTTTGTTGTATAGTCGTTTAAATTCAAATGTTCTTCAAATTTGACTTTCATACCTGGAAAGATTGTCGTGTTCAAATGCTTTAATCATGCATACTTGCACATTCTTTATTTATCAATATAATCATATTAGAAATTTACATTTCAAATGTCAATGATAATACATAGTATGCAAGAAACTGGTGTTCAGATAAGAAAATGAAATCTGATTGAATTAAACATGTTACAGTCAATTTGTGTGATCTGTTGTTTTCATCTTAAAACTACATAGGGTGACTGTGCTGGAGTTACTTTACCTCTAATGCTGGAGTGACTATAACCCTGATTATGGAGTTGAAATAACTCTACTCTTTTATGGGGCAGAGTTAAAAATGACTCCCTTGTTGGAGCTAATACAACTCCAGAATTGGAGTTAAAATGGGAGTTAAAATGACCCCCCAAAAAGAGTTATATTTAACCTAACATTTTAACTCCACATTTGGAGTTACAGTAACTCCGTTATGGAGTTTAAATAACTCCTTTTGCAGAGTTAAAGTGACTCCCACACTGGAGTCATTATAACCCTTAAAAAGGATTTAAAAAAGGGAGTTAAAATAACCCCCAAAAAGGGGTTATATTTAACCTAAAATTTTAACTCCACTTTTGGAGTTAAAATAACTCTTTAAAAATTACTGTGTACCGCTTACCTGATTAAGGGTTTGAAGCTCGTTGGTAGACTTGATAAGAAATGACACGCACTGGGAACAGAGATGAACAACTAAGTCAATTCGCACGTTTGAAGTAAAGCTCATACAACACAATATAGATTACTTGCCTTCACAAGAAGTAAAGCCGATTCCTCGCCGTCTATTTCCATGAACATCTTCCATTTGTGCTCCTGCCAAAAAGCAAAACCGTTTAAACGAAGAAGTTGCAAACAACTGCGACAATACGAAATGAGCTAATCACGCCTCACTTTGCCTGTTTTGTAATAAGAATGTTTTTAGTTGCAGAGCAATCAAGAGTTGTGGAGAGATTTTCTATTTTGTGTCTTATCGCAATCTCATTAACTAAAATCTGAATGAATGTGAAGGCAAAAACGACATTTCTGTGTGGCTCTAATCTCAGGCTGAAACTGGGAAAGAAAAGAGGAAGCCTTTTAGCTTTGCTCTCACGGCACACTATTTAGAATATTGAATTTGTGATTTGAAAGACCTACTTCTAGACAATTCAAAATGTGAAGTCTGTCGGTTGGTAGTTCTTTCTTTACAGTTACACTTCGTACAACCAGTGAGAAGAACAAACACTGTCCGAAACCCCGGCGCAAAAAATATACCAGTATTTTCACAGCAGCAATAATGTCTTGTTATGAAGTATTTTTAGCCGCCTAAGCTGGAGCTGCGAGGTTTCTTATGATCAATGTTTTTGATGATTTGAATTTCAAGTCAAAGGTTGTTCAAGGTTCAACCCACACTGGTGGCTTTCAAGTTTTTGTGATGTTCAGGTGGTGTTGACTGGTTAAGGGATTACTTCAACTTTCGAGTGGTATATTGTCGTAGGCATTACTGATTAGGAATAAGAGCTGACCTTGATTGTTGACCACGTGAAGGTTGCTGTTTGGGTGGCCAGTCAAAGCTTACCGATTTTGTATTCGTTATTTTATTGGTTGATTGATGTTTGTTGTGAATTGCTAGCACTCGCGTATAGATGTCAGATGGTGTACGCTTTGATGGTCAACAGGAAGTTCACTAAAAGTTCTCCCGGTCAGCCAACCTTACTCCTTGTTTTGACTCGTCTAGGATTTAGGTATTTAGGGCAGCACTGTTTGCTGGTGAAGTCAGTCTGTAGAGTCTGTCAGTCGGTGGAGAAGTTGCTGAATAAAGAGTCTGCAAATGAAAGCTGACTAGAGTCCCGATATACTCCACTATTGCCGAGCGAGTAGCCAACAGTCTTATCCCGAAGAACTTGACCTCCTCACCTGCGTTGATTTTCCCATCCTACAGTGATTGCCGAACAACAAAATCAGAGACAGCTGTTGGTGCTGTTGGTTGTTGAGGCTGCCGTTCATTAACGCGAATCCATTCTGCAACCAAAAAATTAACGATCTTCATTTCTTATTCAGAAACAAATGAACAACTTAACTGATCGTTTCTCGAAAAGAATAGTTTGCCAAGCGTAATCTATAAAATGTCCTGCAGCGTTTAAAAATTTTCTAGTTGTTGCTAACTTGGTCAATAATTAATGCAACTTTTTTTTCTTTTTTCAGAGAAAGACACTATTGAAAACTAAAAATAACTACATGTACATGTATTTTCTGAGAGGCAGCAAAGCAGTTTAATGGATGCGATACCTGAGCCTGCAGTGGAGGAAAGTGCATCATTGATTCGCTTTCAGATCTTAGATGCATAATTTGTTCCTGTGGAAGCAAACATACAAAAAACAAATTTAGATTAGTTAAGCTATTACTCGTGACTCTTTACAGAACACCTCGATTTATTATAATTATAATAATAATAATTATTATTATTAAATAAATAAATAATAATAATAATAATAATAATAATAATAATAATAATTCTTCTCATAACGCTTACGCTCTGGCAGATGTTATGCCGCATTTACACCAAAGAAGCAAGCCATCGCCAATGGCCAAAGGTCCTTTGGGTCATTCCTTCTTTTTTTAGTTTTCAAGAACCTTTCTCAGAATCCTTGCTGTTCCTAGCAAGGCTGTTTTCTGCAAGAGTCCTGTCTTGATATCAATCCCTAGCTTCGCAAGCCATCCATCTAACCTTTTGCTTACTCCTCCAAGTGCGCCAACAACTATCGGTGCCGCTGCTACGTGTCTTATCCCCCATAAATTCTTAATTTCTCTCTTTAGCTCCTGATATTTCTCAACTTTTTTTCTCCTCCCCTCTCATGCACCCTGTGGTCGCACGGTGACGTATTATTATTATTATTATTATTATTATTATTAATTATTATTATTATTAATTATTATTATTATTATTATTATTATTATTATTATTATTATTATTATGTTGAATGCAAATCAGCGAGAAAACGCAAAGATATCAGTCGCTCTTGTTAACGGTCTTTTTTTAGTTTCTTTCCTTTTTTGTTGCCGCTTTCTGTAAATGTAAACATTTACCATTAATTCAATCCTGTGACCAAAGGACTCCACCCCCAGTGCTTTTAAATTCTCCTCGGTGAGCAACACGAGCCTGCAAAATGAAACAATCTCATGATCATTGACAAGTACTTGAATGAGCTGTAAACCACAGTCTTTTGGGTTAAGGAAGGCCACAGTATTTTTGAGTGTGGGAACGGCATATACATGTAGGGTTGGGCAGGAGTGTTTGGCATTTTTTGTCCAAATTATTGAAAGAAAAATAATGCAGATGATTTACGCACTGAAAATCGAGAGAACCGATGGACTGACTGATTGGGAGTGAACGCTTGGTTCTTCCTTTTATCTAACCTAACCAAGGCCTCTCCTATTGATGTATGAAGTTGTAACATTATCGAGCAAGTAAAAAAAAATCAGAGGAAGTGGATTACATCTGGCAAATCTATTGAGAAGAAATAATGTTATGAAAGTGAAATTCGACAAAATTCCACATGTATTCTACCAACCTCGTTCCCAGGGTCTCTCCTCTTCCCGAGACCCTGGGAACGAGGTTCGTATTCTACACTGAAGTATACCTTTAGTTAATTATATTAAAACTAAACACATGATTTTACTGTTCGGCTAACCAATGTTCTCCCTAACTCAGCTGTTCACTTTAATACTAACCTTTCTAACAGCCTCTTTCAATACTTCGTTGGGCTAGCAATGTACCCGAGTTGAATTTTTTTTTTCTGATTCAGGGCCGGGTTGTTCGAAAGCCGATTAACCCTAATCCAGGATTAAAAATTAACCAAGGAGTTTATTTCTCTGCCCATCAACGTTGCTCAACGCTGATATTCTGGAAAATTTTAGATCAGAGGGCGTTAATCCTGAAAAGCAAAAAGCGGCAAAAGAAACTTTCATCCAAAACATAAAAACTGCAATCAAAGTTTACGTTAATCCTGGATTAACTTAATCGGCTTTCGAACAACCGGGCCCAGAAGTCAAAGAAAATAAAACAGAAGAATGGTGACTGACTGACTGACTGACTAATCAAATGATCAATAGCCACTAGGTGCCTTTTTATTCTCTAACTGGCTGTTGCCCCAGTTTTTGACTGTTTGAGCTGGTCGATAATTAGGTGGAAGTTTTGTCTGTCTCACTAGTTCAAGGGGCTATATGATCAATTCATTTAATTCGATCATAGCATTCATTTAATAAGATACAGAGTTGCATCTACAATACGATTTCAGTATGTACTTCTTAAGTATCAAACAAGGTTTCAGTTTTGACAGACTGACCTTCGTCCAGTGATATGGTTGTCCAGAAACAATGGCACGTACATCACCAGGTCATTGTGGCCACCTGAATGAAAGAAGGCAAATTTAGCACACTTGTGCTACGGTTTTTGACTTTCGCTGGCAGAAGCCAAAAAGTATGATCTTTTGTAGGACCTGAATTTTCAAGCCGACTTCTAAACAATCATTTCATTGACCTCAGAGAACTTTGAATTTGTTAATAAACGGGGTTTCAGTGCTGCAATTTTGAAAAACATGTACAATAGCATTTGACACTTCATTATCATTTTCTTAGCGAGCAATTAGTGCATGTAGTATAAAATGTCTTCCGGAAATCAAAAGCAAGTGTTACACAGCATGTAGAATTAAATTTCCAAAGATGCACAGCAGAAGTATGAAAGATAATGTTTTAAAGGGCAAAACAGTTTTGAACACTTGACTAAGAAGAAGTGATCACCATAATTTATTAAGACTGGAAATGGATGGGTAAATGTGGAAAGGATGTTGCAGAAGACTTCAAGGTCGACAAAGTTGCAATAGATGGTCATGTTGCTCACTTTCTGAAGACATGATTATCGACTGACCCAACAAGAAAAATATAATAACAGTCTAACAGAGGCTTCTAAAATAATGTCACTTTACACTGATGATTTTCTCCACAACAAGATGACAACGACCACGATTAATTAATTAAGGAAATGCCATCAACATTAATTCATGAGTGAAGAGAAAAAGGTGTCGCAGAACATCTTAGTAGGGTAAAAGTAAAGCTTAAGTCTTACTAACGAGAAAAGAATTAATGAGAGAACATGGAAAAAGAAAAATGAAATTCAACAAAAATTGCTGCCACTTACTATTGTGTGCGACTTGTTGCAGCCACAAACTCTGAAATAAGATTATAAATAATAACATTTTGTTAATAATTATTAAAGAAGTGAAGATGACTGTCTAGTATACAGTGTACAGTGTATGTATGACTGAACTAGTTGTGAGATTTACACAGAACAACAAAGCATAATATTATACTAGATATAATTATATTTACCACATCATTCTGTGTCCATGCATTTACATCATGTTTGTCCAGGACCTCAATGAAAATTAAAAATAAATTTAAATCAAAGTACAACTGTGAAGAAGTCGTGGATATGTAACCTTATTTGTGATAATGGGGATTAAGCAAAGGTGACTGGAGAAAACAGCGTTTTAACCAGTTTAAACGCATGAAAACTTTAAGCATCAACACATATGAATGAATTATCGAGGCAGGGAGATATGTTCAAAAAAATGTGCTCCTTTTGAAAGCTGAACAGGTTTCTGTCCTGTCCGTATGGTTGGATGAATATCAGGCAAAAGGACGATGTCACCAAAACAAAGCCAGACAAACACTGCAGTATTTCGAGGGAATTGTCACACAAAGATGTCGAACAAACGCAAGGTCCAAATTTGCCATATGCAAATTAATACGCTTTTTACTGCCAGTGTGAAATGGATATTAAAAGAAACAAGTTTCATTCAAAACTTTGACTAAAAAAATGGCAAACGCAACGGTTACCGAAATTTGACATATGCAGATTAATACGTTTTGCCGGTGTGAAATGCAACATTTGCAATCGGTTTCTTAAACAACCATTGTTGCCATGCTTTTGGATATTAAAAGAAACAAGACCGTCTTAACCTTTTACCCTCTGGAAATTGCTAAAAAATCATTTGCAAAGCAGCGGTAGAAAACGAGTTGGGCTTTGTGTGCACGCTAGTTCCAGCTCAATTTGGAGAATACGAAAAAAGGCTATTACGATGACAGCAGCAACAAAAAAGTGAGAAAAATGACAACAGAAGTAAGTAACAATTATACATGTATTTCATGATAATAAATACCTTGGAAACTGACTGCTGCTCATTTATTTGTTTTTCTTTCTCAAGAAGGCGCAGTTCCCTCTACAAGAAAAAAAATGATGGTGTTTGTGAAAATACAGACTGAGGAATAAGAAATGGTGTACGCGAAACTTGTCATCTACATAATCTACATAATGTTTCTCACAAGACGATACCCAAGTTGTCTCTAGAAACCAGAGTTGTGTCTTGCAAGATTGTGGTGGCTTACTGTACTTTTGAGCAGTTCTGCACATGTTTAATAACAGTAGGAAATAAAAAGTGACTTAAAACAAATAAGAAACAGACAGACAGACAGATAAAAATGGGTTTGTACCTCACGCAAATCTTTCTCTTTGACAGTCAAATCTTTTTCTAACTTTTTCAGCCTGTTTAGTGTTGCTTCAATCTCTTTGCTGAAATTTATAATTATAATCAAAATTGTAGTTATTGCTAACATTTATTTCTAAAATTGCAAGATTTAACATTGATTCACTGGGTACCAGCAAATTAACATATTAATCAATTAAACTATTGAGAAATTCACATCAAATGCTGGCGAATGAATGACGTGTTTAATAACTCTTATCGGAAGACAAAATTAGTTTATTCATGACAAAATTAATATCTTTCAATAAAACACTAAAGGTATCAATGATTATTTTTATGGCAATGAAAATTATTGAAAGGTTTTTGGCATACAAAGGGCATACAGTAAGTGATGATTCAGATTTGAAATAAACTTTTTTTACCATACAGACTGGTTGTCGTGCCAGATAACGTGAGAGTCTGTACAACAAAGTACAATGTAGAGTAAACTCACTTAAATAGAGAAAGTGTTACTTATGTCCTTTTTCCTACAAGCCTTTCAGTTGTTTCTACATGTAAACGTTAAATCTGGCCATACATGTAACTTTAGAAACTCTTACTTGTTGATGTAATGCAAATTACACAATATACATGTATAAAATTTAGATTATAATAATTGTAACATAGCAATAATTATCTGATTGTAGACAAAGAGTATATTAACCACAGAAGAGTGCACATGCATGCAGCATATTTTACAATCATGCAATTACCCTTATTTGCGTAGCTAGTCACTGTTCTCTGGATGCAATAGCATCACCTTCATAACCATTATGCATAATTAAATTATAATGGTTATGAAGGTACAGTGCAGCAATCACTGGGCCCATACTCTGTTTTTATTGAAGTATGACTATCATGACAATCATCATGATCATTGTCATCATGATCGTCATCACTTTAACCATGGATCTTCATCAAAAGTCATCATTATACATGTATCTTTAGTCTCACCTCCAGTCCTTTTTCTGTTCTATAAAGGAATCAGTCTCGTGCTGCAAAGATACTAAGGAAAAAATGTCTGTTGTGAACGACAGAATTCAAGCAAATACTTATAAAAACATAAACATTGCAGTGATCTTTCTTTCTGAATAAAAACTCAGACAAGATCCTGAATCCTTCCACTGTGGTTCTCTACTGTCTAACAAATCATCAACTGAAAATTGTAAACTGGGGCCATAATAAAATGACTATGTCATTTTAGAAATTAAAATAACATTAGGACAAATTTATAGAGAAGAGTTGGCTTCAAGGTACATGTGGCAAATGCAATATTGGTGTCCTTACCGTCTCCATCCATTGACTTTAGCTCTTTCAGTATTTCACTAAAATTTGGGCGTTTCTATTCAGAAAAAAAGAATGGTTTGCTGATAGTTATTAATAGTGTCTAAACATTAATTGACAAATTAATGATGCCAATACTAAACAAAAGTGAGCGCCATCGTAATTATACTGACAGAGCAGTAAAACAGATATCACTCTTTACACCTGAGAGATAAGCTTTAAATAAAGACAGATGTGTAAGTAAAATGCCCACGTACAGCTGTACAGTAAACAGTGTACCTTTGGATCTGCAAGCCAGCATTTCCTCATGAGGTTAGCAAACTTTTCAGGACAACTGCTCGGTATGGTCAGCCTCTAAGAAAGAATCAACCAGAAGGATCTTTAATCATTAATTTTGCACACAATCTCCGCAACCACTGTACAGATGTAGAATCTTCTAAAAAAAACTGCAAAAGACTACTGTACACGGCTACACAGTCATTCAAACAGAACACTGAAAGAGCCCAATCATTTTGCCTTGTCTGAACACATACATGTAAGGTTGAAATTTAGCTATTTGTTTTTATTTCTAAAAGAACTTCTGAGAATGAAATTTTGATCTGATCTTGGAAGGTCAACAACCTTACAACCAATCAAATCTGTCACGGAGAGCCTTAAAGGGCAATGTCACACTATTTGGCAACTTTATAAAAAGCTAGAGGGTGTCTTCGCATCAATTGAATTCCAAAACATTAATACAAAAATAATGGTCTAGTTTTGGTATTAAAGACTATTTGAAGGTACTGAAACTGGTTCCTGTCGCCTGTTGCTATGGATGGCAGGGATGGAAATGGATTGAAACTTGAAAAAATATTGGTCTATACGTCTTCAAAAAATCCTCAAGAAATTTATTATGGTTAGCCCTCTCTGATAAAATTCAGTTGATATCTTTGTCATAGCTTTACAGAAGCATTTTGTTTTTGTCTTTGCTAAATCAGCCTAATAACAGCCCCAACAAGGGACTTCTGTTTAATTGTTTGCTTGTTAACTTGTCTGTTTATAGCTCAAGAGATTTGAATAGCTGGACCAGTTTTGCCTTGTACTTAAACAAAGAAAAAAAAAAACAACAACAATTCAACAACAACTTAATAGCATTTTTACTACTCTGGTAATCAAGGGCATTTTTTTCTTCTATGCAGATTTTTAAGTCGCTCTTTATACACATACCTCACCATCTACCACCACCAGCCAAGCAATCTGAACACCAAGAAGTCCTTTGAATGGCACCTCTTGTGTTAACATCTCCCATAAGACCTGACAAGGATAATTTTTGCTAAAATTATTAACGATAGTGAAGATTATCTTTGTTTACTTAAAAGTACATGGTGTGATGCCCCAAAAAGAGGTTACACAATAATTATACTGACAGTCTGTACATGTTGCAGGTAAAAATTAAATTAGGATAAAACAAATTCTAACCTAGGCTGAATCTCAATTCTCTTCGTCTCTTAGCCCTAATTATAACATACATGTACATTTGATGCTTAAATAATAAATGCTATTACAAAATTATCCAGCTTTTGACATAGTTTTGAAAAGCATTAACAAGTTACCAGTGTGGCAATGGCTGTTGTAATACATGAAAAAGATACGGCGAGTATCACATTAAAGTGTTTATTCAGAATTACTGCACCCTACACAAAACAAGTACAATTACAAATAAACAAAATGTTCTACAGCCTACATGTATTATGAAATTAATGTAGCTTACCACAGCATAAGAAAATGTGTCACAGCCTTCAGATGTGGGCATGCTCTGAATAACCTTCAATAAAAAAAAAAAAAGATGTTATTAGTAACCAATTTGTGATGCAGCTGATGCAGGAAAAATGTCAGAAGTTGTCATTAAGGTTACCGTGTACGTTCAGGGTATAAAATTTTCCATTTTTATTTTTCTCCATAAAAATGACCTTTTTACTGTGATCTTTCACGCAAAAATAACATAATTCAAAACGAGTGAATAGTTGTCGAGAGATTGGGAAAAACCTATATGCACCGGATGTAAACATGGACAATATGTTAATGCGAATGCAGCCAACCGGAGCGATTTGCGCGGGAAATATTGCACACGAAAAAGTTGCTTTACTTTATGAAGGTTGAGCGCTTTTAGTTTTTCGGCTATGACGATGGGTCAAGTAAACTTAGTCAAAGCCGGAGAATATGTAACAAAATGATAAACCAGTGAACTGTTTGTAGCATGAGAGTTTGCGTGCAGATAAAATTACGCGGAAAATCACCACAGTAGGTGACCGGAAGAAAAGTTAGCGTAAATTGATTGGCCGATCGTCGATAGAGGTGTTTGCGGAGGGTGTTTCTTTGTGTAGTGAAGATTTTTTTTAAGCGCTGTTTTCGCAAAGTTTATTTTTGTCTTGAAGAGGACACTTTCAAGAGTTACAACTCAAGGGCGATTTGTTCGATTTCAATCAAATTTGGACAGCTGCTAGATTAACTTATCTTCAACAAAAACGTGTTGGGGAATTAGATAATTCAAAACCGTTTTTCGCTGAGAGCCATTTCCGTGCGCCCTCTCAGTCTCTTTTTCTAGCGAATTTGAAAATGCTCTGTGACTTTTGAACGCAGTTGAATAAAGGAAAACCCCAACACGTTTTTTTAGCGTCTGGTTTCCAGACTTCGAGAAAAATATCAATTTCCCTAAATACAAAAATCACATTTAGTTGTAGCTTTCAAAAGTTAATTTACACCTTTGAGTTTAAACTCAACGGAGCGTTCAGTAATTCACTTTCTCACAAAATTAATGAAATATTCAAATAGCTAGTTCAATTAGTTTTTGAATAAGATTAGATTTAGTTAAACATCTTATAATAAAAATAAGCGAAAGAAGTTTTACGGTTTATGGTATCTGGGATGTAATCGGGAGCCGTGACAACACTTAGATTAGAGACACCCCTGAAGGTACACGGTAACCTTAACAAGTCATTGGGAGAGTTAGGCATTCTTTGTAAAATCAATGCTAAAGATAAGTCATTTTTTAGGTACATTTACCTCAGGAGCCATCCAAGGATATGTCCCCACCAATGACATTTTAGTAGTGTTGGCAAGGAACCTTGACGTGCCAAAATCACAAATCTACAACATAAAACAGAGAACTGTGCTGTCATGATAATGATAATGATGATGAGGGCAACAACAATGACAGTCTTGAGGTTGATAAATCACTGCTAGTAATAGATATGCATGGCTGAGATAATAATTAATAATAATGACTATGATGATGACGATGACGACAATGATGACCATGACTATGAAAATGACGATGGTGGTGGTGGTGATGGTGATGCTCATGATGGTGATGGAGATGACAACAATAATGCCAGCAGTGGTGACCAGTGTTGACAGTGATGGTGAAGATGATGGCAATGAAGATGATGGTACACTGTAATTGGTGAAAATAAACTTAGATGAACTCAAAATGGTGACCAGGTCCATTAAAAGTGATGGCAGTGATAATCAGGATGAGAGCGATTTATAACGATGGCAATGGTAATGGCCTAAACCATCCATAACTAAACAATTTAAATGTTTGTCCATGATTTTGTTGTGGAAATTACTGGTCGAAGTTAATATTTACAGTGTGTAACCCACAGGTTTTAATGGTCAGACAGTGTACCCCACATCTTTTGATTTGCCATTACTGTAAGCTTTTTTACAAAATGGTCAATATTGCTGCATACAGGCTTGCTTTCATGTGGTAACACGGACAAACAATGAAAAGTCACTTACAACACGAGGATTTTCCACTAGTTTATATGAGTGTATGATTGTGCATGCAATAATGTAATATTTTATTCCACAACAGTTCAAATTACATCTGTTCATAGTCAGTGCTCATAGTACAAATAGAATTCTACTCTTTAGCTGAGAAAGTGTGTACAGCTGAAATACAACCACAATGAAAGCACTACACTGTAATTCTGGTGGGAGATTTCAGACCCTAATCTGGAGACCGGGAGATACGATCCAAAATCTGGAGTCTCCTGGATTATCCGGGAGGGTTGATAGTCCTGAATGATACACTGTATTTTTATCACTTACTTTCACACACAAGTTAGAACAAATCACCACTGTAGAAGAAAAGCAAAAGGAGAGAGCATGTTAATACTTAAAATAATTATTGTGACTTACTATAAAATTTATTTCAATATAACCTGCAGTTCATTACCATGTAATGAAATTCAAGTAAATATGAACATTATTGATTGCAGTTACTTAAGATACAGTATGAAGAGCAAATTGCTTGCAACTTTACCATTTTTGGACTTCAAATCTCTGTGAATAACTTTGACTGGAGCTTCATTATGGAGGTAATTAATCCCTTAAAAAGAAAGAAAATATTATTACCTTTAGCTACTGCTAGTAGTTAACCTTCAAACTGAGTTCTCCCATAAGGAGTTGACCCTACACTGGGTTCATACCCTTTTACAGAAATAGTCCAGGACTTTTCCATAGTCTCAGAAAGTTTTCTTTTTTATTCCAGGACCAATAATGCATCTTCCTATGTGGCTACTTCTCAATGTCTTTCAAGAAAACTTTTATGACTTGAGTTTACAGATTTCCAAGATTTTCCTGGACCTTCCATTTTCAAGGATATCCCAGTCCTGGAAAATGCTAGCCTAAAATTCAAGTACTTTCCAGGATTTCCAGGACCCATACAAAACCTTCTTATGACCTTTGTTTGTTGTGACGGCACAATTATTCATGCTTGCCAGCACATGATGGAAACACTAAATTAGAAACTTTGCTTTCGAAGAAACAACTCTTCAATTAACGGAACGTCACAAGCACTTCGATAACGAAATTCAGCGTTAAAGACAGAGTATTTTGTCATTTCAATCGTCTATGTGCACCTTATAGAACCAGAGATGTCACATTTTTGTTGTTGTGACGGTACAATTATTCACGCTCACCGGCACACCGACGTCTTCGAGATTATGCAGATGTTTTGCTTCTTGGCGGCTGGTATTAATTCTTTTGTTTCCGAAAACAAATACTCACAAAGAGAACTTATGGTTATGAATAACAAAGGTCAGACGCGTATAGGATACACAATTTTAGACGCGTCAAAAAAGATTTTAAACGCAAAAAAACGCGCATATATTTTGCATCTGCGTAGTTCACTTATCTCCGAGCTGTACTGTAAAGTCATTCATGACAAATAGTTTTATTTTAGTGACCAGAATTGCATAGTGTGCGCGATGTGAATTACGTTGCGTGCAACCCTATTTGCATACCTGTAGCTTGCAGGATATGTTATGCCCACTGGTAACTCAAGTGCTTTTGGGTGACAGTATTGTATTTCAGATGAACAATCACTGAGCTATATGCACAGGAGACTTGTGGGAGCATGTAGGCAGAAAAGATAGGTGGCATATTTAACATGCACAGTCGTGGCAGAAAGTGATATGCTTTATTTTTTCATTAAACAAGGCAAACATATGAAAAATGTTTTTTTTTTCTGCATTGTCAAATGCAAATTACCCAGAAAAAAATCTGAGTGTGCATGTGATATTACAAAAACAACAACAACAACTAATCTCACTTCAATAAAGGATCACAGGTAAAGATTGGCAGTACTCTTTAGTTATTCTTTCGGCAACCCAATCAGAAGTTTGAACATGTACATACATACAAATTAAAATCCCCTGAACTTAAATGCATACCAAGTGCTATATCCATGGACCATTTAAGAATGTGATCAAAATCCAGCTTGTTGTTTGCCAAGTAATCAAACAAGCATCCTTTGGCCGCATACTCTGAAATAGTTTTAGATCTCACAATTACTACATGTAAATGGAAATACCATGACTGCTTCTTGATTTGAACTCTAATTGTCATTATAGCACCAGTCAAAACTGAATACTGGTTATGTGAACATGGATGTAATTACAGCCTCGATAGGGTGTATGGTCACATTCATTCCACTCACAAAGCAACAGGATTCCAAGGGATGTGAAATTGCATACAAGCGTACATAAGACATAACTGGTACTAACCTGTCACCAGGCAGAAGTTTGGCTTGGAGCTAACTGCACCAAAGAACTTGATGATGTGCTTGTGACTGAGCATGCTCAGCACACTCGCCTGTAAGTTGTGCAATGTAAAGAACTGAGTCACTGTTAGGGACAGTGTGTGTTTCATGTCATTATTCCCTACCCCTACTCCTCCATCCCATGGGCACTATAATTATCAGGTAAACAATATACAGTACATACTATAATTTATTATGTCATGCCTTGGGCTAAATGATAATTCTTTGTAAGTTTACTAACATGTTTGTTTTTGAAGTTTGCCTTACCAGTAGCTTGTTAACCCATTGGCACCCGTGCCGGCCAAAACCGGCCGTAAAAAACTCCCATGCTTCAAAACATTGCAACTCTCTCAATCGCACGAATATTGCCTTAACTGTTAGTTGTGAGCACGAAATGGAATGCCCTTTAAATTTGGATATCCAATAAATGCAAGAAACGTAGCGATTTTTACCAAATATGGCCTTTTGAGTTTGGACAAGAATGAAACTGGCCGTTTTTAACGTCAAAGAGAAACAACAAAAATGCCCCTTTTTGCCTTCATGTTTTTTTAGGGAAATCATCGTCGAAAAACCAAAACTCAACCATCATAACGAAATTCAGTCCTTTTTCTAGCTTAGAAATGACTTTTTTTGTTCATATTCTTCTCCCGAGCGTAGATACAGCCTTTTGTTCCAGTGCATTCGGGCCTTCCCGACATTTTCCACATCTTGAGCGCATTGCATGCTGGGAACTAACGAGAATTTTTGACAGCGCCCGTTCCTTCCCCCAATTCTTTCACACAGCCACTCCGACCTACCGCCAAAATTTCCTGGTCGTAGTCATCTTCAGTACACAGAAATTCCAAAATATGTGGCGGTAGGTCGAGAAATTCATCAATAGTCGAGTCCCAAAGGTACTAAGTGTTCGACCGGCCAAATTCCCAGTTCGTCGAGTAACAAGCCAAATTCAACAACAAAGTACATCACCTTGCTCGATTCTTTGAGAAAGTGGACTCTTAGCTACCGTCACGCTTAATGATGCTCATCAGGCAGCCGCTAAAGATGAAAAATGGCTGTAAATTTAGCAGAAATCGCAAGCAAACCGAACTTGGGCCATTGCTGTCGCTTCACGGATAAAAAATAGCTACGTCAAAATGACGTTTTCAGAAACCTTGAGCCTCCAGTGGCTTAGGACAGCACCACTTTCCCCTGGTAGTTCAAATAAAGAGTCACGAATTGCTATTCATCGTTTATAGGTGGAAAATCACTCCGAAAATGTAAAAACCTGCGGTAGTCAATGGGTTAAAGATGCCAAAAATAAGCAAGTCACTTCACATTGGTATTTATTTTGCAAGCTGCCTTTAGTCACTTGTCTTTCTTTGAATTGCTTTTTTGCAAGCCAAGCTCCTTGTTTTGTTTAACCTGTACCGGCAACCGCAGATGCAGAAGTGCTGTGTAAGACAACTACTGTCTGTATAGTATCTGAGCTGAGTATAAGATAAAGTCTTCAGCTAAATTCTGTGTTATTTGCTGTGTCCAACAGTCACCCTGAAAAAGTGTGTTGTTCATGAACAGAGAACTTGAAGCAGTTTTGGCGGTGAATACTGATTACTCCAATGATATCTCCAATGTTGTGTGGTCAATACAGTCTTACACTGCACATACTGTATATCACGGCACTCGCTCTGTGGTTTCTAGGGATGTTTTGAGTAATAATAATAATAATAATAATAATAATTTAAAACTTATAAAACTTATATACAGTAGGACATTTTTCCATCTAAATATGATAAAATGCGCTATTTAATTATGATAAAATTTAAAAAAAGATTTGTAGTATACAATATAAAATAAAAATATATATTATACGTGATTAAGAAGGAAAGTAAACAAACTTTAAAAAAAAGCGTTGCTAAACAGGTGTGTCTTAAGATGGCACTTGAAAGTATTGATGTTAGAAATAGAACAGATTTCATGCGGCAGAGCATTCCACAATTTTGGTGCGGCTACTTGAAATGACCTATCGCCCAAGGTGGCTCTAGTTCGAAAAGATGGCGGTTCAAGTAGGAGACCATTAGAAGATGATCTTAACCTATACATGCCTGGCATCTTAACTGAAATTAGCTCTTGCAAATAAACTGGCAACTTCCCTTGGATGGTCTTGAATGTCAAAAGCAAAATCTTGTAATAATTATTAATCCGCTGTCTGACCGGTAGCCAGTGCAGCTCGTGCAAAAAGGGTGTAACATGACAACAGTGTGGCGCGCAGCTTAACAGCCTCACATCAGCATTTAAAACATGTTTCACTTTGTTGATTTGTATGGCAGGCAGACCATATAAAAGACTTGCAATAGTCTACGCGTGATGTGACAAACACATGCACGAGAGCTTTGGTAGCATCTAGACTTAAAAACTTACGAATACGACAGGTATATTATGTAGATGGTAGAAAGCTGATGCACAAAGCTTACTAATATGGATAGACATGTTAAGATGAGAGTCAAACCTGACCCAAGATTCCTAACTTCAGATTTAGCTTCTATGAGTGCGTCACCAACGGTGATACTACTAAAGTTAACCTTCTCAAGCTGCTGTTTGGTGCCTATAAGTAAAAATTCAGTCTTATCGTCATTCAGCTTAAAACTGATCCCTGATCATCCTTTAGATCTTTAATGTAGTCACACATACATTGTAGCATTAAACGATCTCATCGTCACCTGGGACATTCAGACTGAACGCCAAATACATGTACAACTGTGAATCATCAGCATAGCAATGAACGCTTGGCAGATGCTTTTCAACTATGTCAAATAGCTTACTTGTGTATACGGTAAAAGAATAGGGTGAAGACAGCTCCCTTGTGGAACCCCTTGCTTCAGGGGAAAGATAGATGAAACACCTCCATTCACGGGAACGCATTGTGAACGATCTGCCAAATATGACGCTAGCCTACATGTAGTCGTACCCACCCCCGAGGAAAAACTGAAGGAGGGAACGTCTACGAAAACCTGACACAAATCGTGTTATGTGACGTCACTCTTTTGCATGAAAATATATAATGGTTTCTCATAGGTTAATCGCATTGATCAATACTTTCGAGAACACTGATTGGCCGAAACGGATCTCGCTCGTTGGTGAAGAAACTTGAAATATGGCGGTCGGAGTGTCGGAAGCCACACAAACTAAAGTGGAGTTTAATGCAGCTAGATATGAGGTTTGCGAGACTTTTGGATTACAGAAAAGCCCTCCTGTATATTAAGTTAGAACTGAACAAATCAAAAGTGCTGATCATAAAAATCGGAAGTTTAGTTTTAGAGTGTAATCGATATGACCATAAGAAAGTGAGCATAATCTTGACTCACAGGACCACTGATCAAATGAAACAGCAAATGAAATTTTGCTCTCACAGAAATTTTATATACACTTAGACATTATTAGCTTGAGTATGTACATAATAATCGATAGAGTGGATAATAAGAACAATAATTAGCAATAGTGCTTACCCTTGCTTACCTATGTTGTCAGTGACCATTTTAATTAAGCAGCCATATCATAGTATTACATGTAGATGTAGTATTTAGATCAATAAACATAAAAAACAACAACAACAACAACAAAAAACAAAAAACAGGTTTTAAGTATAAGTAGCTTAACATGCAGCCAGACAACTGCATGCAAAAATGGATGCTTTTGTCATGGATCACACACAATGCAAACAAATTTAATCACATGACATCTCTATCACTCCATGTACAGTACATGTATGTGTAATTACTTAAGGTTAAGTTATTTTCATTGTCAGTTAATTCAGTAGATTAATGCCTAAAAATAGTAACAATAAATCACCAAAAATAACATGACTAGAGTTAATGCTGACTAAAAATAACTCATAAGAATATTATGTTCTTATTTACTGGTAAGTTGGAACTGGACAAATCAAAACAAAAGTGCTGATCTATCAGAAGTTAGGACAATGAAATACATGTGTAAATAAGCTTACATGTAATTACATTCTTGAAATGAATCACTTTAAAAATCAGAGAACATCGATCAATGAGACAGCAATTTTGTGGTAAGCAAGATAAAAGAACTTATAAGCTTAATAATTAGCTAACGGAAGAATTTCAGAATAACAGTGCGCCATACGTGATGGCCTCCGAGGGACAACTAAGTTAATAGCCCTACAGAGCTGGTTGATCTAGACAGAGGACTAAACGCAAACATTAAAACTCCCATTTAACTGGCAAGTTCCAACGCCCTATGCTTTCTATGGCTTCTACAGCTAAAGAAACCATTCATCAGTAACAACACCGCGAAATAAATCACTGAGTGCTCAAAACAGTCAGTGAAATCACAGTCAAAAGTCATTCTAAACAACTGTTGACCTCCAATAAACATATCATCATTTACTTGCACGGAACAAAGCGTAAATAGTAACAAGTAAAAAAAATTGTGAACACGCACGAAAGCTAGTGAACTTGCCTCGTTGCCCAAACTCAACAGCTTCTTCACCGCAACTTCCTTGTCTTGCGATTTCCATCTTGCCCTGTACACAGATCCGAACGCTCCTCCCCCGCATTTCTCAAAGAACTCGAGATCGTCGAAATCTATCGTAACAAACGCCATACTTGCTATACAATGAACCCTACATGCTGGAACTAAAAACCCGTGTCCACATAATTATGCATAAAGCGATCACGAAGGAGACGAGGAGACCTGAGTCACGAAGAATCGCTATTCTTGGCCAGCGAACAACATGACATTGAAACTTAGGTTGTGTATGGGATCATAAAATATTTCGAGGAGGACTGGTTTCTAGCTGGTTTTCGCGGGCGCGAACTTCAAGAAATCAGAAATGGCGCCTTTTGTTTGCTGAGAAATCTGTTGTCCTTATTTTTTTAGTCCTTTTCTCGTCGTTTTCGTCGCAAAACTGGTAAAAGTAATGTCTTAAAGGTTAAGGATGTGTTGGATGCCCTTCAGCAGATGCAGAAGAGCCTTGAATGCTCCATATGGTGAGAGAAGATCGATCTTACACAACGATTGACACTGGTTTCATTATTAATTACGTAAAGCTTACATGTCATGTAAGCTTTTATCTCGTTTATGATTTTAACTTAAGCTTACATATCCTGTAGCCTTGAACTGCTAAAGGACCCTCATTCAACCAAGTGTAATCATCAATTTTGTGGGTAAGTGGTACACGTAAGCTTATATTAATTAGCTTAATAAAAATTGCTGCAGTCTAGAGACTACAGTCACAGGATGTTAGAAACGGTCAGCAGACCAAATGGCTAAATGATATTACAATAATAGAGATAAAAAAAATACTGACAGCAATTGGAGGGTGTAAAATGCAGGGTTTAAGGTGCAGGTTGCAGGAGGCAGGTCAGAATTTCACTGAAGCGTGGTAGGAATAGCTCTTATTCGCGTTCATGATGTCAGCCATCTGAGTGGCCACGCCACCTTACATTTTTGCCATCAATACCTTGGCACGGGCAAAGATGAAAGTAAAATTTAAAGCAAGTGACACACACGGACATCAACCCACGTCCTGGCCAGTACATTCTGTACCTTACACATGCGCAATAATGGAAGACATCGAGATTCCATAGCTTTTTTTGTTTTTGTTTTGTTGTTTCACACTTACAAGACATGACAGAGACAAACACCAGATGCTGGAATTTCTGGAAGTGTATTGGAGGTAGTTAATTTTATTTTATTTATTTATTTTTATTAAAATTTTATTTTTATTTATTTTTGTGTTGGAAGTAGTTAATGTTCAACTCTCCTCGAGCTCCGATCGCAGAGTCGATTACAGATACAAACATGGACTTCACTACCACCAACCACCAAGCTGTTTCTCTCTTTAACTACTACCAACGCACTTCCGGAAATTTCAACATCCTTTTTTTTTTAATTTTGTGCTGTCGTGTCTTCTGTACATGTAAATGTGGAACAACATGACAAAACTAAGAAAACTGTTGAATTCCTACCATGCTTAAGTGAAATTCTGACCTGGAAGCTGCACCCTGCACCTGCAACTTGCAACTTGCAACCTGCAACCTGCAACCTGCAACCTGTACCCTGCATCCTGCAACCTGCAACCTGCACCCTGTACCCTGCAACCTGTACCCTGCACCCTGCACCCTGCATCCTGCAACCTGCATTTTACACCCTCCAGACAGCAATTAAGGTGTTACGTCACTTGCAATACCGTCAATGCATCTACCTGTGAATGCACGCGTCCAAAACATGTTTTCACTTGACGTCAAATGGGTGCGTTTCAGGTGTCAAACTTTAAAGTTTTCCTGCCCAAATGTGAAGTTTCAGCTAGTGTTTCACTACTCGCAGGGATATGTTTTCAGTCAACAAGAGAGGAAGAAATTATTAAAAAGGCATCCCACTCAGTTCAAGTGCTTTTCGCTCTCCATACATGTATATATCATTGAAGGGATTTTTGCTGACTTTCCTCAGATTTCTTGACTGTGTTGACAGTGAATTGAACCACGAGACACCGAAGGAGCTTCACATTTGGGCGGGAAAACTAAATGAAAGTTTGATGCCTGAGGTGCAGACGTTTGGCATTACGTGAAAACATGTTTTGGGCGTGTGTGTTCATGGGTAGATGCAATCGACAGTATTGTCTTACGGTTGGTAAGGCATTCCTCTGAAAAGCATCAGTAGACTGACGGCACAGATAGCAGACATACATGGTAGGGAGACTGTTCCATTGGGGCATACATAGTACAGAGGAAGTGATAAGTTTGCATGTATATTTACCAGTTAATTTTTCCCCATAAAAGCATCGACTAGCATTTGCAAAAATCTGGAACTACATGTACATTGGATTCACTCTGCTGTTTCCTGATGTCCGTGTTGGGCCATATACAGCTGTACATGTATAGAGCAATTATTTAAATTTTCCTGCTACAATTAATGATATCATTTTGAGACGAAAATTTTAATTTGCTTTAACTCTTGCCTTTGCTCACTGGATACAGTCAGTGCATCAAGCAAGTTCTTGAGAAAAGCAGCAAGAAATCAAAGAATAAGTGGTATTGCCCACTGTGCAAAACCCCTGTTTCCAAACGGTAGGTTTCAAAAACTTACATATCATTGTCTGTAAAATGATACAAAATAATTATCAGTGTTTTCACAACTGTTGAAAGTAGAAGTTGCATTTTGTTGAGTTGGAGTTGCAAGGCCCGAAGGGGGGGTCCATTGGAAACTGCTGCCTACCTCTGCAGCAAACTTTCAAGTTTATTTACTCAAGAACTCTTTAGTGGACACTTGACTCTTTTGAAAAAGCTTTATTTTATAATTTACCCAAGGGGAAGTAGGCGTTGCAAATGGAAATGTTGCCGTCAGATGTGACGGCCGATGGCTGGTTTTGCAAACACTGAATCTAGTAGTACATATACCTTGCTGAACCTTTCAGGCCCAAACTGATATTTTTGCAATTGCATACTCCATCCAAGGCAAGGTCATTTGCACTGCCCAAGCAAAGGCAATGGTGAATTGTTGCTGACACCAATTCTTGGCTCACCATCATTTTCCCCAGTCAAAAACTGAACCTGTTTGCAGATGATTGCATAAATGCCAGATAATAATTATTATTGTGGCAAATTTATTCTGGGTTGAAGACTGGGAACTAACAGGGGAACCTGTTTCCTTTCAAAATGTACAATGGCAGTGGTTTCATTAAGGTTTTGAGTACAGGCATTTACTTTTCACAGGCAGGCAAATACATTTACAGTAGATTTAATTTGGCGGAAGGGCAAAACTATCTTTACAGCCATCCATTTTGCCCAGTGCTTAGCCCATCATAAAACCTCTGTTGCCAGGCTACACATGCATGTACATATACAGGTTCAGCTCTTCCAAACCAGAAAATGCTAATTACATGTACATGACTGTATTAAATTAATCTACAGTACTAACATCTAGTTAGTTAATTGCACTGTATTCATTTTTTTTTTGCAGGAGCTTAACACCAAATCCTAAGCTGAATGAAATTATTGCTGCAGTTCACAACTTACAAGGAGCTATTCAAGAGGACACAGGAGTTCCAATAGGTCAGTACATGACCACGTACGCTAATGCTTTCGCAACAAATGTTATTCTACAATGCGGGTTTCTACAGCTGCTGTAGTAACTTGTGACATAAAAGAATGTCAAGTAGGGATTGATGTGAATTGTAATCAGCCTGACTTGATATATTGCATAATAATAATATGTAATTCCAGAAAATATCTACATCTCCAAGTGAAAGGTTACTGGAATTTCATAATCTTATATTCAATATGTAAACTGATGCAGGACCCCTTGAGAAGTGCCACTGTTTTTAGAGCTATGGGCAAATTGTTTTTCTGTTTGATCTTTTGTCCTCTTCACCAATGGTTTAACCTGTTGCAAGAGCTGCTACATTGCCCTATTCAATCTTTAATAAGGTTCCTTACTGTATTATCGAGGCTATAAACTTTATTTTTTCTTACTGTCCATGTTAGGTTCTCCACCTTCACAGCCTCTGAGGTCATGTAGTAATTCTGGCAATGGTCATCACCCAGCTTCTCAAAAATGTGTCTCACATGGCAGCGATAAACACAGTGTTTCAGAAAAGAACCAGTTCCATGTGTATATAGATGATGAAGGTATAATCAAAATATATACATCTATCATAAATTTATGCGTACATGTAATTCTTTTGTATTTAGTAAATTTAATAGTATTTGAATTTTAAATATGTACGTATACTGAATATTCCTGTACATGTAAAGGTTCATGTTTGTATGTATGAATTGTATTTAATAACAACTTGCAGTTTTTCCTACCTGTACATGTACAGTACATGTAGTTTTAGTTGCAATGCAGGCCACACATTTATTGTCTTTATTTCTCATCACCCTGCCAATGTACATGTACAGGTGTACATTCATTTTTGAAGCTGAATTTTGTGAACATGTAATCCAGTCATTTCTCAGAAGAAAAACACAGTTCCAATTCATAATCAGTAGACAGAAAATGTTAAAAATGTGACCATTGCTTTTGACATGTTCTCTATAACATTTATGCAAATTTATGATGCTTTGCTGAATCTATAAACATTTGTGGCAGCTGTCAAATTGTGCACTTTAGAGTTCACTCTCAGTTTATGTTCAAGTTTCTTCGGTTCCTTTCCGCTTACTACCGACAGTTACATTGTGCGTTTTTATTTAAGGATGATAAATAATGTTTTCGTAGTTTTGATGAGAAACTTCACGTGCATTCAAGCAATGACATTTCAGCAGCGATCGTGTTACATTCTCAGCTCAGCTTGTGAAATTGAAACAGCAGCCTAAAAAGCAGCAATCTTGTGGCTTGATTCTGTTCATTGCTTCTGAAGTTTGCTTTTTCTGGTGTAGTGTATGAAAATTTCAAGGATGTTTCACAACAACAATCTGATTCGCGGATGGAAGATCATGCTGAAACAGATTTACATGTATCGAACACTCACTACCGCTGATTTGGTTTTAGTTCGATCAAACTGTGAGGAAAACAAAAGCTACGCGAAAATCGCTTTTGTTCTCTCCTACTGTTTGAGGTTAGAAAAATTATTAATCGTTTCCTCGAGATCCGGTATCGAGATCCTCAAAAAATTCTTTGAGCGTCTCGAAACTCGAGCCTCAAACCTCGATACTCGATTCTTGATAGCTTCGAGGATCGAGTTTCGAGTTGAGACTGTCAACTTACATCTGCCCGTTACTGTACTGTAAGTTGTTTTCCATTTGGCAGATACTTCTTCTTTAAATACATAAATTTTGTTTTGATTTTGTTTTTGTAAGTATTGGATATGATATACAATGTAATGGTGTACAATACACTGTCACTTAGGGTTCAATGTTCAAGCAAATTTTAAGCAAATTAATGTTGGCATGGAGTTGCTTGAGGCTTCCTCACCCCTCTCAATTATTGATAAATAATAAGTGTACATGTAAGGGTAGTATTTTAAATTACTTTTTGTTGCATAGATAACACAGATAATGCTCTGGAAAGTCATCAGTCACGATCTGTGACAAACACTAACATAAGGTAGGCAAGATGAGTTTGGTTCTGCACCTCAGTCCTGTGTTTTAACCTTATGTTGGTTATTTGATCAATCCTACATGTTTGTGTAAAATAAATAATAATACTGTCAAACCTCTATTAAGCGGTCACCCTCTATTAGAGTGGTTTTCAATTGAGTGTCGAAAGTAATTCTTGTTTTGCTTTGGTTTTGCATTGCTTCGCCCTGTGATTGGACAGGAAAACTCGTGCCACTTTCTCAACCAATGAGAAGCAAAACCAAAACCAATTGTGATTTGAACGCCCGTATTTTCCCGCGCTTTATGCCAGCTACATGCAATTGCTTCGTATTCTGATTGGCTCATTGCACTGCTTACTCCTGTTGTGATTGGCTGGAGTAATTGCTTTGGTTGTGGTTTTACGACACTCAATTGAAAAGCGCTCTAAACAGACAATTTTCAAATTCCCAAAAAACATTCCCCTTATTTACGGTTTTCTTTTGTTTTGTGAATATTACTTTTGTTAAGAAAGATTATTAAAGGATGTTAATTATTTTGGATTTGCTGATGCACGTGCTGGTTTTTTTGTCTGTAAGGTCGTCATTACGGTCATCAGCAGTAACACATACTATAGTTAAAAATATGCAATCAAATAAAGCCATCAACACAAAGTCCACAAGGGTGACAAGAAATTCCAGAAAAACAGCACAAAAGAAGGATAGGCAGGAGGACAGTAACAGCAGGAACATCAATGATGAACTTCTGCGCATGATAGACACTATGTCATTCCAACCAGTCTCTGAAAACGGTCAGTGTGACTAAACTTTTATTCTGCAATTAACTCAATCTAGAAGAAAAGAAATTCTGGTTGTTTCACTCATTGTGATAAAGAGGTCTCCAACCCTGTCAAAATGTGCTTTCCAAGGAGCTGTACTTGCTCACTTTTGCTTAGAGTCATAGTTTCAGTGTTGCTGTCAATAAGAAGCAGTTCTGATTGTTGATTTACATATAATTATTTTAAGCGCATTTGTTCAAATTCTTCCTTCTGAATTTGGATTGTTAGATTAGCTCTACAGCCAAAAATTAATAACCTTTGAACACCTTTTTCGCATCCATTTTTCCTGGATCGTTCTGCAGAGGAAAGTTTCACAACCGTTCAAACATTTTCTTTCAACGTGGGCCGGCAATAACCAGTTACAGTCTGTAGTCGTTGGAACGTCATTGGGCCGCTTGCTATCTTTTAATTTTTACCCATTTTACAGTACGTGTTTAATGGGCCTCCGTTAGTACAGTTTACACTTAAATCCATGATCACCGCAATGTGCAATTGTTTCTTCGTTGTTTTGATTTTACGTTTTTTATTCAAAATAATTTCCAGGTCCTGCTTGTCCGCCAGGAGATTTCATTTTGGTTCCAAAGACAAGTGAATCGAATCAAGACCAGATAGCTGCGTCAAACCAAGATTCTTGTACCCCAAGGAACAGTACAAGTACAGTTAATGAAAGAGACTTAAGCGGTAAAGGAACTGCTCACATTGCCTCTGAACAACAAGAAAGACCAACGATAGCTGAGGCTGACTCATCTATCAGGGCAACCCTACCGCGGCAGCAGTCTTGGTGAACAAGAGTTCTGTCCAGTGTGAGAGTTTAGGAAGCTATCAAGACAATGAAGGGATGGTGTCCAGTACAAAGTGCGACTCTGTTCTTCATAGCAGTGCGGACACTATGCAGAGTGTCTCTATTCTTCCGTCTCTGGACGGTTATGAGGAGGCACCCGGTGAGATATATGACCACAGCAAAGAGGAAGCTGCGTGCCTAAGCAAAAATAAGGTCTCCCAAGGTGGGAAAGGGAAAGATCTGGTCTTAAGCGAAGAATGTGGTCTAGATGGAGACAAACAGTGTGGTGCACTGCTTGGTGGTGTTTGTAATGAAGACCAGGAAAAAGATAATCAACAGTATGAAGATGCCTTCTGTGAGGCTGTGAATAGCAACAAGTTGGTTCCAAGTGAGAGCGATGTTGTGGATACCCGAGATGAACCGTGTGATGAAGTCTCTGATGGTGTCTCCTATGAAGGCCAAGGAAAAGTGCATCTACCAAATGAGGTCGTTAGTAGTCAGGTTAGAGAAGCAGATATAGAGATCTCAACGGAAATACCTAGCTGCATCGTAGAGAGCCAAGCACGGCAATGTTATATTGTACCAGATGTCTTTTGTCAAATCCCAAACGGCGATAATCGCCAGTTGAACGAATATTATAAATCGCAAGGTGATGGGAAGAGCAAGTTTATCCCAGCCGGAATTTGTGAGTCAGAAATTCTAAAGGAAGCTCTCTCCGAAAAGCTTAATAATAGCCCAAGATTACCTGGCCCTGCTGAAGAAATGGTGCCTTTTGAAGTTGCCTCAAGCAGTATAAGAGATGTTGCCGAGCAGAGCTTAGACTTTGAGGGTTTGGTTTCAGTATTTAATGATTCGTCTTTGAATAACATTCCACAACCAATACAGAAAGCCGAATCTGGGAACGAGAATCCACGTCTGGAAAAAAGTGAGAAGGAACCTGGCTGTGAAGGACGTGGTCAAGTTTGCGTACAAGCAGATGAAACCATGGACTCCTCCGATTTGTGTGAACGTGTAAAGCAAAGGCAGAGAAGACGGGCAACTGAGATGGCGCTGAAGACAAGCCGGCATTCAGACTCTCCTAAGAACTTAGTGGAGTGGAACACAAAGGCAAAGAAGCGATCAGCAGATTTTGCGAATGCATTTGAAATAATCAGTAGGCCAAGCCCTGAAGGGAGTGCAAAAAAGAAATTGAAAACTGCAAAGGGTGGATCGTCAAATACTAACATTCCTAGGGATTCTGATGACGGCCAAAAGACAAGGTCACACGTGACAGCCAAAGGTGGCGATGAGCTAGGACTTGATAGTTGTCACTTGTCAAGTGACAAGACAGAACTTTCAAACGAGGTGGTTCCACCCAGCGTCTCTTCTTCAGACACTTGTCAGTCTAACTCCCCATTGATTAATCCGATGATTGCTCATATTAACCAGACTTCGCATTGTAAAAAGAGGAGTGGCACCAAGGCCAAAGAGGACCGGGACACGCCAAAGGTAGAGGAGGGTGATCTTGGAGACATAAGCAACCATTTTGCCCCCATGGACGATTATCCAGTCGATTTGGTGAAAGGAGAGGAAGGTGATAAGAATGACAAAGGACGGAGTGCTCACCCAGAATCCCCACACAATGAACCAGACACTGCATCTCAAACCTCCAGTCCGTGTCAGAATCCATTTGTATGTGCGACGGCTTCACAAGGAAGCACTTCTAAGTTTTTTATTTTTAAAAGAGAAGAACAAAAGAGACCTCGACCAGAAGGTACAAAAGGTATAGACAGCCCGACAAGAGAATCACTATCAGTTTGCCGGGGATCTCAACCATTCGATCCAAGTGAGAAAGCATGGCCGTCTTGTAACAAACGCTCCCAGTCTAAAGAAAATGTTAATGTAGACGATCAGTTTGACTTTGAGGAAACCCAAGAAAAACAGAAGCAACTGACGAATTTTTCCAATGGGGACATAACAGACGGCAAGGAAAATAATGAAAAACAGATCAAAGGGAAACGCTCTGATCAAGTTTTTGAAGCTGATGCAAAGACGTCTGAGAAGTCGAGTCAAGAAGGCCAGTATTCAAGCAACACCCCAACACAGAGTTCCCTGGATTCCCTGGAGATGGATGCTGTGACACCTTGTCTGTTTGGAAACGATAGCTGGAGGACACCTGATAAGAAGGCGAGATACCAAAGAAGGCACAGCATGGACTCTACTGTGGATAGCTCAAAACGTAAGACCAAGATTTCTAGAACTATTGACCTTAAAAGAGGAAACAGGAAAGAGAAAAAAGCCGGTTTTGATGAAACTGCTGATGAAACCGATTCTAAGCGCATGAAAATATTGAACAGTAGTCAAACTACCAGTAATAATTGCCGATTTTCTGGCGAAGATCTGTCATCTGCTGATCAGACACAAGGATTTACACCGGATCACGATAACGAGGGAACGCATAGTTTTGGAACCAGCCAAAGCATCTCGGTTCTTCAAAATTTGGTGGTTCCGTGCCTGGAGCAACAAATAAAAGTCGATGTTTTCCATGAGGATTTTATTAATCATTGTCGCTCTGAGGAAAATTCTACAGCTGATGCAGACAGTGAGGTGAATTCTTGGGTAGAACCGCGTCCAAAGAAAGCAAGAAGTGAGCAGCTTTTGGCATCGCAAAAAGTATACGTAAATGCCACAACTGAACTCCAAAGAGGTCCATCCACCGAGAAGCCGAGTAATCTGGAACATACGGAGAGTGAAGTTATACCACCAACACCACCAGTTAAACCTGTCAGTAAACAAGTTTTTGTTTCTTTAGCGCAATCCCCTTCAAAAGAGTTGCGTTCAAAATCAAAGTTGCAGAGGACAGATAAGGGAATGAAAACCCAACGTGGTAATACAGCTTTAAAGCAAAACACTCGGGTTAGCAGTTCTTCGCCTACATTGCAAAATAACGAAGTTGGCAGTGAATCGAGGGAAGACAGCGTTTCTTTGCTTAATGCGAACTTACCTAAAAAAGTGGCTAATGCTGCTGAAGATCTAAACGATGCTTCAGCACCTGCGTCTGGTAATAGTTTCTCTCCTCTCCAGAGGCGATTGGAGCCATCATACGACAGTGGCACAACATTTAGACCGCATGTTCCACAAAGCGATTCACCAAAGACAAGGTTGTTTAATTCGCGTCGTCAACAAGATGAAAGTCTTGCACACGACTTGGATGGTCCTCCTCTGTCGCAAGGGGCCATTAACAGTCAAGGTCTGCTAAGGGAAAGCCAAATGGTCGCTTTCACTGAAGAAAGGAAAAGCAAAGATTGTAGGTCACCAACTACAGGAAGGGCGAATTCAACTCCACGTAGTCCTTTTAGACAAAGAGTAGACGATATTGGAGATTCGTTTGATTGGTCGGGAACACGGGATAAAGCGAAAGACCATGGGGCGGTCCAGGCTAGCTATTCAACTGGAATTGAAGATGGCGTTTGCCGGGGTGTTATGTTCAGCTCGCTTAAGGCCAAAAAATCTCACAAGGAGACTCAAGAATTGAAAAGTGATAGTATAGGGGAAGCTGGAAACTCTGGTGTTAACGAAGATGATTGTATTGTTGTTGACGAAAATGATGGGGACTCCCAGAATGGTGATCACGAGGGAGATGCTCCTTTTGATGTCGACGACGACGACGACGACGACGAAAAGGGTTCATCGGACGATGAATCTTTACTGAAGCCCGCGTTCCTTCCTAAAGCTTCTAAATCCGAAATGAGTGAGGCAAGCTGTAAAGATGATGTCGAAGACAACGAAGAAGACGAGGCCGCGGCGTTCTCTCAAGAACTTATTCCATCTGAAAATGACGATGAAGATGACGACGAAATTACCTGTACGTACTTTTTCTTTCCATTGTTTTAATCCTGGGCTGATTACATTTTGCAAACTTCGCTGTTATTAACTACTTAATAACCGAGAGTGAGCTTGTTACGGGGAACTCTCAAACTGAGGCCTTGTCGTATCGACCGAGCGATAACGAGGTCAACTACAGCTAGGCCGAAGTTTGAGATTTTCCCGTACTGACCGAATGGTCGAGGTTATTAAGTTGTTTATTATGTGGCTAACAAAACGATTCTAAAGAAAAAAAAAAACCTTAGTTCAAGCGGAACGTCACTTCACATCCGGCAATGCTGGCGCTTATCTATTCTTTGATCGTTTTAAACCCGGTAAGAGAATTCACTCTTCAAGTGTTCATTGGCACTCTTCGTCTTTGGTCGCAACAATTTCCAATGGGTAACCAATTTTTTTTTCTTTCCTAATTTGCATAATCCGTAATCGGCCCGTGGGCATTTCGGGAGAATAATGCCCTAGCGCTTACCTGCGCTTAGCCAATCAGAACGCGCATTATATCGACTACCAACACTGGCCATATAATAATACACCAATAATCCTCCTTATTAACAATCAGACGGCGATCTCGAGGTTACGTGATACTTTATAACCGTTAGTCAAGCTGCTATTGCACGAAAGAAACCGAGAATGATCCTTGTAACCATTCCGTCATAACCCAGTTACTGATCAGTTCAGACTGTTCTTTAGAGGGTTGGTAGATGTGGTTTATATTTGGTTAGCTGAAATGCACGTTCAGGGATTTGGGGTGCCTGTGTTCCTGGCGAGTGTATCGAAAATAGACCGAATGCAAAAATGGCTGCCTTTGAATTTTTCTTTTGTTCGTATTCAAAATAGCCTGACTAACCTCGTTTTTGAGATAAAAAGATTCTAAAGAATTTGTTATCCTGAACGAGGTTAGTCAAGCTGTTTTGTGTACGAACAAAAGAATAATTTAAAGGCAGCCATTTTTGCATTCGGTCAATTAGAACGCCTTTTTGTAGCCAATCACGTTGGGTGTTTGGCTAATACTCGGTCACTTAGTTATACTTGACAACATTCGGTTTTGGAGAAAAAGTATTGTGTTGGTTATATCAACTTCCACTCAGAATTAAAGCTTTGATTTATCGATGACATTAAACAAATAGCGCTCAATTTTCAGCCGGGCTTAGATCTTGTTTTGTCGACTCAAGTCCTCGCTGGTTTTCAATGAAGTACTCGTGTCCTTCCTCTTATTAATCATTTCATTTATCCCTGACCTGTATGGATGTCCAATTAGTCAGTTTAGGAATTTCAACTCAGTAGTAGGACAGAAAATTGGAAGCCGATTTTCAACTGACTACAGGCAGGCAGTGTGTTGTTATGTCTTGAAACATAACAAGTCGTCATTTCTGTTTTTTTGTCTGTTAGACCGTGTTGGGTGTTAGCTCTCTCGATGAGCATTATGTGCTCTTAAAACAAATGCCGAATAAAAGGATATTGTTTAAAAAAAGTGGCCATGTTAACTAAATTTGTTTAAGCGAAATAAAAAAAGAGACATCTACACTGTATTGAACTATTAAAGACATCTATTGAAGACGTTGATTAACATATTTTAATCATTTTTTTTTCCTTTATGATTTTAGCATCCTGCAAGGCACTGGACAGTACAGGAGCATCTTCAGCGACATTTTTGTCCGAAGCTGCTGCCTCAACTCAGGTTAGTTTCTTGGTTTTTTATCTTTAATAAGTGACCATTTGTAGCAAGCTGGACTTAATGGTCTCGAAAATTTCTTCGGACAGAAAATGGATGTGTTACGACAGGACGTAGAAGCAATGGAGAAGGAAATGGAGGAACTTAGAGCGTACCTTGCTAAGACCGACGAGAACAGAGAGGGAACAAATATGACAATTGTAGGTGATGACATGGACTACCAAGAAGATGGTGAGTATTCTAAAACGTAAAAGTAAAAGTTAAAGCAACTGACACACTCAGGCATCAACCCACGGCCTGGCCAGTACCTGACGCGTGCGCACAGCCATATCACCCCGGCAGTGGTAGCCATGGACAGCTGTTTCGTCCTCGTTAGGGCTCATCAGCATGGCATAGCCGTCGAGCAATGCTGAACCAGAAAATCCAGCGCAAGTGCTCTTTATTGTATTTACTGACACACCGATCGGCAAAATGTTGATCCATCTTCCCAACGTATGCCTTGGAGAACTGTTGTGCAGTTCCCAGCCACAGCTGCCACATATATGTTCTTTTATCCTAATGTTAACTTTGCCTCGAGGATTACGAGGTTTGTATGAAGTACCTTGGTTTCTGACGAAAGTTTTCAATTTACTCCTCTTAGAGGTCACCTCAGTAACCTAATATATATATTATTTTGGTTTTGCTGGGGAGGGGAGGGAGGTAAAACGTCAATTAAAGAACTTATTGTTGGGTCGAAAACAACAACAAAAATGGTGTTGCTCTTTCAGATCAATGCGTTGAACCCGATATGCAGCCATCTCTCTCACCACCGCCACCGCTTACACCAACGAGCATCCCTCCCATGCGTCAGCTCTCCACCCCCCTGAAAGACGTTTCACGCTACTTAGAGGAGGGGAGACAGTCGTCTGACGAAGAGAGTGAACGCGAAGACGCCAAACTCAATGGTTCAGTGAAAGGGTGTGTTATAGACAGGCATGATCCGTGTGAAAAGTCTGCTAAGAAGCGTCCCCTCTCTCCAAGTTATGAGGGCGATGGCTTGACCATTACCGCGGTGGAGCATCGACAAGAAGAAACGCCGTCCCCGCCTCGTAGTAATCGCTCAGTCAATAAATCACAGGAAAAAGACGAGGACAAATTAATTGTCCTTGACGAGAGAGACTTGGTAGATTCAAGAACAGGATCTCTTCTGCTTGTTAAAAGACGAAAGATTACGAGTGACCTCATTCCCAGGAAATCCCCAGTCGTCAGCATGTTGTTCACGAAAACTGGAAAGAATTCTGATAAAAACAGTCAATCTCCACAGCCAGCGGTGCAGTCCAAAGGCTCATCGCCTCTCGTGAAAAGGTCTTCTCCGTTCATCTATTCTCGAAGGCGTGGCTCATGCATCTCGCCAATTAGGGCACAGAGCCCTCCAAGGCCAGAACCACGTGATACAGTGCCAAGTGTTTCGTCGCATGACAGGGAATCGCTGGAGAATGTGACTAGTGGAAGTGTGTCACGAAATTATGTGTCACGCGGGAGAGTGTCACGCGAGAGAGTGTCGCTTGAGCAATGTCACTCGCCTGATGTAGTGCTTATGAAAGTTAAAGACGTGACAAACACAAAGAATGTAAGTGAAATAGAGGACAGGACTACCCCCGGAACTGAAGTAACTAGCCACGTGTCCTTTGTGGCAACGCGTCTAAACAGGCAGCAGCTCGTAAGTATAGCAATTTTGCTTCTTTTCTGTGCTTTAAATCACTCATTTTGATCTTATTGACCAATTTCGCTAACTTCCAATCGAGACTGCCAAAACATGACACCTGTTTATTCAGCTGAATTCCTTCTCGACCTGACAACAAAGCTCATTTCTGACCCTGCACTTGCTTTCCCAAGCAGCTTGTCAACCTTCTCAGTCTCCTCTGTTAAGATCCATGCGGATCAATTGCTGCGTTGATTAATTGTTGGATTACCGTGTTTCGTATCAGGCTGAAGCTCGAACCCTCGCGGAGAGTTGTGGTGGAAAGCTTGCCAGTGAATTCAACAGCAAAACGAGCCACGTTGTTATGGCTACAGGTTAGTATCTCCGGGAAGAAATTCTCATTATGAATTTTGTGTTCTTGTCGTTTTTCTATCATTCTTTTCTATTTGTTACGAATTCAATCTCCTACCAGACCGTCACGCTCTGAGTCCTCGTATCCCTTGACTGAAGCACTTGCCGAACGGGAAGTGTTTGGTGACCAAACATCATCAAACATTGTTCGGTGTCCGAACATGTTGACGTTTGAAGCGCTAACCAAACGGTTATCAAACACGATCAAACAAGGTGGCCAAACGGTAAAATGCTTGGTCACCAAACATTTCCCGTTTGGTCGGGACTTAATGGCTGATAAACGAGGAGCTCTAAAAATGTCTCACTGGAGGTTGGAAACTTTGTCTTTTTGGCTGAACTGCACATGTTTAACTGCAATAACGGACATCGGAACAAACATGGAGCCATGTTGTTTTTCTTTGTGTTGCAAAAGGAAACAAGTCACACAAACATCGCTCCCCAAGCGGCTCTTTGGAAAGTTGTTTGTTCAAGTTTGTGCAGCAAATTGACAACTTGAAGGACAACGTAGCAGATTTTGAACGGTTTTGAAAGTAAAAGGCGCAAAATTGTGACATTTCAAACTGATATGTTATCTTTCTTTATCCAGATGAGAATATGCAGGTGACGCGTCATAGTTATACCATGAAGTACCTTCTGGGTTTGGCTCTTGGAAAATGGATCGTCAGCCACCACTGTAAGTCCACTGCATAATCAGTATGGTAGTGAAATTCGACGCATTCCTTGATACAGCTTTATTCCATACAGAATGTGATCTTCGACTGAAAACCGGGCGGTCGTTTTGAATTTGAGCGCTTAGAAGAGTTTTGAGTACGTACATGTAAATGATCATCGCACTTGTGATTACACTACTTTAAGCAGTAGTAAAAATAAAGCCTGAAAACAAAAATCACTACGTACTGCTTGAGTAGTGTTCATAACTGCGATGATCATTCACATATTCATTCTTTAATCCGCAGTTCAAATACATGGTTTCTCATATATTCATTCTCACATAGAAGGGTTTTGAATGGGTAGACAAATATGCCAGATGCCCACAATTAATCAAAATGTAAGGTCAGTTTTAAGGGTTTTTACCGGAATGTGTTGTTTCACCGTTCCATTGACATGCGTAATTGGAGAAATTCGATCTGGTCCTGAAAGATGGCTTGCTCTCTTTCTTATTAAAAAGGACCTAGCACTAAGCCTTAGCATTCGAAACACCTTCTTTTAGAGGTATTTTTTAACTTAATGGTCATCGTTAAATTAATAGTTATCGTATTTTTAATGCACGGCTCCATGGAAGAGCACTATTTAGTGAAATGGACTCCGTGGATAAATAAAGTTTTGATTGATGATTTTGATTTGACACTGTATTTGTGATGTCATGTGTGATACCTGATATCAGTTAGCATTGGCGTTTTATTCTACATTTTCAGGGATCACTGCTTGTAGACGAGCGAAAAGTTTTGTACCTGAGGTAAGACTAACGCAACGCGGCAGAGGGAAATTGAATCGCAGTCCCTGATGCCTTCTTTTCTTCTCACGGCTCTACGCTGTTTACTGGTTGCTATGAGAAAGCAGAACGGAGTTTCTACTTTCTGCAAAGATAATCAACTCTACTGTAACTCCTTATGCAAGGGCTCGTGTCAGCCGTTCCCATTCTTTCTCGATCAATTCAATAAACCCATTATCAAAAGAGTTTATTTTTCTTTAACGAGAAAAATCACTTACACGCAGCCAGAAACATAGCATGAGCACAAGAAGGAATGTAACTAGATTGCTAGCAGTCCCTTTCTGCATAATTGGGAGCTCACGCCAAGAGCGCGACGAGACTGGAGAAACCTGAAGTGAATGCACTGAGGGGAGCCTGGGGGAGAGGTTCTCTACACCGCGCCGTTGATTCCCTACCCGTCCCCCCCTCCCCCCCCCCCCAAGTAAGAACGCCTGATCGCAGGTATCGCTATTGATGGATCAGATTGCGCTTCGACTATCCAAAAAAGCGACTGCCAGCATACTACATGTAGAATGTAACGTGTTCTTGCAGCTCCCTGTCACCATGATGAGTTCCTTCCCAATAAAGAGTGCCATGCCTAACTGAAAATCGTTTCTTTCAGGCGGACTACGAAGTAAAGGGTGATTCAGGTCTCGGACAGGGTTCCATTCCTGGCAAGGCAAGAGCAGCTAGAACCAACAAGGTAAACAATGGCTTGAAATTGCGTTTCAACACGACTATTAAAATTTGGTAGAGACGACCATAATAAAACGATAAGGACGATGACTCTCCAGTGCCACTATTGCGGGACAGAAAAAAAAAACCTGAGTTACCGTCGGGAAAAGCCTTGGCTGGACAGATCAGGTGCTCTAACTTCCGACCGAGTGGAGGACGACAATGCTGGTCATAGGTCTTGGGACAGGTATTACATTACCTGTGTGGAACAAAAAATCACCGAGTCTGTTAAATGAGCCGCATCCATGAGCGGTCAGATGCCCAACCAGATCATGTTCGAATAACTTGCGAGAAGCTAACTTCATATAATCCTTTAATGATAAGCGACGAACCTCGTTGGATTGTGTTTCACTGGCTTAACCCAACAGGACTGATCTGTTTTTTTGTTTTTTGTTTGTTTTTGTTTTTTTGTTTTCAGGAAGCACTTTTATTTCATGAATTTGACGCCCTCTGTTTTGGTGGATTTGGTTCTGCGGTCACAAAAGGTAATATTTTTAACGTGTTCTGTTGTTTATTCGTTTGTTTGTTGTTATGTTACTAGCTTTTTTCTATTTGTTTGTCTACTGTTTGTTTGTTTGTTTGTTTTTTTGTTTAATAGACGAGACTGAAGTAAGGTACTTGTCGTGATTTCTTGGATGCAATTGGACAAGGGCAAAGTCTACCTTGAACACAAAAGCCCGAGAACAGGGTATTAATTTTGAGGAAAAAATATTGAAACAAACGAAAAGAACCTACGAGATGGTGAAAGTATATCGTGGAATGGAAAGGTTATAGTTTTCATACTAGCGAAGTACGCATTGCATTTTTAAGCCGCCATTTTAGTAGGCCATGTATAGTTTCTCTCGAGGATAAATCGTTCTTCAATTGTCCTTGTGGTATGGTATGGGTACTTGCGCGTGCAGTCTTAATTAGGGAGCTTTAGCACGACGACGGCGACGGCAACGAAAACGTCACTTCAAAATACAACTTCTCGTTTTTGTAACGCTTTCGCTATTATTCCAATTTGTTTAACTTGGAAAGGACTGGCGAACTATTCAGGGACTAAATTGTTATGAACGCCATTAAAGCAAGGAAAAAGAAATAAAACTTTACGGTCACACGCCCCCGTTCTCGAGAAAACCTAAAATTTGGTCATTTCACGTTGTTGTTTTGCAGAGGACGGGAAAGAAATGTACCAAAATGTAAAACGCACGTGCAGAGCCATTGGTTTTGCTCATTAAGGCTATTGTTTTGTGGCGTTCTCGTTGCCGTTGCCGTCGTCGTTGCTAAAGCTCCCTAATAAGTAACAGAAACGGAAGTGATGATTAAATTACATGTCAATTTTGTTTAACTTTTCTTCCCTCCTTTATTACAGAACAACTCAGTCAGCTCTTGAAATTTTGTGGAGCACGGGTGTGCTCTGACGTTGAGAGTTTCAAAAGAACAGTAAAGGTTTGATACCGGATCTTTTGTTGCTGTTGCTTGTTTCCTTGTGTTCGTTTCTTTTCTACCATGAATGAATGAAATATTAAAGGCTCGTACAAACGGTTCCAACATTTTTGAGTCCCATCATGTTTAGTGTGTTTGAACATCGTGTTGAGTGTTGTTGGCAGTTGATGGATGCTTTTTATTAACCTGCCAACAACACCTAACAGCAAGTTAAGGGCACCCAACGGGCCAAATCAACCAAAGCTGTGGAAAGGTATTTTTAATTTCTTTCTGGTTTTTGAAGTCTGAAAATGCTAGCTGACGTTTTTGACTGCCAAAAGCAGCAAATACGGCCTTTCCGAAAACGTCAGGGGCTACTGATGATTTCTCCCATTTACTAAACTCTCACGCCACGTATCAGTTACGAAAATCCGAGCGCATTTTTTAATCGTTGCCCAAAGCCGTAGGCGAACTACCCTCCACCGAACAGATATGTACCAACACTTGTCGTTGGGTGCCCCTGTCAACAACACCCAACACGCTGTTGAAACGCACTCCACATGTTGCACTGGCCTTAAATCGCATAAGGTTTTTTTTAAGGAATTTTTTTTATTTAATTTTTTTTTTAATGAAAATAGAGTTCAATTCCCAGTGGTTTAGTTTGGGACACCAACATGGTCGCCGTTTCTTTGTTTTGGGGCACCAACATGGCCAACGTGATGTCATGTGAAAACACTCTATATAACGAAGTCCGCGGTATAACGAACGATATTCTTCAGCCCGAATCAAATTACAGTAAAATATATAGAACAGAACCTCGATGTAACGAAATCCTCGTTATAACGAACACAATTCGAGAGCACAAGCGTAAAATCTACCCCGACATAACGAATAAATGTCAACACGCGACAAAGATGAATGCAGAACAAACCAATAGCGATGAAAATCCTTTAATCCTGTAACAAGTTAAGCGGGGTGCATGAGAGAACAACTCCATGCAGACATTAAAGCACAAATGTAAATTAATTGTTCAGATTCCGAAATGCTGGGTAGTACAACGCAACACCGTTACAAACAATTCTTAACTACTGTATACCTCGATATAAAGAACATTTTGGTTGTTTTTCCGCAAATTCGTTATAACGAGGTTTTCGATTAACGAACCCTCGATATTACGAACCAATTTTCCCAGTCACTTGGCACTTCCTTAAATCGAGGTTCCACTGTGTCTCTTTCAAATTGGTACTTTATACGAAATAAATCTCATATTTTGTGTTATTTCAGGGTCGTCGAAAGGTGATAACAATAGACAAAGAAACTCGTGACAACGTTGAAGAAATAAAAGGTAAATTGTGTCCGTCCTGTTGGTCTTGGCATTTCTGTTTGCATTTCAATGCAGATTCATAATTTTGCACTCCAACTATTCCAATAATATCATGTGCATTATGTCCACAGCGGTCTGCCAGCAGTTTAACACTAAACCTGTCTCCTTGGAATGGGTAACCGACAGCATTGCAAATTACAAGTTAGTACACCTTTTTTTCATTCAGTGGAGTTTGTAAAGTTGAGTTAAAATTGGAATTGAAGTTACACGGGGCTTCGTATCACTACGTCCTAGCTAGTTTTGTTTGGTTTGATATTAAAAGGTCGTGAAAACAGGCCAATAGGTGGTTTTCACGTTACGTCATCGCGGCCATGCTGGTGGACGTAAACAATAGATCTGTCATTAGGGAGTTTAAGCAAAGGCGTTTTTGAGCGACGTACGTCAACCGGAGTGGGCATTTCTCATATTTGGACTGTGGTTGTGCAAAAATTTTCGAGTAAATCGTCTCTATTTAAGACACTTAGTAATACAAATCTGGTAGCGCCAAGACGAGTAAGAAGAGAAAATGCCTCACTTCCGGTTGACGTACGTCGCTCAAAAACGGCTTTGCTTAAACTCCCTATTAGCTCCTTTTGTTCGTCCACCAGGAGTTGTTCATTTCACCGTTGTTAACTGTGTCTCCAGAGATTGGCTGCAAACCACCTATAGCCTGCGTGGGAAGCTTTTCCATGGAGTTTCCGAGCAAAGAAAGACCGAACAGTGAGATTGTCGATGTTTTGGCAGCGCGAAAAATGGGGGAGAGAAGTTCCATTCTTTGCCAGGAACCCCACGGAAACGCTTGCTACACAGGCTAACAGGCCAAGGAATTGACTGGGTCGGTGCCCCGTAGTAGACAGGTATTTTAGCACACTTCGTGACTTTGTGGGAAATGCAGATCTTAGGAAGGGCTATTGGAGTCAATGAAAATAATTTAAGCATGACCGCGCAGTTTTAAGAGACGATTCAGCAACAGCAATAACTAACAATGTATGTTATTTTTCCCACCTTTTTCCTAAGGACAATTGAGCTTAAAAGCTGGATTATTCTTGAAAAATTCGTGGTCACTCCCAATTTACGGTTTTGGTTCTTATAAACCCAGGCTAGCAGGAGGTAATGGGCTTTGCATTCATTCTCGCGACTTTATAGTTTGATGGCGAAAATGTTTCTTTCTCTTGTTTCTTGCAGGGTTCAAGATTTGAGAGACTATATTGTGGAATTATAGTGGAAAATAGAGGAGTCAAGACATAAATGGAAAATAATATCATAGTAATAAATAAAAGGCAAAACGAATCAAGGGATAAAGAACATTTCATTCAACTGAGGGATTTTTCTATACAGCAAGAGATGGAGACAAGAGTGTTACATTAGCAATGCATTCATGCACCACTCGACGTGCTTGTGGTGTCTTTAGTTACTTTTGCCAAGGGGTGGATTTGAATGTAAAAATCATTCACAAGCATCCAGACAAATGTTTGTTATTTAACTGGAACGAAGTATTATACCAATAAATCAGTTATGCAACAAACTCCATGACTTAAGTTTTTAGACTGATCCTTGTAATTCCACTTTGTAATTATAACATTTTAAAGAAGCCGGTGAGGATCGACGCCTGTCCTTCTTTTTACAAATGTCTCTTAGCGACCCTGAAACTTAAGTCTACTTGTAGACCTATCACTGTGAAGTCTTTTTATCGAGCTAATTTGTAGCGCGTGTTGACTCCACTGTATACCCCCCCCCCCCCCTCCCCCCTCTGGAGAGGGCATCTCGTTCTGAATTTGTGTCATTTATGTTATTTTCGTTTGCGTTTTTTCCGACTTCCACCTTTAGTTTCCTACAACTGAAATGGAAACTGAAATTTGCTGCTCCAGTCTCGGGGGAATTTCCTTTCACTTTCGATGAATGTAATGCATAAAGCCAAGAGCCACAGTAGTACTATAATGTGTCTTGATAAAGCACAATTTCCGAGATATGATCTTCTTACTTTGAACTGGAAGAATCAGAACAGAACAGTCAAACTTAGAAAAGCAGTTCCTTCGGGGATAAAAAATGCGATAGCTTTTGATTTTTCCGGAAGTCAAGATAAATGCAATGGCCACGATCCACCGAAGGACCCTTGACAAGTGGTCAGGGAGGCCGCCGAACCCAATCGTGGTTTGGTGCATGGAAACGCTCAGTGTAGTATGGTTTTTAGAAAATAACTATTCTAGTAAAATACATTGACTTATTTAGCTCAAAGTTGGGTAATGTTGCGAAAGTTCCAGTCGATTGCAGTAAGGACTTGTTGCAAGTGGTGAAACAAAACATGAGAACAAGCACTGTGCTGCGAACTAAGCTTGTACTTGTCAACAAGGGAAACGAATTATTGTTTTTATTTTATTTTATTTTATTTTTATTATTATTATTATTATTATTATTATTATTAATTTTTTTTGTTTGCAACTTTTCCGAATCCAACACATTCTTTGTCGCGCTAAAATGAAAGTGAAAACAACGGCCAGCGTCTTCCGCGGGAGTTTTCCCGGGGATTTCCCATTTACCGCTGGGGTATTCCCTGTGGCGGTAGTGAATTAGAACAACGAAATAACGATTCGTTTGACTTTAAGCTCAACAATAAGTGTAGTGAAAAGGCGATCGTTATGGAGCCTTACGAAAAACAGATTCTTGAAAAACGGTTGAAAGATTTCATGAAAGACATTATACCGGTTGAACTGCTCCCTTACCTGCCTTGCTTAACAAGGTATGACAAAGAGGAAATTCAGGCAGCACAGTCGAACCACGGTCCACTCAGGGCATCCCTTGTTCTCGTTGATCGGCTGAAACGAAGGCAGGATGGTTTTCAGCAGTTTGTTCAAGCCTTAAGGCAGTGCGGAGGACAGCACATAGCGCTGATGCTAGATCCAGACTACAATTATTCTTCTCAAGGTAAGCACAATGTTATCTTCAGTTGTTAATCGCTGACTGAACAAAAAACACAAACTCGCTTAAGAAACCGTACTCCACACGCTTGGAAACGGTTCACCTACTTGTTTCTTCAGAAATTGAGAAAAATGCCTGTAATAAGGAAAAATGATGGCTAATGTATCATATGAGAACCGGAATTAGTAATTATAAATTATCATGGGAGGTGACTTCCGCTTCGACTTCGGCTGGGGTAAAGGTCGTAGTATTAGGGTTGACTGCGCTAGTTGTAAAGTTGTCAAAACTTCATATAAATGTAACCAACAGAAGTCGTCGCGGCTACACTCAGCTGGACGATCTCAATTTCCCGATCTGTGACATTACGCCCGGCTTCAACCCATCTTCACTGCTTGAAAGGACTGCGTTGCATTATACTAGCTGAAGAAAGTTTTTCAGCGTGTATATTTGCCGCGATATTATTACTTTGTGTCATTTTACTCGGCTGGACAGGCTCAGTTATTAGACTGCTATACTTGAATACCAGATTTTCTGCCTGCATTCAGCCTTGTTAGGATTATTAAAAACTTCATTGAAACCAGGAGTCTTATCATAGCACGATCGTCGGCGGATACGTGTAGGATAATGCTACAAAACTACTTTATCAAGGAAAACTCTTCACTAGAACATTTTAAGATCAGTAGGATTTTTTAAGAATTTTCATGAGTTTTAAGAATAAGTAGGAATTTTAAGGATGAGTAGGATTTTTTCTTTTTTAAGTTTCTTTTTCTTTTTCTTTCTTAATTATTTTTCTATTTATTTTTTGTTTTGAGGGGCATTATGTAAATTACCGGGTTACCGATAAATAATGCATTTCACCCGCGGTAAATAAAGTATTTATTTGCCTGTTTGTTTGTTATTGATTAAGACTGCTATTTGAGTGTTTCCACTATTCCAGCCGTTATTGCCCTGGGACCAGATTCACCAGCGGAGGCCATTTTCACACAGAGACCCGTTTGTGTAACCGTTTGTAATTTATAGTAAATGTATGGGATTTACCATGCGTTTCATACTATAGCGATCGCGTATCGTTAAATATATGTATACATATATTTACCGATACGTCGCTATAGAATGAAACTTATGGTAAACCCCATACATTTCAACGACGGCGACAACGACCACGACAGTAACGACTTCGGCAGCGGCGGCGGCGGCTGTTGCTGCTGCTGCTGCTGCTGCTGCTGCTGCTGCTGCTGCTGCTGCTGCTGCTGACCAACGGCCTACTATTGACTGGCTGGCTGTTGGTTTTCATAGCCAATAGCAAGGCTTTTGCATGGGGTGTTAAGTGGTTTTTGCATCGCAAATGCTTGATGGAGTGGTTTTCATGTGAGTGCCGTAATTAGTTAGCGCTTGCTTTGGTTTTGCTTTTATTCGCTCTGTGATTTTTCTGCCGCAAAACTCCCGCCACTCCCCAACAATTGGGAAGCAAACCCGAAACCAATCGTTACATGCTCGCATGCATTTTCCCGCGTTTTGTGGCGGCTACATGAAATTGCTTCGAATTCTGATTGGCAGATTGCGCCGTTTCCGCCTATTGTGATTGGCCATGGTAATTGCTTTGGTTTCGGTTTCACGACACTCAATTGAAAAACCTCAATTGCGCACGAACCATCCAAACACTGCGGTTCATTGCGTGCGCTTTACCGACCTCTATACCGGATTCGAGCCCACAAAAACAACGATATTTGCTTATATTAATTGATTTTCTGCAAATTGTCATCCAATCCTTGCAAATATTAGTTCCTTTACTTTCATTTTTGAATATACTTACGACTTTTTTCTCCTGGGTTTCTTTAATAGAATGTGCCCAAGCCAGATTGGAAGACAATGGAGGGATAGTTTGCTGTGGAGAAAATTCCACAACTGATGTCATCAGTTGCAGAGGAGGTATTGATTTCCAGAATCTTGCATAACTTAGCCTAAGCAGCAAGCGTTCCCGTTCGAGCGAAGCTTTCTACATTCTGGCCGCGGGAAAACTGAGACGTGTTTTTCGCTCTTGCCCCAATTTTCGCGCGTCCAGAATGCCGTAAAATTTTGAACGGGAACGCTTGCTACGCAGGCTGTGCATAACTTCGGGTATGTATCAAATATGTGAATTTGTACAATCGACAGTGCAAACTTTGCGTTTTGATTGGTCTAGATGAGTTTGCGATTCAAGTCCAGACGGCGATGACGTCAGCAGCCGAATAACATTAGTCACGCTTACCGCCTGTGGCGCGTACTTTGTTCTTGCAACGTTTACACGTCTACCGTGCGTTATATATCAGAGAACACACGCACTGCCGATTGGAATCTATTTGTTAATATTTTCTTTCTTTGCTCCTCTGTTGTGAGTATTTTTGTGTTTGCCTGGATAAAAAAGGTTCTAGCGGGAATACAAATATTTTAAATGATTGAATGGCTTCACTGTTATACCTGATGACCTTTTCGCTGCATCTGAAGTTATTGTTTCTGTGTAGGAGAAATGCGTGAGAGGATCCGCTCTGTTTCACCACTATTACCACGTCGAACAGCAATTATCGGTCCAGGTAAGAAACAGAACCTGTGCTTGGCATTTTGTATAACGAACAACATTGCCCTTTCCTCCTACCAGTATTAAGTTTTGCATTTGCAACAAAAACCTCTTACGCTTTTGTAACTACTTATGCAGAAAAAAAAATTGTTGGAAAGGCGTTGAAATCATGAAAAAGTAAAAATTACGGTGGTGCACTTAACAATATTAGAATGAAATTGTGACGGTTAACCAAAGTTTTGTATCGGGTAATTGTCAATTGGTTGGGAATGGAGGGGGTGGTATGAGGTAAACAGCGTCTTCAAAGGAAGAAAGTAGGCCAATTAGCGGTTTTTGGACAACCAAATTCAGCTTAAAAAATCAGATGCCATATTCATAACATATTCCCAAAACAAAGGACAACCACTGATTTCAGTATTTGGCACTCGTGTTCTCGATAAGTGCCCCTGATTTTCAATTTTCTCACGTTTCTTTGTTGGAAGTTTCAGGAAGTTGCTATTTAAAACAATTATTGCTTAATTTCTTTATAATTATTTATTTTTACATTTTAATTGAATATTTCGCAGATCAGTTAATCTCAACAATACCGTTCAGAGTGTATTCGCAGCTCGCTCTACTGTTATCAAGAGACAGAATCGAAATTGCCAGCAGGCTGTTCGATTTAACGTTCGAAGAAGCCATGGCCTTGCGAGACATAACAAACCATACAAACAGCCTCCGACACAGTATGGACATGGTATTTGAGCTGATGAGTGAGCGCCACGTAACACTGGGTCAATTTGTTCAGGTGCTGAGAGAGATTCACAGAATTGACGCCATAACTGTGCTCACTGAAGCTGGGTATCCTGATTGCGCTTTAGGTAATACGACGCATCTGTAGCTGAGATAATTAAGAAGATCTCTATAGGAGCCTCTTTCCCCTTAAACACTTGTGAGTAGTAGCCTTAACGCCACCTCAGGTTGAAAATTTAACCACGGTTATTACAAGTGTGTACAATAACAATACTTGTGTCAATAACAAAATGCTCGAATGTGATTGGTTCTTAACAGCCTTTATTTGTGTCTTAATTGACTGCTTCAGGTCCAAACTGTCCGATTTGGCCTGTCCGATTACAAACACCTGTAATCGGACAGGCCAAATCGGACAGTTACCTTATTTGGGTATGTTGAGCAGTAGCTGTCATGTCGTGTCAGTTGTCAGTCTTCGCGCTTTGTAAAATAGCAACAATTTCCTTTGGTTATTTTGTACAATACATTTTACAATTTAGAAAATTGACCTCTAGAGTTTCTCGCATTTTGTTATTGACACAATTAATTGGTAATCGGACTTCGTGTCGTACAATTCAGGGGTAATCGTGCTCGTAATTTCAAATCAGCCTCGCGCTACGCGCTAGACCAATTTGAAATCACTCACCCGATTACTCCCTGAATTGTACTCCACTCAGTCCTATTACCATTACGTATCACAATAACGGTAACTCTAACGATAACGACGATGGCCATAACAATGATGATGATGATGATCATGATGATAATGGTGATGATCATGATCATGATCATGATGGTGGTGGTGATGGTGGTAGTGGTGACGATGCCGATGCTGATGCCGACGCCGATGATGATGATGATGATGATGATGATGGTGGTGGTGGTGGTGGTGGTGGTGACGATGACGATGGCGATGATGATGATGATGATGATGATGGTGGTGGTGGTGACGATGATGATGATGATGATGATGATGGTGGTGGTGGTGGTGGTGGTGGTGGTGGTGGTGGTAATGTTGGTGTTAGTCATAATTATAATAGGACTAAAGAGGCTTTTACGTCAGAAAAGAGGATGGCTAACAAAGATTTGCAGGTGTACCAGCGAAGTATGAAAGGAACTTTTGCATGGAGGGCTAGCCAAGTAACACTAGTAGTTGTCTCCTTTTGCTGGAACAATTGGTTAAATTCCGGCCGAGAGATCAGCCTGCGGCGAGAGAAGGGAATACACTGATTCGTGCATAGCATGTCAGGTGACAGATCACTTTACAGGCATCCTGAAACACTTGCCCTTGAAGTTGAAACAGCTCTAGAAGCCACTTCTTCGCGCAAGTATTATGTTCCATACATGTACGACGGTAGAAAGCCGAGGAAAGAGTATCTGCGAAAACGCAATATATATCGAGAGAATATTTCATATGCACGTATAAGTTCTTTGTTTACTACTATAAAACTATTCAGTAAAAGGCTGTGTGTTACTGCTGATTCTTTATATCGTGTTCTGTAAGATAAATTTTTCTCTCATCATATCCTCGCTTTTAACCCAGTGTTTTCGCTGCCTGCACTTGTGAAGGGTGGAGTACCATCTTTCAGCTATACTTGCTCTGTTATGTATTTACGCTCTAAAATTCTGTTAGGTGTGTCTTATCCCGTTCATTGGAAGTTAAAGCACAATGGCTCAGAATTGCAATCCGCCCAGGGAAGGACTAGAAATAGAAGAAATCCGATACCTATATCTGACCCCTCCCTACCCTAGTAGGGGTGAATTATGGCGACGTTTTTTTTTCGAACTTCAAAATAAAAGAGCATGTGCTTTTCTTGGTAATCTGGCTTAGTTTCCCCTTTATCTTTGTATTTCAGATGAGAGCAGTGATCAGGAAGCGGTTGGAAGTGAAGAAGAGTGATGAGAATTTAAAGCTCTGTACAGATTCAGGCACATAGAGCACCAGTTTTACCGAAAATTACAAACACCATGTGAAACAAGTAACAAGAGCTTCAAATATAGTTAATTCGACAGATGTTCTTAGTTAAGAACCTTAAAATCACTACCATAGGCCCATTTTCCAAGCAAACGAACGTTCAGCTCGTTTCGGGTAATTTTTCACTTTAGTTTTTAAGCTGTTAATAAAATGTACGGAGGAAAATGAGCCAAACTGCTTTATACGAGTCAGTGTGTAACATAAACGTTCATGAACTATAAGGTGGAATTACACTGAATAATAAGAAATATCAATAATATCTCAGGCGGTAGCTTGGGATATATTTTATTAACCGGACCTTAATGCTGCCCCCCCCCCCCCCCCATCCCCCTCCTGATAAACAAACCTCGGGCGAACTATGATTTAGGACTGAGAACTCGATAAAATGGATATGCAGTGGGGTGGGGAAGTCGCAAATAATAGTGCAAATCACTTCTCTTGGGGAAGGGGCTGCCCACCATTTACGATTATGAGCTGTTTCGCTGCGTCCGCCTTTCAACTGCATTATCATTTTTATTTTCATTATCTTTATTATTATTGGACAGAAAATTAATACCACATCTCAGATGAATCGACTAATGCTATCAAATACTGAGAAGCAAAGTAAAGTGTTAAAAGGAATAGAGAAAATTCCATTACAACTGGGTGCATATAACAACTTGAATTTGCCGTATAATATATCGAAACTTTTCGATGTCGGAAGACAGAAGAAAGCCATATTGTTTAGCCCAGAAAATAAAGAAACTTTTGACTTATATCCCTTCCCCGCCTACACAGTGTCCAGTCGAGGTTTCCGTGATAGGAAGTTTAAATAACTAATGAATCGAATGTTATCAATGAATTTCGAGCAACCCAAAATAACCATGACTGATGACAAATTACTGAATACGCACAGGCAAATGACTCTCCCTAATTTTCAATGCTGGAGTCAATTAATTTCAGAGCTGTTATAATGTTGAAATGGGACGTACTGTAAAATTTTGCAAAGCCTTTACAGTAGATAGCCTGAATTATGGATATATATATATCTATTTTTTTCTTTCATTCAAGAAAGGCTCGGTGTTTGTTCTGATTGTCGAAACCGGAAGTGTACGCTATAAATGAAAATTATGCTGTAGTAGGGGCATTTCCCTTGCTGCGTGGGTGTTTTAAAGCGAAAGCTGCATATGATTTGGCCTTATTTAAGCAGTAGAACTGAAACGTCGGCTTGCTCGAGAAAATAAGTACATTTTATTTTCTTTGTGAATTGAGAACTGTGCTCATTAACAAGGCAGTTTGTCGTAAGTACATCACAAATGATTATATTATTTTACCAAATAATTACATTGTTCTGGAAATGTGCCGACTTTAGACTGTGTTTTTGCTCCGGTGATGTTATCAGAGGTTAGTCTTTTCCGGCGACGTATTGGGAACAGTCATTTATATTAACTTGAAAACGTTATAATTAACTTTGATCAAGAACATGTTTCGTACAGTGAAGTATGTGCTCGGAGAGTACCTTTTGCTTGGTTGTTTGCCGATATAACGGCATGCATATATGTTCTCATTGGTAAACCATCGTAATCTCTGCTAATTATATATTTCTCGTTATGTTGCGTGTGAGAAGGAAGTGTCAATTTTAGCGGGCAAAACTACTTCTAGCAGTTTTACGAAAGGAAAACTTACAGCTTTCACTTCAAAATTTAAATTTTGACAGGCAAACCGAGCTTTCACTTTGAATATTAATTAGAGCTGCACCAAGTTGTAATGCACATGTCATCGGCTTCCCCGTTGGATCGATCCCCGGGCCTACCAGGGAGATATGTGGGGGAATACAAGGAGAATGGATTGGATTCTTTGCCCGAGGGTAGGGGAAAATCTTGACATTGTTTTACGATCAAAGATTAGGGGTGGGGGAATTCACAAGTTTGAAAAGGATGTCATGGGAATTTTCAGCTGGGAGCCATCTCACCCAGGGGACTTTGTCTTGAGAGATTCCCCGACCCCCCGGGGAAATTCCTCAAGTTTGCTTGACTGGTTTTACAATCCCCCTGGTTAGCCCGGGGGTCCACCCCACGGGGAAGCCGATGACATGTGCATAACTAAGGCAAATGCTATCTAAAAGTAAATAGTATGCATATAGGTACGAAGTGAAAAGCTTATTGAAAAGCAATTTCCTAGAAATTCATAGGTATGGCTTCGATTGTACTAGGCTCTATTACACAAGCCTATATTTAGTGTTACATTTTCCTGATTGCTGAGGCACTGCAAATCGTGTGGTTTGGTTTTATTTGAAGTCTTTAGCGGTTCAGTGGTTTTCAAACTTGTTATTTGTTATTCGAGTTCTGTTTGTTTCATGATCATTCGGAAATCATCGCCTTTAACAAGTATCGTAGGAACGTTACGGGGGACAGGGCGGGGGGCATCAAGAGCGCCGAGGGCGCGAGTTTCTGAGGCCCGGCCGGGGCATCATCATCCGGCAGATTTTGAAGTATATGATCTCTGAAATAGCATTTCCAGCCTTCCGAGAGTAGTTTTCTGGCTTTACTAAAACTCTTTTTCTGTATTATTTAAATCTTTTATCATTTTAGTTGCTTTGATATTTTCCTGTAGCTTCGACACATCACGTACTATTTTCATGTCATTTCCGGTAAATATAAATACCATGTAAACTTGCGTTTTCCTTCAATAAACTTGAAGAAGGCTGGTGTTGGCCAGCCGAAATATCGTATTTACGCCTTTACATGTTGTTTGACCAGCCCTTGCAGTATTTCCCTAATACTAATACTAATACTAATACTAATACTAATACTAATACTAATACTAATACTAATACTAATACTAATACTAATACTAATACTAATACTAATACTAATACTAATACTAATACTAATACTAATACTAATACTAATGATGATGATGATGATGATGATTATAATGATGATGATGATGATGATTTCGGCGAGCTGTGACTAATAACTGCTCGAAAGTTCAATGACTGATATTTTTTATCCCTAAAACGTTCTGCGGTTTAGTTTCTCGAATCTAGACTGGTTTGATTTAAACCAGGGCAATATTTCCCCTTACGAAAGAAGCGCGAGACATAAAATGCAGAAAGAAAGAAAGAAAGAAAGAAAGAAAGAAAGAAAGAAAGAAAGAAAAAAATAAAAAAAAAAAAAAAAAGGACCGGCACAACAGAATTTGATTATTGAAGTAAAACAGAGCACATTGGTTTTATTTCCCAGACGGAGATAGAAGCAAGAAACAAAACGCCTCACAGAGATATGTTCATTAACTTTTTTTTTTCCATTTTCAGGTTTATATTCTTAGCGTTTCAATCAAGACTGGCATAAAATGGCAGGCCTGAGGAATTGTAAGTCAATACTTGTATTATGATACATTTATCCAATACCCACGAATCGGGATAATTAAAAATCCGCAACTTTTTCTCTGGGGATCCAAACATTTTCACGTGCACAGGTAAAGTATTGAAATCGAATTTGCCCGCCCACACGTATCCACATTCGTTGTATTATTCGGCCAAGACTCCTCTGAAACTATTGTCAGCAGAGCATGCGCCAATTAGGCGTGCGAGTTGGCGGATTTGAAAACATGATCGGATTCGACCGTCCACACGATTCCAAATTATTATTTCTACTCTCGAGAGCGGATTGAAAAGTTGCGGATTCGCATACCGGATTCGCTGGACACGTGTGGACGGAAGGTCAAGACCGTAAGTGTTTCAATTCTTTCAAAGAGCTGCTGAGTATTTGAAAATCTTACTTTAGCTAGCCTTACGTCAAGAAAAGTCATGTAATACATTTTTGAATCACAATTATTATTATTATTATTATTATTGTTATTATTATTTATTATTATTATTGTGTCAATAATAAAATGCTCGAACATGATTGGCTCTTAACAGCCCTTTGTGGCTTAATTGGCTGTGTCAGGTCCAAAAAAACTACCCGATTTGAACTGTCCGATTACAAGCACTTGTAATAGGACAGGCCAAATCAGACAGTTAACAACCAATAAAAATTAAGCACTTCATTACAATAGCCAATAAACTTTAACTACCTAGCCCATGCTAGCCAACCAAAATCAAGGAAAAATTCTTAGTAGTAGAGTAGGTTGACAGGCCCAGATTGAAAATGACTTTTATTCAGATATGTTTTCCTTCGATTTTTACAACCTTTGACAGTTGTTGAAGTTGAAAATACAACAATGAATCAAACGAATGAGTGAGTTGTCCTCAGAGAAACGACTACAGAAACAAATCTTAAATTCCTGAGTTTGCGACATTTTGTTATTGACACAATTAATTGGTAATCGGACTTCGTGTCGTACAATTCAGGGCTAATCGTGCTCGTAATTTCAAATCAGCTTCGCGCTCGACCAATATGAAATCATTCGCCGATTACTCCCTAAATTGTATTCCACTTAGTCCTATTACCATTACTTATTATTATTATTATTATTATTATTATTATTATTATTATTATTATTATTATTATTATAATTATTACACCTTTTGCTCTTCATTAACAGAAAATGGAAATTCATTTTAATTTACTGGAATTCAATAACATCTTCGGAAGAAAATTTTCACGATTAAATTATCATTTTAATCATCCGTTGGTTCATTTGCGCAATTATCATACTCGTGCACTTTCAATAACATCATTGGAATGTCATTTTATTTATCGTAAAGTCTATTATGTCTTCGGAAAAAAAACATTAACATCAGTTACACTGTCGTTTACATTTTTTGAAAGTCATTATGGACGGTAATGTACTTGCCACTAATGACTAAATAAAAATTTATTCGTGAAAATGTTCTTCCGAAGATGTTATTGAATTCCTGTAAATTAAAATGAATTTCCATTTTCTGTTAATGAAGGGCCAAAGGTGTATTATTATTATTATTGAATAACGATATCCTATGAAGTGAGCAAAAAGCAACGAGAAGGAAATGTTAATTAATTAACTTATCATAAGATTTGCATTTTGGATTTGTATATTCTTGTCTTTCCTATTTAAAGCTTCTCCAAAATACTCAATCCATGTCAATGACGGACGCCCAAAACTCAGCGTTGGTGACCATTCACGAATGAGCTTACGCAGTCGACAGAAGAGAAGTAAGAAGGGCTATTAATGTAGTAGTAGTAACAGCCACTGTCACTGTCACTGTCACCGTCACTGTCACTGTCTCTGCCACTGCCACTGTCACTGTCACTGTCACTGTCACTGTCACTGTCACTGTCACTGCCACTGCCACTGCCACTGCCACTGCCACTGCCACTGCCACTGCCACTGCCACTGCCACTGCCGCTGCCGCTGCTACTGTCACTGTCACTGTCACTGTCACTGTCACTGTCACTGTCACTGCCACCGTCACCGTCACTGTCTCTGCCACTGCCACTGCTACTGCCACTGCCACTGCCACTGCCACTGCCGCTGCCGCTGTCACTGTCACTGTCACTATCACTGCCACTATTGGTATCACTGTTACTGTCATTTCCACCACAACTGCCGTTGTCACTGTCGCTGTCACTGTATTGGTACTGTCATTATCGTTGTTGCTGTCATCGTCATGCTTACGTATTTTGAACTAGAGTTCAACCCATTTAGCTGGGCTTTCTCGTGGTGCTGTTTGTTTGCTAGAATTTTACATACGCGGAATTGTTCACGCTGATTGCTAATCGTTTAAAACTAACTCAAGTTATAAACATGGATTTTGGTCTGCTTTTCTGTTACTTTCTTCTGATAGGGTACTCCACGAGTAGTTTAGCAAGAGCAACACCTAATATCACTGGTCCAGGTACAGACTCAGTCAGTTATTAGTTGACAGAAGTAAGATAATTAATGCGGGGAATTTAATAATTGATGGAATTTACAAGGCCAAGGTTTGTGTTACATACATACATACATACATCACATTATTTACCCTCGGATTTTAGAGTAGCTTGTGCAGCTAATATCTCCGAGCATTTAATCATCAGATGAGAGATAGACCACCACACCGGGAACTACGTCCCCTACTGCATAACGCATAACGCAAACTGATTAAAAACTGATAACCGCAAAATAACCGCAAACTGATAACCGCATAACGCAAACTGATCTAGAGGTAAATTGACAATTTGACTGTCGTGCGAAGACCGAATCCCATAATTATTTTGTTACACATTCAAAATATAACTTACCATTTCCGACGGGACCAGTTGGTAACTACTTCACGATTATTCCATCTGGTTCAACTTGTACGATGTGGGGAATATTAACTATCCAGGAGCTTAATTTATAACAAAGGCGTTAAGAAAAATAACGAAACATAGCCCGTCAAACGCTTATGTTCTCAACAAAATCTCGAGCGTATACGCACGACAGTGTATATATGTTGTAGTTTAATTTTATCCTTGCTTCCAATTAATTCTCATGCATTACCATACCAAATAACAAAGGGTTCCACAGTGTGAACCACATTACAGCGATTTTAACACGTTCAACATCGTTAAAAAATTCACCAACGAGACACCAGGCAAAATAATCACCACAAGTTGCCGAAGTGCAGGCTTGCGACTGGCCAAAGGGCTTTTTAACTCATAGACATTATTTTATAATCAAAATTTAAGTAGTTTTCATAAGTTATATTTCAACTTGTAAATAGTTTTATCTTACTTTAGTTATCTTATTATTTCTTTTTATTTTTTATGTATGGCGGATGAGTCCCCAAGGGGGAGCTATACGATGAAGCATGTTTGTATTTAAGAAATTGAAATGCTAATTCCATAATTTCTGATTCCCGTTATTTCATTCATTTTATAGAACAGAAATTAAAATACATTCCACCCAACGCGTTATCTGAAGTTGTAATGCACCTTAACAACTACAGTCCACTGGGTAACAACTGGAGGGGAATAGCTGATGAGATGTGTATTACGTTTCAAGCCATAAGGAGCCTGGACCATCACGGTCCTGGAGGAATGATGGATGGTGTGCTGGAAATAATGTTTCACAGAAAAATTACGGTTGGGCAATTCGTGGGAATGCTCCAAAGAATCCAGAGACCAGACGTCATTGATATCCTGGTGAAGGCTGGTTTGCAAGGCGATTTCTTCCAAGAGGACGAAACCGGTATATGTTATGCACAATATATAAATTGTTTGCCCTACTGGGTCATCATCTTGTAAGAAGCGCATGCTAGTGAGAGTCGATTAACCCTATTTTCGCTGGTCTTTTTGTCGTTCCTGAGCCGAAAGGAGAGCCGAGAGGAGGGGGCCCGTCCCCAGCCCCCCGAAGTTTAAGAAACATACAAGTATGGTCGAAATGTCGCGATTTACACCCAACTGACCAAATCATGAGACAATCGATTTTATTTAGCTCAGCTATCATTTCATTATACTAACCATGACTACCACCGTTCCTGATGATATGCATATCTATTTAAGTCCCGTTAACTGGCCGCGCGAAAATGAAGAGAAAGCAAAATAAATGAAAAGGGTGGGAAGAGTGGAAGCGGAGGGAAGGGAACGCTTGCAGACAAACGGCCCTGGATTTTGAAAACCGCCTGTCACGCCTGAGCGCACTCAAGGAGATTTCACGCTGTCATCGGCTATCATAAATTGACCAATAAAATGTTTCGCCTTCCGTAACGGAAGAGAACTTTGACTTGATAAAATATTTCGGAATGCGCGTACGGTGAATCCGAGCGACCAATGGAGGCATTTAAATTAGGTAAATTAAGCCAAACGCTATACTTCTACAAACTGAACGATGTTTTAGCACAAATCTGCCAGAAAGTTGGACTTAAGGTGGTAAATGTGAAAAGTATTCAAGTTGTGTTCGTAATCCTTGTACTCGCAAGATTCGAAGTCTTAGATCGTTGTATTCATTCGTCCAGGAATCTATACAAGGTAACATTAGGAAGTCAACTCCGACGAAGTGAACTCCAGTAAAGAAGCGTTTGCTGGACACGCCAGAGACTCAGAAGTAGTCAGATCTGCAAATCGGTTCGAGTGTTTTCTCCTGTGCAAAAACAGACGACGGGAAGTCTTCACGGAAAACGTCAGAATTTGGGTAGGAGAGGCTTCGAAAATCCGAGAAGGAAAATAACGATAATGCGTCTTCCCTTTCTTCCAGTTAAATTCTGGCTATCAGACCTTTGATGGACACATGTCAATAATATGCGACTAGATGCAGCCAATCACGACCCCCGCTCGCTGGCGAACGGGATTTTCAAAATCCAGGGATTTGTCTGCAAGCGTTTCCTTCCCTCCTCTCCCCCTCCTCCCCTTTAATTTTTTTTTTGCTCTCGCTTCATTTTTCGCGCGGCCAAAACATCGAAAAATTCCTTTGCTCGGTCCGTTCTTTCATCGACTAGCTCAGCTATCATTGAATTATACTAACCATGACTACCACCGTTCATGATAATGTGCATGTCTGTTTAAGTCCCGTTACCATGGAAACATGAATGCCACATACATTTTAGGAAAAGTCATGGAGTGTTATGCTGTTTTCTTTAATGTGAATAAACTTAAGTTATAATTAACGTTAGCATAAATCTACTAGCATTCTATCACGAATGCCATTTTCTGAATGGCTACGCTACTCGCTATCTATTCTGTGATAGATAGTGAGTAGCGGCTGTCAACAAAATGGCGCCCGCTTCTTCGCGTTTTCGAAGTGTCTATGAGGAGAATTTTGATAATTTACTTGTTTAGTTTTGAACAATTAGATTATTCGCTCTCGATTTCTACGCGTGATAGCTGATTCGGGCTGCGCCCTCATCAGCTATCACGCGATAGAAATCGAGAGCGAATAAGCTAATTGTTAATTATAAGTCAGCGAGAACACTTTGTGCCCAATCCGCTTCCCACCATCCAGCCAACGGGCAGAATAGATTGAAGAAACATGCGCTACGGACGTAAGCCAGACATATTGGTCTCCTGCACACTGAGAGGCTAAGAGTTTATAGAGAGGAAACTCTCACTTGTTGACATTTTTATATTAATGTTCAACCAAATTAAACTCAACTTGCTATTTTTCTGTACAGATTGTTACTACACCGCAACAGACGCTAATGAATACCAAACGGGAAAAAGTGGAAGCCCGTACAATGCAGATAAGAATGGCCAAGCTGTTGCTGAGCCGAACGTCACCAAGCTAAAGAGTGACGCATCACACATGAAGAACAAGATTGAACAGGTAACTTGCCAAAGGACAATCATAGTAGAGGCAAGGAATTATGGTGCTGCCCACGAAGAAATTACCAGGGCTCGAGCAAGCAGCCCTGCAGATCTCGACGGCCAGTGAGGTTACGGATTCAAGAGGGCAAGGTGCAAAAAGCAGTGTTATACAACGATTTTGCATATTCTGTTAGGAGCTTCACGTTGTAATTTACAAACCTTTAGGGCAATACTAGGGTCAGTTACAAGGCAATTTAATTAAAACTTGTTCAACATTTTTCTTACTTAGCTAAGGCTAACGTTTTTCTGTTGTTCGCTATTACGGAAGTGCACTGATGCGTTCAGTTTATCAAGTGAACTCTTTAAAGCCTACGTTTGTTGTTTCGACGCCTCCTTTAAATTTGAAAGTTCATTTATGCGCGAGTTATGTTCTCGCTGACTGAACTTACGTCGCATCAAAGATTTAAATACAACTTTGTTATGTTAAGATTTCTCACCATGTGTTGAATTGAAAATACGTAATACTGCGTACATGCTAATTTTACTTTATTTTGGGGTTTGTGCTTGGACATGGTAGATGCCGCTGATGTTAGAAGCGGAACTCTCGTTTCGGTTCCAACTTTTCCTATTATTTAACACTTACATACGAAGGCCACCTACAGCCGCACATGATACTTTGATTTATATTATGACAGGGTATTAAATAGCTGTAATACAAGAGTGCAATTTAAGACATCGCCCCCCCCCCCCCCCCCCTCTCCTTGTTCTTTGTCTTTGTTGACATTGCAAATATCTTAAATTAATAATTATAAGGGCTTTTTAGCCGATTATTTATTCCAAGAATAAAAAAAGCATTAAAAAGCATTATTCGACCGACCTTCTTGAGAGAGAAAGGGACAGAAAGCAAAGGATTCGATTGTGATTGTCCAAGGAAATGACGGTAAAACGTTTACAGAATAAATCAAGTTTATTTCACCGCTTTAAAGGTTAAGGTTAACTGTCGCAATCCTGGATTTATTTTAGTTAAAGTAAAGCACTAATTACCGAGGCAATGTAAGCCATTTAAATGAATAAAAAAAGTCAGAGCTGATTTCTAATAGTATTACTCAAGCGAAAAACAAAGACTATCCGACTTGACTTTGTTCTATCGAGACTTGCTAAAATCAATAAACGTTACTAACAAAAGTGGCAACAAAGACAAGTGCTGCACTCCACACGAGGCGCCTGTCTGCCAGGTAAGATTCTCCACCTATAAAACAACCAACCAAAAATTCTGTTAGTATACTGACATCCGAAGCGACGGTGGCAAATAACTAAAACAACCAGCCAGCGAACCAACCGTTTAAAGCTTAAAACTACAGTCACGTGCACTTGAACTGAAACGCAAAAAGTAGTAATGTAGCAAATCTTTCATTCTATCCGCGCACAGTTTCATCTTCTGCACATTTTCGCGCGATCTTTCCTCTATGTTAAAGTGCACATGGACCGAAATTTCAAAGCCAGTTTTTTTCTCCAATATAAAAATGGGTGTTTAAAGAAATATTTTGAGGGGAAAATAATTTACTAAAAGTAGCAGGAACTTGTTTTAAAATGCGATGAAAAGTTAGAAATTTCTCACTACTGAAAATTCTAGACAAGAACCTGGGGTCTGGTGAATAGTTGTGACCTCACTCGTGCGTACTCAGTCGAGTGCGTCACGCCGTCACTGTTTTTATGAGTTCCGTGGAACAAAAATCTCGGAGAACTATCAAGATTCACTATCGAGACCGAAAGCTTTGAAAAACGATCCAGCTTTACTCGTTTTCGCCTTCTCCGCCATGTTTCACGCCTCAACATACACACGAGCGATCGTCGTCACAGAGACCTTTTGCCTGTCCGCATAATGTATCAAATTTCAGGCCACGGCCGAAATTTTGGAAACCCATACAAATAGCGAATTCTCTTCAAGAAATAGAGGGAAACGACTGAAAATGAAATATGGGAATATAAGCTATGTAATGCCGTAACAAAAATTAGTAGTCAATGAAATCGAGAAGCCGCGCAAAGAAAAGAAATCTAATACTTTTGAATTCTACTTAGCATCATGCAAGTTAACAGATCATTCATATGTACTGTACCGTTGCCAAGAACTGGTATTTGAGTGTTACAGCTGTCGCCAGTGCAACACTCTATTTCACACTCCAGCTGAGTCCACTTCTGCACATTTTTACGGAAGCCGCCTATAGCTGCACATGCCGCTTTTTTGTCTGAGACGAAAATCACAAAGAACCCAAGTTAAGTGCAGAAATATTACTGTTATCCACCCGAAAACACGTAATGGATGAAACAGTACATGCCATTATGATCTGGCTACAATTTAACTGTCTGAGCAGCTACAACCTGAAAACATTAAGACCCTTTCAAACGCAGCCGCGTTATGTACAGTGTCTCCTAATTGGCCATGTTCTAAACGAGTGAGGACCTGGGAATGAGTTTTAAATTTTATCGATTGGAAAAAAAAAACTGTTGACACTGCATGAAAGAGCATCTCAAAAATGGTCACCTTGCCAACTTTGACGCTGTTCAGTTGAATCGGAGCTGAAACAAAAGCTCTTGAAAATTGTGAAAATTAGAGACTTTGTAAGTCTCCCTCGCAGCCGCTTTTTTGGTCTTAGTCTCCCTCACAGCCCAAAAAAGCGGCTGCGAGGGAGATGGTTTGGAGGGACACACTTTCCGAAATAGAGACCTTTGTATGGATTTTTTAAAGATCTAAATGCATGTCAACTGGCGAATGTTTGGCCAAACATAGTCAAACTTGCTGAAAGTACTTATCTTGAGATACCCTTTCATGTGAGAATCGATTTAGTTCAATGCCACTGATTTTCAATGAAGTTTGGATTCGTTCACAGGCCCTTACTCGTTTAGAACGTGACCAATTAACACAGAATGTAATTTGTGATAATTCTGCATTTGCGTAAATTGGTATTTTGCCGGCGCACGGTATTAGAGATCTGGTGGTGGTGCTAGGTGCGCTGCGGCTTGTGGGATTTTGGTTTATAATTTGTGGCCGTTACAAGGGCAAATCATTGTACAGCCAGCCTTCGCCGCGCAGTCGGTGTTTACTCTCGGTTTTTGTTTTATTGCTACAATTGTCTAAGGAGGGTGTGAATGGGGTTAACCGACTAGCGACAAAGGGCGAAAAATATTACTGACTACCGACAAAACGAGGAAAAAAATTACCGACTAGCGACAAGTAAAATCTAACCGAAACTGACATGGTCGGACGTTATAGGGATGTTTGTATTCAGAAAGAACAGCATTTTGAATTTATTTCTAGCTCTGGAAATGTCCAGATCCTTCACGTGGCCTCTATTTCACCAGATGTAACCAAATTAATTCCAGATATAGTCAATTATAGAATTTCTTGCCTTTAAATTACTTTAAAGCCCCGGGATCCTCCTTTTCGGGAAGCAGCGGTGGCTCATTTCTAGAACAGGGGCTCGTAATCGAGGTTACGGGACCGTACCCTGCTGTCTCATTTCTGGAACAGCGAATCGTAATCGAGCCGACAAGAAGCCCTGCGCGTTGTTTGTTCATGCGGTCAAAGTATGAAAACGCAAGGGGTGACAGGCTGCATAGTCCATACCGGCGTGAAACATATTTTGAAACCTTTTATATTTTGGCTATAGCGAGCAGATCCTTTCTTATATGAAAGGATAGGTGGTTGTTTGAATATCTGGCGAAGTAGCGGCTGATTTTGTATGTGGTGCCTTTTTGTTTTGAGTAAAGCTTCTTTTAAGTTGGATATTGATGGTTGATATTGTGTTACAAAAGGCAACATTTCTTTCTTTTCTTTGTTGTTCTGTTTAAGCGCTGTAGCTCTTCCTGTGAATTTTATTCCTGATAGGATTTTGTCTATTAGGTTGCGTGGGTAGCCTCTGTCCAGCACGTGTTTCTTGAAATTTGAAATGTTCTCTTCAAAAGTGGCTTCTGAGGAGTTTGTTCTAAGGATTGCGCCCTTCACGAATCCATTTTTAACACTTGGTGGGTGGCAAGAGGTGAAATGTGTGTACTGGAAGGTTTTCGTTGGCTTAAAATGTGTTTTTATATAAAGATCGATTGTTCCTCGAATCTGTTGCCTTTGTATATAACCGTGTCTAGGAACACAATCTCAGTGTCAGAGATATCGGCCGTGAATTTGATAGTTGGGTGATGTGAATTTGCATGTTCGATGAATTCAATGTCGGGTTTACTTATGTACCACAGGGAAAAGATGTCGTCAGTGTAGCGTTTCCAAACTGTCGGTTTCCCGGCATAGTCAATTTAACCCAATCGAATTGAATTTCAATCGAACTCAATCGCACCCAATCCATGGATTGAGTTCGATTTAGTTCGGCAATCGAACGAAATCGAACTCACACAAAAATAAATTCGGCAATCGAACTCGTGAATTCCGAACTCTTGATTTTTGTAAAATTGGTTCTGAAAATCAATATTCAATTTTGGAGGTTCGAGTTACTTCCGTAAACATAACACGTGTTTTACGTGACCTTAAAAATCCCGGTAGCCTGTGTAGCTGGCGGTTTTGTCGGGGAGCGCGCGAGCGAGCGGCGAAGCGTAGTGAAAGCCTCCCAAGAGTGCCGCTTTGACGTGAAGGAGGGCGAAGATTTCAAGGTTGGAAAGGAAATGGGCGAGAAAGGCCCTGCTTTTCAAGTTGTATATGAGTGCGGACAATTGGGTCACCGTTAACGTGAACTACTGGTTGCGTTCCTGTGGCCTGTAAATGCTTCGATTACTTGGTAAAAGTGAAGACGTTTGTAGTGGGATTCAAAAAGATTTCCCATCATATGACCTTTGGCGGAACACAATCTAATGAATCGTGTTCGATTTAGTTTGATTGCCGAACTCTATCGAACTCAATCCACGGATTGCGTTTGATTGTGTTCGATTGAGTTTGATTTCCGAAAGTTCGATTGACTTGCCGGGAGGTTTACAGACGGTTTTGCTTAGGATTCGGTTTCAATCTTTGTCATGAATATGTTGGCAAAGGAAACAGCCATTTTCGTTCCCATAGCGGTCCCATGAATTTGAAGATATTGCTTTCCATTGAATTGGAAAGAATTTTCTTTGAGAATTGGCCTAAGCATTTCTCGGAGGTAGTGTGTCGGTATGGGAGGGCTGTCAGTCTTTGTAAAAATTGCCGTATGCTGTGCATATTGTGTCAATACCCTCGTTTTCGGTATATTTGTGTAGAGACTTGTGGCGTCCATCGATACCAGGAATGTGCGGTTTTTAACCTTTGTGCTTTCGATTTTTATAAAGTCAATTGTGTCTTTAGGTATGACTTTTGTGACTTAGATATTGGTTGAAGCAGTTTGTCAACAAAAGATGAATTTTTTTCTTTTGGGCCATCAGCTTACAAAATTACGCATCCCAAGGCCTGGAGTGGGCGTTCCACTCTTTGTCTATTTACCTCTCTTGATTTACTTCGATGCCCTGTAATCGACAGGAAAACAAATTCACATCTATAATAAAAACTTTGGTGAATTTTATCCGTATGCTAGATTTGCAAACAAAAGTGGGGTAGATGATCACGTTGCTAAAAAATCAGAGTCAACGAGGTTTAGGTACAATCAAATAATGAATTATTATTAAGTTTTACACTTCGTCTAGAGTTTAAAGTCTTAAAACTGTGCAAATAACAAGATAAATGTGAATAATTAACTTGCATTTTTAATTATTAACTGAGATTTACCGACAACCGACAAAGGTTAAAAATTTTAACCGACAACCGACAAAGTAATGAAATCTTAACTGATAAGCGACATGTGGACCCCCCCCCCCCCCCCCATTCAGACCCTCTCTAAGAGGACACTACGTTTATCCTTTCTATGTTTAGACTAGCCGTGTATAATTTTCAATTGTATATGTCCACTTAGTACTTAAAATAGTATACTCTAAAACCTAAGGGTAGCTAGCACCATTGCTCTGGTCGGGGCAAAGTTCAATAAGCGGCACGATGGCTTACCAAATTGCACCCAAATATCAATGCTGTGTCTGTCCAAGTGAGTGAGGAAACGGATTATGACAGGAGCCCATTACCCCGGAGCGTGCAACTTCAGCTACTGCGTTTGTGAAACGGCGTTTTCATACGGCTTTATTATTTTTAGATAAACCTTTCCCGCGAATTGGCTTCGGATAGCAAATAAAAAATCCACGTCCCTTCTGACTCGGTCGTGTGCCAAATGATGTTTAGTTGTTTTTGGAAGTCCATAAAAATGTAAAAAAAAAAAAATTTAATAAATAAATAAATAAATAAATAAAAATTAAAAAAAGTTTGAAAAACTGGAAATAAACCCTTAATGTTTCTGGAATAGGTGGAAAGTTTTACATTATAAGCTTGCGAACAATCTTTTTTCACGAGATATTTAGGTTTTCAGTTCTCATACAAAGGAATAAAACAAATTAGACTTACCCGCACAGTTAATACAACCTCGAAAGAAGCCATACACAATGTTTTTTCTACTATCCCGATATCTTCCAACCGCGGAGCCACAGTGGGTAGTGCCCAGGGAATATGGATTTGTGGCACAGATTTGGACCTGTTGATTTGTAGAGCAGCTTGTTGCGTCATTCTCAAGGCATACATTACACTGCGTCGGGCCAGAAACTGTTCGTTTGAAAGACGAAATACCGAATGAATCAAAGATAACTGTCCCTCGTGAGTCCACAAGATGAAGATACAAAGCCGTTTAATTTATTCCCGGTGAGCCGCCATAAATTGACATCTCTTGTTTGCAGTTAATTTATAGAAAAATATATGACTAGTATAGTTGTTGTGGCAATACTCTCGCCGATAAAATCCATCTCAGACCTTGTAAATGACAAACAAACAAACAATAAAACAAACAACAACAACAAAGACCTACGATGTAAATTTTGGTTAAGTCCTCTTTAACGAAGAAGGCTTAACCGTGGCCGAGTTAAACCTTTTTAGTGGTCAAACATTATTTGGCTTTTGTTTTTCACCAAAATAAACTCGTTCTCACTCGACAGTTAGATGCGAAAATATGCTTGACGCACATGTTCCTAGAACAGTTTGATACTCAAGTGGGCTAAGCCACGCGTGTGGGATTTTTCTGACACAATTTAAACACTAAAAAAAGTGTTTATTGTTACCTGTTGGTGTAAACACCGTCACTGCAGCTGGTAAGAGATTTAGATCGTGATTCTTGTTACAGCCATTGGTATTATTACAGCACCGGACATCACATTGAAGTACAGTGGTTTGTCCAGACCTTTTAACATCACCTTTCAGGTAGCCACCAAGACCAAAACAAGCAGACCTCTTATCTGTAATAGAAAGACACATACAGTTTTAAATCCTTTGTGAAAAAGAAGCATGAGGGGACGCAAGTGACGTCTACTGTAAGTATCTCCTCCCGCTGAGATTTTTTTCTTGCGGTTGCGGCAAGCGTTATAATCTGTCGTATGCAGTTTGAGTCATTTGTCATCTTACTTATCTTCGGCATGTGGAAAATGTTGTTATTTTAACTAAGCATGGTTTCCTGTATCAGCGAAACTGGTTTTATATTTCACCTCGTGACCTGCTTCAACCTCGTGACCTTCACCTCGTGACCTGCCGCAACAACCGAATTGACAGACAGTTTACCGTGGTCGAAGATGACACCGAGGAAAGGATTTGGTCCCTTCACTCGGGTCATAAATCCTGATCTTTCTTTGGACAAAAACTGGTATACTAAACCACCGTGTTTGTGCCATGAGTCCTATGCGGTATTTCAAGAAAAGCGCGGTCGTAGCAAGTTTTCAAGAAGAATTTAAACAAGTAGAAATTGGATCGCTGTCATGCCTTGCCGATGACTCCAAATATCGTGGCAAAGCTTGCTCTGAGCTTGAGCTGGTGGCTTCTTCGTTCGGTTTGCTGTCCGTGTTATTACCCCAATATCCTGACAAGAGTTCACTTCAAAAGGACGGAACACTTGCTCGATTGAAGAATTTGTATCGAAGGAGAAGTTGTAATCGAAGGAGAAACAAGCAAGCTCGTTCTAAAAGCATGTGGTCGTCCCCGGGTAGTTCGAAATCCTAAAGAACTAATCACGCAACTTAATGTTTTGTCCATGCGAACTGGCGGGTGACACACCTCATACAGTTCGATGTACTACCGAAACAGGTAGACTGCGTATTCAGAGACAAACGTGACAGTTAACTTTGGCGCCAAACGTCAACGATTTTCGTCACGTGCCTTTGTTTTTCAAATCCAAAAGGTGAACGCATGCGGTTACATTCCTGTGCAGGATTGAACAATGGCGTATTCTGTAAACAGCAAAGGGCGATCTCTAATTCGCGGGAAATCCATAGATGAAAGCTTAAGAGGAAGCATTTTAGACTCCACCATCGTGGAAGGCGGAGACCCGGCATCAGGATTCTTCTCAGGAAGATATTCCGATGTTGCAGATCGCTATCGAGTTTCAAATCAGTTTGTTTCAAAGTTGTGGAGAAAGTAATGTGACGACGTGCATTCACGCTTTCGATTTGACAAACAAAGACACGTGACCAAAATCGTTGACGTTCGACGCCAAAGTCATCTGTCACGCTTGTCTTTGATTTCGCAGTCTACCTGTTTCGGTAGTAACACAAAGAACTAATCACGCAGCTTAATGTTTTGTCCATCCGAACTGGTGGGTGACACACCTCATACAGTTCGATGTAACACGAAAGAACTAATCACCGGGCGTGCAGCTTAATGTTTTGTCCATCCGAAGTGGCGGGTGACACAGCTCAAACAGTTCGATGTAACACGAAATAACTAATCACGCAGCTTAATGTTTTGTCCATCCGAACAGGAGTGTGGTGTAACCAAGAGATAACAATATTATGTAAGTTATATATATAATAATAATTTGTCTCACTTTAAGGTAGTGAACTGTAACCAAAAATACTTTTTTCACTGCATTGGGAGCAATTATCCTGCTACTATTACTGTAATTGAACAATTTATCCTGAAATGTGATTCCCTGTAAAATGGGGTTGGAAGGCCTACACGACTCCTACACGCATGTTTGCCGCATCTATTTCTGTCTTTTGACCAATTTAGCAACTTGTATGTTTTCAGGGGGTTAATATGATGATTCAGAGGATTTGCATGATTTGCATGTATCACGTACGGCTATTTGTCTTTCGATCCTTTTATTTAGCGCTGTAGCTTCTGAGAGAGCTATGCAGCACCTGAGATTGATCGCTTAGCTTTAGTAATGGTTGTGTTTTCGTCATCTCTTCGTTCCACTCTGTGACTGCGGTGTTAATATTTTCCTCCTTTCGTCAATGCCAGTTTATTGGAGAGTACGTCTTTTTTTCTTCCACTCTTTTTGCTGCTTAAGTCTCTCTTCACGCGTGTTTGGACGTGATCTAACGACCCGCTTTCGTTCCAGATTATTGGCGTCGGCGGAGTCCGTCATCAATAAAGAGCGTCGGGAATGACTCGACCGAACACACTGTATTTAATCTTACAGCAAGTGTTTAACTGATCGTAACTTCAGTTTAATTTGTCTCGTATTCCATTGGCCCTTTCTGGTTTATTTTTATTTAATGACATCGTCCATGACATTCAAACAGACTATGACGCCTCTCCTGGCCGCAAGGCGAAGAACCCTAGTGAGAATATGTGAGGAATGCTAGGAAAAATTTCCTAGCATTTCTCTGCGGTACTTATAGTGGAAGCCCTGGCTAACGAACACAAACCAGGGAAAGGAACAACTGACTGACTAATCAACTGACTGATCATTCTCGACCCCAGAGCTCTTCCCTTTTGTGGGAAGAGGGAAGAGCTCTGGGCAACTCTACACAAGCCTCCAGCTGTGATTGGTTATGAAATTGCTTCTAATAAGCCAACTCGGTACGCGAGAAAAACTGAAGTTCAGACAGCGCGCGGGTTACTCTTGCTCTTGTGAAGCGAACTAGTTTCGAAAAAAAGTTCACAAACCTCAAAAGCCCCTGAAACGTCCTTCCTTGAACAAACAACAGCTTCAATATAATTGATTTCTGTTCCACCTTTACTGCGATTTTCATAATTATGTAGAATTTCATCTTCAAGTGCCAACTGCCAAATTGCGTTTTGGCTTCCATCAATCAAACTTTCCGAACAAACTCCGGGACGAAAAATCTGTTTGCGTTAGAAAGTATTGAAGTTTCATGTGCGCCAAATACGAGGTTTAGACTCATAATTCCCGTATTCTTTATCTCTAATTATAGTGCAAAGGAATGAGATGAAAGACGACGAGCAAATTTCCGCCGCTTCATGGCCCAGTTCGACATGCATGAAATGTTAAGACATATATTCACGTAATCTTCAACGCAGTCCTTCAGTTGTTTGTGTATCCATCGCCTAGCTTAGGAAGAAAAAAAAGGGTCGTTTCAGAGCCAAAAACCTTCCCTGCTTTTATTTCCAAGTACCGTGCTACTTCTCACTAAAACAAATCAAAATATAAAATCGATCAAACACAGAAAACCACGTGAGACAAGATTCGGTGAATTGCCAAATCTGATCATCTTCATTGTCGACTATCTGCGTTTCTTCTGCGTGGGGAAGTTTCGATGGATAGCTCCTCAACTAACTGAAACTATCCGATTGATTATCTGAGAAACGTAAATGAAATCAACGGACTTAGCCGCCGTGCTTCTGATGCTTGAAACTTCTTTGGGTCATAAATCATCGATCATCGCCTCTCGGTAGCAGTCGGAAGCCGCTGGAAATTTGATTGACGGCAGCAAAAAACGCAGTTTTCGGTTGAGATTTGAACTTCAGAGTTTGCGTGTTATTGACTGAAAGCACAGTAAGCGCAATTTTGGGTCTTTACCACCTTTAGCTAAAGCATACTGCAAGCACTTTTTCAAACAGCGACGCCATTTTGGTTTGACACCTCGAGCACGCGCTGTGAGACCACAATAGCTAGATTTTGGCTACGCCTTCGTAGAGTTGCCCAGAGCTCTTTCCGCCGTCACGCCCGTTAGACATGTGCAAAAGGGAAGATCTCGTGTCGAGAATGACCGACCGATCTAGCGAATGAACGCTCGTACGCACGCGCAGATGCGAACTAACAGAACGAACGAACGATCGATCGATCTAACGAACAATCGAACGAACGAATGAACGAACGAACGAACGAACAGAACAGAACAGAACAGAACAGAACAGAACAGAACAGAACAGAACGAACGAACGAACGAACGAACGAACGAACGAACGATCGAACGAATGAAATAAATAAATAAATAAATAAATAATGAGTGGAACGAATTGCAGGGACCCTGGACCAGATAGAACACTTTCTAGCCGACAAAGACAATGGAACAACAAAACAAACACACAAGCAAAAAAATTGAAACTGAGTTCATCAAAATGCTAAAAACACCGTTACAATCACACCGCTACCCGGATAACTTCCCAAAATAACAATATCTTGGGTCATTTGGATAATACTTAAATTAATACATTACAGATTCTTGTTTTCGTTTTTTAAAATTTTTGCCCGTTCTATAATGGGACAAAATGAAAGAAAAAAAAAATGAAAAAACGTGTCCTATGACACATAACGTTAAATAGATGTCTAAACTCACCCGCACAGTCAATGCAGCCTTGATAAAAGTAATCTTGCACAATTCCATTATCATTTCGAGATTTCCTACTGCTGTACCACACTGATTTGCACCTAGTGCATTTGGATCAATCGTACAAATTTGCTGTTTTGGTTGGTTCGAAATCGAAAGACAGCTGGATTTATCATTGCCCATGCAGAGGTTGCACTTCAGTAGATTACGTGCTGCAGAAAGAAGGGAAAAAAAAAGACTTTCATTGCAAGGTAAAATGACTCCTTGTAATAATCGGGCCCCTCAGTATTGCAAGACATCAGTCGCTCTAGCAAACATATATTTACCTCCATCGTTGCAGTTATCAGTACCACGGCAGCAGTCGATTTCACATTCCAACAATGTACTGTATTGGCTAATTTTAACGTGTCCAGCAATTATTGCACAAGCAGATTTTTTGTCTGAAACGAGTAATACGAATTTTAAAAAAAAGCAGCAACAAACTAACAAACTTATAGCACGTACTTGTGTAGTTTTGACTGGGTATTAAACCACATCGACGTGACTAACTACACCAATTTTTATTAGCTTTCGCTGTAATGATTATGGGTGATAAATCAAATTGACTGAAACATTGTTAAATTAAGTTTAGGTTATACTTTTAGGCTGTAATCACTGTTTTATACCAGCGACTGTCATTACCAAATACTTTACTGTCACAATTTTATTTTTAAGGCCATGACATTCTACTGGGAATAAACAAATAATAAACATACATACCAGAATCATGAGACTTCTAATTTTAAAATATTTTTATTTAAGATGTAATGTAAGGTTGCTCTGTTAGTTCTATGTTCCGTGCCTGGTGAGCTTGGCGCTAAAGAAAGAAACATCTAGCCTACGTCTGGTGAACACGTTGTGTTCGTCGTGGTGCAGAGGTGGAAAGCCCTTACAAGTCTTTTTTTTTTTTTTTTTTTTTTAACTATTAACCCAAAATAAGTCTTCAATGGTGGCTTCAATATGAAGTCCTTTGGAAAACTAATCTGAAGTTATTCTAGGATAGACACTTAGCAGACTGTGCACAAAGGCGACTCACCTCCACAGTTGATGCATCCGCGAATAAAGGTAACGTTTTCCATACCCGTCAGAACGTTTCGAGTTTTTATTTTGGCCGAGCCACAATGGGTAAAACCGAAGGTCGAAAAGCCAGAAAAGTAGTTGCAGGTCACGGTGTTCTGATTCAAAGTGCAGCGGTCTGCGTCATTTTCGGTACATGCTTGACATTTGCTTTGACGTGGAGCTGTAAGAACAATAATTAAGTTCTACCTTAACCTGAGTGTCATAGCAAGTTAGCTCTGGGCTGTACTGATGATTATGAATTAATTCAGCTATGAATTAAAGCCATTGATTCACTTGTGCGAAGGGTAAGTGATACTGAATGGAAAATTATATGATTATGATTAATTTTTTAATGTCGATATATATGTATGCAGCGTTTTAGAGACCTTCTTCAGTTACTACAACTTCTGAATAAAAACGAACCATAAATAAGATTAAGACTTACAAGATTAATCTTATTTATAAGGTTCGTTTGAGTATAAGGAGAAAATCAAGGTCACGTGACTAGGACTTATGTCGCCATCAGATAAAAGTAATACCTAAGCACTACTCAAAACTGTGGTTGGAACTAAGATTCCAGGACCAGGGTTAAAATCTAGGGTTTGGGCTAAGTTCTTGGCCTCAGGGCAAAGTAAGTGTGAGAGTTAGAGTTTGAGTGAGAATAAGTCACGTGATAGACTCCTACACCACTGTGACACTATGGGATGAATAGTTGCTGTCATGCAGCTATTATGAGCCTAAAATGGTTTTTCACCTAAGCCGAAATTTTAAAATAACCACCCCTCTGACTCTGATTTCGTTTTCTGTTACAATTTTGGCCATTTTGGGGTTAGTCGAGCTACCACCCCCTCTAGCTCTAATTTCCAGTATTCAGATCTGCACAAACCTTTGCAAAAATACTGATAGCGATGAATTTTACAGACAAGCATGGTTTACGAGTCGAAATCAACAAGTGGCCGACAAACAGTGTTTTTGCTTAAGGCCTGGGTCAGGAGCATTTATTGGAGAAAACCTTTTTTTTTTGTTATATAACAGCCCAGAGGAAGATAACGGAAACGAAATTCGGCACATGGGAAGTTCTCATCGTCCTTAACATTTTCACGTGCAATAAACGTTATCGTAGATCACGTGACGTGTCATGTGACCACTTCTTTGAAATCGTCACTTATTTTAGGAGTAGGTGACGGTTGTAGTATATAATATGCTATACGTTTGAAGTGACCGTCGATCGTTCTCAACAAAAAAGTTGTGAGGGCAAAGGCCATTTTTCGCCCCAGAATTCAACCTTTAGCTGTTGATAATTTTAAAACTAAAACTCGTGAACAATCACTCCAAGCGTAGAAAGTTAGATATGTTGGATTTACATTAAAAACGCTGATTTATTAATCTGTAAACTTAAAATCCGCCACCGCATCGTCGATTTAAGAATTTTTCAAATTTTGGTCACGTGACTGGTCAGGTGATCAAATTTATACGGTAAGGCAAACAAGGACAACAAGATTTATCTTCAGGGATAGTTTCATCCGATTCTAGGCAATCTGGAGAAAGATATTGGCGCTCAACCATATTTCTGAACACGTTTTTAAACCTAGGCCTTAAACTGCCTGAGTATATATTGAAAACACTGGAAAATACTAAATAGCAAGGACCACCGTTGCAAAATAGAAGAGCCGGATCCTGTAATAGATCTAACCAGCTATAAAATTGTAAACTAGAAAACGGTAAGAAACAAGCAAGGCTGGTTACACGGCTAGGAATATATATTTAAACCAATATTTCGGGAGGCACAGCCTTCCTTCATCAGGGTGTTACATATTATGACCCTAAGATGAAACGACGTTACAGTTTTAAAAAAAGTTGTACATGTAACATGATATTATAATAAAGGTAAACAATACAACGTAAAATAAAAAAACGTTACAGTTTGAAAATTTGAAAAAAACGTAACAAGAAAACAAAAAGATAGGTATTATATTTCTTCTTTTCTGTTGATACCTAACGGTTCAAGAGTTTGACCTCTATCAATTAGATATGCTTCTCTGGCTCTTCGTACACCGTCACGATTAGATTTGGACAGTTCTAGTGGAATTAGTTGCATGTCAGAAGCGCTGTGACCGTTAGAGAGAAAATGTTCTGATACTGCAGTGGGTTTAGAGCTGTTGGTTTGTTTGTCGACTGTTCTACGATGTTCGTTGAAACGGTCCTTAAGTCGTCGTTTAGTTTCGCCTATGTATTGTTTGTGACAGTGATTGCATTGTACCATGTATATGACATTTTTGGAATTACAGTCAATGTGATGTTTGATAAATCTAGTTTCGCCGGTGGAATGAAAAGTATAGGTTGTAAGTCCATCAGTTATGTAGTTGCATGTTAAACAGTTGTGGCCACAGCGAAAGGCACCAAGGGGTTGATTATTTTTAGCAGGTTTACGTAGTTTAGCACTGACCAATAGATCGTTAAGATTGTTAGAACGTCGGAAAGCAACAAGAGGGGCAGCCTTGAAAACGTCAACGCAGCGGGGAGATGAAGATAAAATGTTGAAGTGTTTGTGAATAATAGATGATACGGAGCGAATAGCTGGATTGTATGTTATGACAAGGGGTACACGTGTAGGCTGGTTAGTATCGGAATTGCGTTGTTTGGGGCAAGTGCTTCGGTACGTGAAATGTTGTAAACGCGTTGTATTTCGTTGTTGAGGTAAGAGAGATTGTACCCACGTTTGTTGAGATAAGACTTAAGTTCGTTAAGACGGAGTGCGAAAGTTTCGTCAGAAGAGCAGATGCGTCGAAGTCTGAGAGCTAAACTGAATGGAATAGCTCTTTTGCTGTGTCTGGGATGGCAAGAGGATTGTAACAAGTAGAGATGTTTGTCAGTAACCTTAGTGTAAAGATCAGTAGTGATTTTACCGTTGTTCAGTGACACGTTGACGTCCAGAAAGGGTATGGATGAGAAAGAATAATTGGAAGTAAATTTAATTGTAGGGTGAATGTTGTTGAGATATGTGGTGAAGGTGTTGAGATCGTCTACTGAGTGTGTCCATATCATAAAAATGTCATCTATAAAGCGCCACCAGGTATGCGGTTGGTGTGGGGCATGTGATAGAGCGTTTGTCTCGAGTTTGGCGAGAAAAAGATTGGCATAAGATGGTGCCATTCTAGTTCCCATGGCAGTGCCGTGTACTTGCAAGTAGTGCTTGTCGTCGAATGAAAAGTTGTTCATAGTGAGTATCATGCGTATGAGGTCACAGAGAGTTTCAGTGCCGATAGTGGAGGTAGTGCGTTTGCGTGTATCGAGGAAGTAACGACATGCATTGATGCCTTCGTTATGGGGTATGTTGGTGTAGAGTGAAGAAACGTCAAGTGTAACGAGAATGGCATTGTTGGGCAGTTGTCCGAGATTTTCGAGTTTGTTGAGGAAGTGAGTGGTGTCTTTTATGAATGATTGGGTAGTCTGTACGAGAGGTTTGAGATGATAGTCTACGAACTGTGAGATGCGTTCTGTTGGATGTGCATTACTAGAAACAATAGGGCGTCCAGGGTTACCCTGTTTGTGAATTTTGGGTAAAATGTAAAAACGTCCGGTCTTAGTATCGGTTTGTATTAAAAAACGTTTAGTGTCATCGTCAATGATTTGGTCACGGTGCATGCGTTGTACGTAAATACGTATGCGTTTTTGGATGTCATCAGTGATGTCCTTATCAAGAGTCTTGTAGAATTTGGTGTCGTTTAGCTGTCGTAGGCATTCGTTGATGTACCAATCCCGGTCCATGATGACTATACCGGACCCTTGTCTGCGGATTTAATGATAATGTCAGTGCGTCTGCTAAGTAGTTTGCAAGCATGTCGTTCGCGTGCGGTTAGGTTGTCGCGTATAGGAGATGGTTTGATGTTGAAGAGGTCACATTCCACAGCGTCTAAAAAGGTGTCAAGGGCAGGATCTCTGTGAGGTGGAGGGGTCCACGTGCTTTTAGGGCGGAATGGATTGGGGTTATTTTGAGGGGGATAGTCATGAAAAAATTCGAGTAGTCGCATACGTCTGGTGAATTCATTGAAATCAGCTCTAACCTCAGTCCAGTTGATGTTGCGTGGCGTGGGGCAAGAAGAGAGACCTCTAGCAAGTAACTGGGTCTCTTCGTGAGTGAGAGTGACGCTGCTTAAGTTGATGACAGCGTTAGTGTCAAGTTGTATGTTTTTGTTGTCGCGTCTCCAGTATCTATTGTTGTTGGCATCCAAACCCAAACGTAAACGCAGACGCCGCCGCAAAACGTAAAGCAACAACAATAGATACTGGAGACGCGACAACAAAAACATACAACTTGACACTAACGCTGTCATCAACTTAAGCAGCGTCACTCTCACTCACGAAGAGACCCAGTTACTTGCTAGAGGTCTCTCTTCTTGCCCCACGCCACGCAACATCAACTGGACTGAGGTTAGAGCTGATTTCAATGAATTCACCAGACGTATGCGACTACTCGAATTTTTTCATGACTATCCCCTCAAAATAACCCCAATCCATTCCGCCCTAAAAGCACGTGGACCCCTCCACCTCACAGAGATCTTGCCCTTGACACCTTTTTAGACGCTGTGGAACGTGACCTCTTCAACATCAAACCATCTCCTATACGCGACAACCTAACCGCACGCGAACGACATGCTTGCAAACTACTTAGCAGACGCACTGACATTATCATTAAATCCGCAGACAAGGGGTCCGGTATAGTCATCATGGACCGGATTGGTACATCAACGAATGCCTACGACAGCTAAACGACACCAAATTCTACAAGACTCTTGATAAGGACATCACTGATGACATCCAAAAACGCATACGTATTTACGTACAACGCATGCACCGTGACCAAATCATTGACGATGACACTAAACGTTTTTTAATACAAACCGATACTAAGACCGGACGTTTTTACATTTTACCCAAAATTCACAAACAGGGTAACCCTGGACGCCCTATTGTTTCTAGTAATGCACATCCAACAGAACGCATCTCACAGTTCGTAGACTATCATCTCAAACCTCTCGTACAGACTACCCAATCATTCATAAAAGACACCACTCACTTCCTCAACAAACTCGAAAATCTCGGACAACTGCCCAACAATGCCATTCTCGTTACACTTGACGTTTCTTCACTCTACACCAACATACCCCATAACGAAGGCATCAATGCATGTCGTTACTTCCTCGATACACGCAAACGCACTACCTCCACTATCGGCACTGAAACTCTCTGTGACCTCATACGCATGATACTCACTATGAACAACTTTTCATTCGACGACAAGCACTACTTGCAAGTACACGGCACTGCCATGGGAACTAGAATGGCACCATCTTATGCCAATCTTTTTCTCGCCAAACTCGAGACAAACGCTCTATCACATGCCCCACACCAACCGCATACCTGGTGGCGCTTTATAGATGACATTTTTATGATATGGACACACTCAGTAGACGATCTCAACACCTTCACCACATATCTCAACAACATTCACCCTACAATTAAATTTACTTCCAATTATTCTTTCTCATCCATACCCTTTCTGGACGTCAACGTGTCACTGAACAACGGTAAAATCACTACTGATCTTTACACTAAGGTTACTGACAAACATCTCTACTTGTTACAATCCTCTTGCCATCCCAGACACAGCAAAAGAGCTATTCCATTCAGTTTAGCTCTCAGACTTCGACGCATCTGCTCTTCTGACGAAACTTTCGCACTCCGTCTTAACGAACTTAAGTCTTATCTCAACAAACGTGGGTACAATCTCTCTTACCTCAACAACGAAATACAACGCGTTTACAACATTTCACGTACCGAAGCACTTGCCCCCAAACAACGCAATTCCGATACTAACCAGCCTACACGTGTACCCCTTGTCATAACATACAATCCAGCTATTCGCTCCGTATCATCTATTATTCACAAACACTTCAACATTTTATCTTCATCTCCCCGCTGCGTTGACGTTTTCAAGGCTGCCCCTCTTGTTGCTTTCCGACGTTCTAACAATCTTAACGATCTATTGGTCAGTGCTAAACTACGTAAACCTGCTAAAAATAATCAACCCCTTGGTGCCTTTCGCTGTGGCCACAACTGTTTAACATGCAACTACATAACTGATGGACTTACAACCTATACTTTTCATTCCACCGGCGAAACTAGATTTATCAAACATCACATTGACTGTAATTCCAAAAATGTCATATACATGGTACAATGCAATCACTGTCACAAACAATACATAGGCGAAACTAAACGACGACTTAAGGACCGTTTCAACGAACATCGTAGAACAGTCGACAAACAAACCAACAGCTCTAAACCACACTGCAGTATCAGAACATTTTCTCTCTAACGGTCACAGCGCTTCTGACATGCAACTAATTCCACTAGAACTGTCCAAATCTAATCGTGACGGTGTACGAAGAGCCAGAGAAGCATATCTAATTGATAGAGGTCAAACTCTTGAACCGTTAGGTATCAACAGAAAAGAAGAAATATAATACCTATCTTTTTGTTTTCTTGTTACGTTTTTTTCAAATTTTCAAACTGTAACGTTTTTTTATTTTACGTTGTATTGTTTACCTTTATTATAATATCATGTTACATGTACAACTTTTTTTAAAACTGTAACGTCGTTTCATCTTAGGGTCATAATATGTAACACCCTGATGAAGGAAGGCTGTGCCTCCCGAAATATTGGTTTGAGTATATATTGTTTATTTCTTTTTATGTAAATTAGTTTCATTAATGAATCTTTAGAAGAGGCGCCGTGGTAGCTCAGTTGGTAAGAAAGTTGCACTGCTGAGCGAAATGTCGTGGGCTCAAAACTCAAACCAGGCAGGAACACCGAGAGGGGCTAGACTCGATTGAATGGTCCAACTCAAAAAACGCTGGAGACAATGAAAATAGAAAATGACTAAAAACAAGTGTTTTACCGTTTACTTTAAACACGGTTATCGCATTCGTTAAGCTTCCATTAGCGTTCACGTGCACGTTACAGTTGGTCTCACTACAGCACTCGATTTGACACTCCAGTACGGTCCATCCCCTCAGAGCTCTTAAATAGCCTCCAAGAGCAAAACATGCTGCTTTCTTATCTAAACAAAACGGAAAAACAACAAAGAAATGTTAATTCATCCATTCATTCGTTAATTCATTCAACCATACTATCACTACTACTCCACCTCCTAATCTTCCTCCTATGTTTACTAATTTATTACTAATACTACTACCACCACCACCACCACCACCACTGCTACTACTACTACTACTACTTTATTGCAGCTCTACATGTTCCGTAAGAATCGGAGAAAACAAAACTCGATCTTTCTCATACTCAAGAGGTGTACGTCAAGGATGTATTTTAAGTCCCCTTTTATTTAACCTATATATCAACAATTTGCCGTATTTATTCGAAAACACCATGTCTGATCCATTCATTCTTCCAAATGGAACCAAAATAAATTCACTCCTATATGCAGATGATTTGATAATCCTGTCAAGATCCAAAATAGGGTTACAAAACTGTCTAAACGCGCTCTCTTCATATTGCGGAACATGAATGTTACAAATCAACCCAAAGAAAACAAAAATAATGATATTTCAAAAACGCCCAAGGAAATCTGTTGACACAAACTTCAAAATAGGCACTGAAACAATTCAAATTGTTCAAGAATACACCTATTTAGGCACACGTCTAACTCCAACAGGAAACTTTACTCTTGCTCAAGAACACTTAAAAGAAAAAGCTCTACACGCCTTCTCTAGTATACGAAAACATACACTTCTTCATAGACTAAATCCCAATACCGCATCACAGATTTTTGACACGATGATATTCCCGATCTTAAGCTACAACAGTGAGGTATGGGGGATGTACACTAAACAGGATTTTAAAAAATGGGACAATTCCGCAATAGAAAAAATCCATCTCAAATTCTGTAAACGCTACTTAGAAGTAAACAATAAGGCCTCTAACTTAGCGTGTAGAGCCGAACTTGGGAGATTACCACTAATTGTCCAAATTAATCAAAAAATTATGAAATATTTTGTCTATCTAAACAACAAAAATAATGCTTCTATAGTCAAACAAGCTTTCCTCATGTCGAAAAACCTTCACTCTGTTAATAATTCCGGATTTTATTCCAATTTTATAAACATGATAGAACAATACCATTCATCTAATGTAGATCTTGAGTCTTTTGACAATGACACAGTTAAGCGATATTCAACCTATATGGAGGAGAAGTATATATATTTTTGGCAACACAGCGTTGAACATTCAAAGAAATTAGAATTTTACAAAGTTTTTAAAGATGAGTACTCTACATCCGATTACCTACATCAGCTTAGAAATTTTAATGAAAGGCGAAATTTAGTGAAGTTTAAAGTAAGTAATCATAAACTTATGATTGAACTAGGTCGGTATCAGAGAGACCATATACCAAGGGAAAACAGGTTATGCCCATTGTGCAAGTCAAATCAAGTTGAAAATGAATCTCATTTCCTGTTTCAGTGTAGCAGATACTCCTTTCAGAGGGAGACTTTCTTAAATCAAATATATGAAATAATACCTGACTTTGAAATGAAATCAACCTCTGAAAGCATAAAACTACTTATGAACTCTAATGATCATCTTGTAAATAAGCTAGTAATGAAGTTCATTTCGTCATGTACAAATATACGTGATACTTTACTATTATCTAATGAGAGTAATGTAACTTAGGACAATATTACTATTAACCTTGTTTTGTTATTAATTAATAAGCTTTTGCAATACTGTAAAATTTTGCGGTCATGCAAATAAAGCGATCTATTACTATTACTATTACTACTACTACCACTACCACTACCACTACCACTACCACTACCACTACCACTACCACCACCACCACCACTATACTTACTACCACTAGCATTAGCACTAGCACTAGCACTAGTACTAGCACTAGCACTAGCACTACCACAGTGACTACTACTAGCACTAGCACTAGCACTACCACCGCCACAGTGACTACCACTAGCATTAGCACTAGCACTAGCACTAGCACTAGCAATAGCACTAGTACTAGCACCAGCACTAGCACCAGCACTACCATAGTGACTAGCACTAGCACTAGCACTAGCACTAGCACTAGCACTAGCACTAGCACTACCACAGTGACTACTACTAGCACTAGCACTAGCACTAGCACTAGCACTAGCACTAGCACTAGCACTAGCACTAGTACTAGCACTAGCACTAGCACTAGCACTAGCACTAGCACTAGCACTAGTACTAGCACTAGCACTAGCACTAGCACTAGTACTAGCACTAGCACTAGCACTAGCACTACCACCGCCACAGTGACTACTACTAGCACTAGCACTAGCACTAGCACTAGCACTAGCACTAGCACTAGCACTAGCACTAGCACTAGTACTAGCACTAGCACTAGTACTAGCACCAGCACTAGCACCAGCACTAGCACTAGCACTAGTACTAGCACTAGCACTAGCACTAGCACTAGCAGCAGTACCAGTACCAGTACCAGTACCGGTACCAGTACCAGCACCAGCACTAGCACTAGCACTAGCACTAGCACTAGCACTAGCACTAGCACTAGCACTAGTACTAGCACTAGCACTAGCACTAGCACTAGCACTAGCACTAGCACTAGCAGCAGTACCAGTACCAGTACCAGTACCAGTACCAGCACCAGCACTAGCACTAGCACTAGCACTAGCACCAGCACCAGTACCAGCACTAGCACTAGCACTAGCCCTGGCACCAGTACCAGCACTAGCACTAGCACCAGCGCTAGCACTAGCACTAGCACTACCACAGTGACTACCACTAGTCACTGTGGTAGTGGAAGTGGTAGTGCTAGTGACTACTACTAGCACTAGCACTAGCACTACCACTTCCACTACCACAGTGACTACCACTACCACTACCACTACTAATATATAGATTTAGCCAAGCCTAAAAGCGGAGCTCCATGGTTATTATTTTATTTACTGGTATTGAGCAACGTCGCATGGCTTTCCTTGTGCCAATATTCTGTGTTTTAAGCAGTCCATAGGAATTGACTGTGGTTCAAAGACCTCAAAACATTAATACATTACAAAAATCAATACACGACGCGTATGTCTGTTCGAAGTTTCTTGGAAAAGGTGAAGAAAGCAGACAAGTTAGCTTGTAGTACGTCCGTGGGAAAAAAAAAAGGAGTACCAAACTAGCTGATAGTTTAGAGCAGTCAACAGGAATTGACCATAGTTCGAAAACCACAAAACAACGAAACATTGCAAGGAAACAAAGTAGGATGCGAACGTTTCTTTAAAAAAAAAAACTTGGCGAAGGTGGAGAAATAGGATAAGTAGCAAAAGATATCTCGCAGTAAGTTCTAAAAATTGCAAAGCAATTTTAAATTTTGACATAACGGTCCGTAGAGTACGAACCTGATCGACTAAATTGCTAAGCAATTTTGACATAAGCTTAAATGTCGGAGAAAAGAGAAAAAGGAAAACAAACCGATGGTTTGGATATGTAATCGAATCGGGTCGAGAAAAATAAAGGATTAATATCACTTGTTTTTTCAGAAGTTGTTGAAAGTGTCCTCTTCGCGTAAAACACAAGTAATACTAAAGCCCCGGCTAAACGATCAAACATTTTCCTCAACATTGTGTTTGACAAACATAACGTTGGGTGACTAACCTAGAAACAATTTCCCCGCTAGCAGAAGTCTCTGCCGGCGATAAACCTCCGCTAGTGTCACGAAATTTTCTATTCCTCATTACGGAATCGCGCCCATTGAAACACGTCGGCCGTAAAAAGTGGGGTACCCATGAGGCTTTGCGCGCTAACAAAGATGTACCGCCGCTTTCGGTTCCTTTTTGACTCGAAAACATAATTCCCAAAAGGGAGCTGTAGATGTTACACAAATATATTTCGTTATCCGTTATAAGGCAATAACAGAAGCTTGTACTGTGAAAAAATGTGAAAATATGCTCGCGATCGATTAATACCGGCCGTGAGAGTATGGAGAACTTTGCGAAAACAAGCCACAACTGCAAAAGATATCGGCAAGCGCCGCATGAACTTTACAATAACTGTTTACGATCATCTGTTTTCCAGTGTTGTTCTGCTTCATTTCGTGCCATCGATCGCTTCGTTTCTACTTTTGATGTTCTGCTTTTGACGTGTTTGTGTCCGCGTTAAAAGTGAAAAGAGGCAGTGAGTTTATATTGTTTATCGTTTAATCATCGCTTGCTTTGGTTTGATTGACCGTCGCGTGGCCCGTGCTGGATACATCTTTCTCGTGTGAAGCAGTGTTATGCGGACAAAAGCATTCTTCGAGTACCAACGCGCAAGAGTTGTTGTTATCAAATAATGTTGTAGTATTCGAACTTGTCAGAAACAACATTGAATAAAGCGGCAAAGTAAGATACTACCGCTTTGCGAAGTTTCATGGTTTGCAAAAGTTATCGCATTTCAGTAGCAAGAGATAAAGTTAGCCTGTTGAAACGATGAGTTGTCGGATTTTCCTGTCCGGTCAACTGTCGTCATAGGAGCATTTTAGCGAAAAGGGCAAGTGCATCGTAAGTGTTTCATTGGCTTTATAACGTTTTCAAAGAAAAGACAAAATGTTTATGTACTAAAGCGATTGAATTGATTACGGATTTCTTTCACCCTCATTTGCGTCTATGTAATTTAACTTAGGAAATATTTCTAACGGTGATCATTCACGTCTTCAATATTTAATCCGCGGTTCAAATATACGTATGGATTTCACATATTCATTCTCAGAGTTTAAATCGATACGGCCTTTGGAAATGCCATTACGGTACGTATACTGTTTCTCAATGAATTAGCATATGTTCTGGGCGCTTAATGACATGATATACACTAGGGAATTCGATGATTGGCAGCTCCGCATTTAGATTTGCATATACGATCGACGTGTTTCAATGGGCGCGATTCCGTAATGTGTCATGTTTTAATTTAGCTTTTTGTTTCAGTTTTTTCGGTCTTAGTATTTCGTATGGTCCTAGTGTTAATTATCTAGAGTTAATTCAACGTTGAAATGTAGTTTGTAATTAGAGCTGTATTGTAACTTAGTCTGTCTTTAAGAGCTTGTAAGTTTATTGTTCCTTTAGTGTTAATTTAGTATAGTGCTGCGAATGTAGGATTGTAATGTTCCGTGTTTTACAATAAGTATGTATGTAAAGTGTTAATTGTTAAACATTTATTATGCATATATAAATGTAAGCTTCGTGGTGTGAAGGTGTGGTTGGTTGTTGAAGTGGTGAACAGTTGGTTGATGGAAAGGAAGGTGACTTAGCCAGAGAGAAGAATTGAGAAGAGAAGAGGAGTTGAACAGCCTGAGGGTACAAAACACGTTTTCCTTAGCAGACACCTACCAAGGTTCAAGGACAAAGCCCATTTGCCAATGGCGGTATTCGTGGGCCTGAGGGCAGAAAGAAGAAGAAGTCGAGTTGCGTTGACTGTTAAGGCCCGTTTAAACAGCTTCAACATTTGCTTCAACATGCGTTCAACACATTGTTGAACGAAATGTCGGGCGCGTTTGAACAGGTCGTCCAACATTGTTGAAAGCGTAAAAATGTTGAAAGCTTGTTGAAAGCGTGTTGAATCAAATTTAAATTGGTTTAAACTTTCATTCAACATCGATTCAACTTTTCCTTTGTTCTCGAAAATGTTGAATGGTGTTGAAGCCGTTTGAAAACTCCGTTCAACAATTGTAGAG